>CM050167.1:37928396-38528396 GCA_027410445.1 Discoglossus pictus
TACATGTAGGAGAGGGTGGTGTTATCCGTGTACCTGGTCAGGATACAGGTCTTGGCCACATCAGAGTCACCAGTCATCAGCAGCTTGGCCACCAAGCTCGCTGGCTCCTGCTCAGCCATACCCCTCAGCCCGTACTGTAACACGGACAGTGACAGGCAGAGCTTCCACACGTGATGCCTCAGTGTGCAATACCTCCTCCTGCAGCTAGATGGCGGGCCAGGAGGGAGCAGTGCACATAGTGCTGAAGCACTACAGGAACTGACAGGTACTGTAGGGACATAGTGCGGGAGCATAGTGACTGACCGAGACAGTAGGGACATTAGTGACTAAGAGACAGTAGGGACATGGGGACATAGTGCGGGAGCATAGTGACTGATGGGGACATAGTGCGGGAGGGCCGCGCGGGCCGTTGCTAACGCTGCGGGCTCGTGTAGCGCCTCAGTTGTTGGCATGGATCCCAGCAACTGAGGCCCTTGCCCTCGCTACGCGAGGGCCGCGGGCTCGCTATGCGAGCCCGCAAGCGTGAGCAACGGCCCGTACGCTCACAACTATATATGTGATCTCTCTAAAAAATATTTAATTAAGTTGCATGCTTGGTCAAACTGTTTTGTTATTTTCTGTGCATTTTATTGTATGTGAGATTCGGAAGAGTAGTGTACTCAATAATAAGAAAATGCTAATTTATGTGTATCCTTAGGTTTGAATGTCAACCTTTATCTCTCTTATGACATTTCTGTAGTTATTATACTCAAGCTTCTGCAATAAACATGGATAAAACAGACTTACACTAAAAAGTAGTAATAAACTAAATTCCATTATTGTGTGTGTGTTTGGTCATTTTGTTAAACCTAAATCTCTGAACTCATGGACTTAAGCACACCAGTTCTGTGAGCTCTTGCTCATCATTCATCATGTTAGCTATGTCTGTAATTCTCTCAATCCGTCGTATCCTGCGCCTTCCCCTCTTCTTTTTGCCTACCATCTTTCCTAGCATCTTCTGTAGTGAATGTAGTATCCTCTCATTATGTGGCCAATGTATTTGAGCATTAGCTTTACTATCATCCTTCCATTGAGCAGCCTCGTTTTATATTTTAAGGATTGATTTGATCTTCTCGCAGTCCAGGGAATTGTCAATAGTTTCCTCCAAGGCCACAATTTAAAAGTGTCTGTCCTCTGGTACTCTGCCTTCCTCATAGTTCAGCTCTCACATCTGCATGCTGTTACTGACAATATGGACCTTTGTTAACGATGTTACGTCTTTGCTATTAAATTTATTGTCTAACTTTGCCATAGCTTTCCTCCCAAGAAGCACACATCTTTTGATCCCCTGGCCAAAGTAACCACCAAAGAAATAATTGTGCCCAGGAAATTAAAATCTGTCACTGGCTGTCTTTTTGATATTAACATCAAAAAAGCTTTTATGTGGTCACTATTCAGTAGGCTCCTCAACTCCTCCTCACTTTTAGCCATCAGAGTAGTATCATCCACATATCTAAGGTAGTTGATACGTCACCATGCAATTTTAATTAATTGGCATTTGATTCATCTAGCCCAGCATTTTGCATGATATATTCTGCATATAGGTTAAATAGATTGGGTGATGATATACAGACTAGTAGTACTCCCAAATTTAAAGCACTAATTTATTCCAGACTGGATTCACGTTCATTTAAGAACATGCCACAGTTTCTTATGCTCCACAATCAAATACTTTCAGTGAAGCAGAAGTAAATGTTTTGCTTCCATTAGCCAGTGGATATTGGCATTTAGACCTCTGGTGCCACGGCTGCATCTGAATGCAGATTGTACATCTGGCATTTCTCATTCATAAATTGCTAGAGGTTATCTTGGGCATTACCTTGAGCATTACCTTTGGCATTTCTCTTTTATGGAATCATAATGTACCTTTTTCAATCCAATGGTCACTGCTGTATTTGCTGGCATGTTGTGTGTAGCACATTTATAGTCAAATATAAAGTTTTAAATTATTCAGCCTGGGTGCCATCACCTCCTGCAGCCTTGTTATTGCTAAGGATTCTTATGGCCCATTCAACTTCACTGTCCAGGATTTCTGATTCTAGATCAGTGAAGAAACTTTCATGGATATTAGGGTCCTGTAGAGATCTTTTTTTGTTTTATTATTATTATTATTATTATTATTATTATTATTATTATTATTATTATTATTATTATCTTTATTTATATCGTGCCAACATATTCCGTAGTGCTGACAGGTGTTGAGTACATAGCAAAAAGCAAACTTAACACCTTATAAAGTATGGAGGGCCCTGTTTTTGAGATTAGAATCAAATGTACATAGTGCTTGTTTCCAAGGCACGGACACAATATTGAAAACTCACAAATTTACAATCTAAGGGTTTAGGTGTAATACAAGAGGGTGACAAATGCAAGATGGCAGTGTGAAAGCAATTTGTTCAGTCAAGTGGAGGTGTCTGTGTGTTGTACTGTACATTGTGGGTGTAGGTGTTATTAAGCTGTGGAGTGTGCAGTTGTACATGTTAAGGCTAAAAGTGATAAGATTTTTTTAACAGGTGTGTTTTTAGTAATTTTTTAAAGGTTTTGAGGCAGGAAGATAGTCTAATGGAGTGGGGCAAGGAGTTCCAAATAGTAGGGGCAGCACGAGAACAGTGTGAAGACGGGAATGAGAGGGGGTGATGAGAGAGGAGGAAAGAAGAAGGTCTAGAGCAGAACGCAGGGGACGGATGGGAGAGTATTTTGAAACAAGAGCATAGATATAAGGGGGTGCACTGTTGTTGAGGGCTTTATATGTTAGGGTCATGATTTTAAATTTGATTCAGGAAGCTATGGGAAGCCTGTGGAGTGATTGACAAAGAGGAGCTGTAGACACTGAGCGTTTGATATGGAAGATGAGTCTAGCGGAGGAGTTCATTATGGATTGGAGGGGGAGATAGACAAGAGATGGGTAGGCCAGCAAGGAGGGAATTGCAGTAGTCGAGTCAAGATATGATGAGAGAGTGTATTCGAATTTTAGCTTTGTCTTCTGTAAGATAATGAAGAATTTTGGAGATGTTTTTTAGGTGAAACTGACATGATTTTGTTATTGATTGGATGTGAGCAATAAAATAGAGGGCGGGATACAGTAGAACCCCAAGACAATGGGCCTGGGAGGTGGGAGTGTTGATGGTGTTGTCAAGAGTGAGAGGTATTTGAGAAGTGGAAGCTGTAGTAAAGGATGGAAAGATTAGGAGTTCAGTCTTAGACATGTTGAGTTTGAATTGACAGGCAGACATCCAGGAGGATATGCTAGAGAGGCAGTTGGAAACTTGAGCTAAAAGAGAGGTGGATAGATCATGTGCAGAGAGGTAGTTTTGAGTATCATCTGCATAGAGATGATGCTGAAATCCAAAGGATTTTATAAGATTGCCAAGGGAGGAGGTGTAAATGGAGAAGAGGAGGGGGCCTAGGACAGAACCTTGGGGAACGCCAACAGACAGAGGGAGAGGTGAAGAAGAGGTGTCAGAGAAGGATACACTAAATGTACAATCTTTAAGATAGGATGTGAACCATGAAAGAGCTGTGTCCTGGATGCCAAAAGAGCGGTGAGTTTGGATAAGAAGAGGGTGGTCAACTGTATCGAAGTCAGCAGAGAGATCCAGGAGAATCAGAATAGAGTAGTGACCCTTTGATTTGGCGGTTTGATTTTGGGCTGTTTCTGTAGAGTGTTGGGCCCGGAAACCAGATTGGAAGGGGTCAAGGAGGGAATTGGAGGATATAAATTGAGTGAGGCGATTGTAAACAAGCCGCTCAAGGAGTTTAGAAGTCAGGGGAAGCAGTGAGATAGGGCGATAGTTGGAGTCAGAAGCTGGGTCAGATGAGGGCTTCTTGAGAATGGGTGTAATTGTGGCGTGTTTTAAAGAGGATGAAAACTTGCCAGTGTTTAGGGAGAGGTTGAATAGATGGATTAGCTGTGATGGAATAGGATCATGAGGACATGTTGTAAGGCGAGAGGTTGATAGTAAAGTAGATACTTCATCCTCAGTTGCAGGGTCAAAGGAGTCCATAGTGGAGGAGGGATTGGGGAAGGGTAAGGGCTATAGTCATGCCTCTTCTAAACGTCTCCTGTTTTTCTTACATCCCTGCAATATTTATCCTTGATCATACCCATATTGCACAGTAGTTTCCCTTGATGTATTTAATTTTCTTGAATAGATCTCTTGGCTTTCCAATGTTATCATGTACTCCCACTTCATTGCATTGTTCATTTAAGAATGACTCTATATCTCTTCTTGTTATTCTTTCCCTAATACTGTTGCTTTTATTTTTGGCTACTTTTAAATCTTTAGAAGACAAACATTTTGCCTTATTAATCTTCTATTTGTTGGTATGTGGGACTCTTTAAATTATTTAGTCAGAACTCCCCTAGGGTCAAATCAGCCTTAAAGGAGTTCCTACGGGATCCATGTAATCAAGACCTCAATGTAAACAGTTGAAGTGCTATAAAAGGTAACAGAACAGCATTTTAAAACAAGTATAAATCAATGAAAAGAGCTTCACATAAAAAAATACCAATTTCTTTTGCATTTGATTGCTCAGCCTAATGGTGCAGGGGGATTTTAATAACTTCAGTTGCCCTTTAGTTTGAAAGTAGAATGAATGGACATTTACCACTATTATAATATTACTAGCGAATTGCCGGTCAAAACATTACGGTCATAAATTTGTAAGGCAGGTAAGGCTGTTTGACACACAAAGTAAGGCTTTTGTTGGTCTGAGTACCTTCGGCGCTCATTGCGAGTCTCTGGGTTGGTGTATTTTTGGTCATGTGAGGCCGTTTGGTGCTCATTGCAAGGGCGGCGCTGAGCTCATTTGGCGCTGAATGCGAGCCTCTCCCCTGGTGTACTGTTGCTCCTCTGAGCATTCTCTGTTCTTGGTGTAAGCCTTCGGCGTTTATTGCAATCCTCTTTCCTGTTTATTTTTTTTTTCTGTAGATGTATTTTTTAATGATAATTAATTAATTAATAAAATCTGAAATTAATATTCTTTACCTATTTGTAATTAATATATGCAGCAAGCAATATCCTGAAGAGCTAACAATCTTTTTTATTTTCATGTAGCATACAATGTACATTTGTAATCTTGCTGAGCTGAGGTGTAAGTGTCAGCAATGTATGAAGTGTGTAGTGTAAGTAGGCTGCATGTGCGAGCGTAAACCGTTTGCTTAGGTGTGTAATTCAGCATTTTGGAATGGTAATGTTATTAGTTTCAAGTTAGTGTTGTAAAATGGAGGCGAGTGTGTATGTGTTACGCGGGTGTGGAGCATTTTGCGTCCTCCCTAATAGTGTATTTTATACCTCGTACGTTCTTGTGTAAAAGTCTTATGTGTCTGGCGGGTTTTTGCGTGTTTATTGGTGGTGTAGCCTTGTTTTTTTTTTCGGCCAACATTTTTTTTCCGCTTAGGCGATTTTCGTGTGCCGAAACTCGTCAAATTGTGGGTAAATTGTTGTGCAACCTCACTCCCTGCTGTGAGTCATGTTTTTATTTATTTTTTGTAATTTTGGTGGTGCTATTGTTGTTTTTGTATGAGCGCGGTTCGGCCATTAACTTCGTATTTGTTGGACCTCGTATTTAATTTATTTTCATATTTTTTGTATCTCACTTTCCTTTTTGCAAAGTGTTACGGCCGTAATTTTTTTATGCAATATTTTTCAAAGTGCCACGGGTCTTGTATTCTGAATTGTGTAATTGAGTTTTGTGTTGATGTGTAGTTCTGAGGGTCATAAAGATGAGCGCCTATGGTGCTCATCTCCACCAGCGCAGTGAGCGCCTTTGGCGCTCCCTGTCTAAGTCGTGCGGGGTTGTAGGGATGAGCGCCTATGGCGCTCAACTCCACCAGCGCAAGGAGCGCCTTTGCTTCGCGAGGGCCGCAGTTCCAGTGGGCTTGCTATGCGAGACCGCAAGCGTTAGCAACAACCAGTATTTCTCACAACTATATATGTGATTAAAAGTAAATGATGAACAAGACTCTAAATATTAAAAATGGGAGTTCTATCTGGTAAAAGTTTACACACACAGTTATGATCTTTCTCTGCCTTCTCTATGTTTCATTCATCTTCCATTTTGATATCTCTGTTCATAGATAAGTCCACATATTATGGCTCAGGCTACAACTTATTGTAATATACAGGGTTGGGCAAAGTAAAAGGACATGTAGTGAAATGTTTTGAGCATCCATGGAATAGTGTATATATATATATATATAAATATATATAAATATATATATATGTATATATATATATATATATATATATATATATACTAGCGACTTGCCCGTCAAAAAATGACGGCAATAAGATTGTAAGGGCGGTACATTTTGTTGGTGTTCCAAGAAGCTTCGGCGCTCATAGCGAGGCTCGCAATGAGCGCCTTCGTCGCTCATTGTGAGGTTGTTGGTTGCTTGTGTGCTATGAGCATTTTTTTTTTTTTGCTAATGCTAATGAAGTAATTAATAAAATAATACAGCAATATAGTTTACCTATTTTTAAGTAATATATGCAGGAAGGATTGTGCAGAAGAGCTGTCAATCTGTTTTGATGTTGCTGCAGCAGACAATGTATGTTTTGAGGGCTGTGCAGCTGTTGTGTAAGTGTCAGTAATGTGTGCAATGTGTAGTGTAAATAGTGTGCGTGCGCAAGCGAAATCCGTTAGGGTAGCTGTGTACTTCCGCATTGTGTAAGTTAGTGTTGTAAAATGGCGCCTAATGTGTGGTACGCATCTGTGGCTGATTTAGCCTGCTTGTTCTTGGATCGCGTCCGTCTTTTTCGGAAAATCTGTATGTGTTTGGAGGGGTTTTGCGTCTTTAGAGTGCTGTAGCCTAGTTTTTGTTTTTTTCGGCTGCCATTTTTTCTCTCGCTTAGGGGATTTTCGGGTGACTAAACTCTTCAATTTGGACTTAAATTGAGGTGTAACTTCAGTTTCCGAAGAGTCCTGGGTGTCCCCCCTTGCTGTGGGTAAGCTTTTTATGTATTTGTTGTGTGTATTTATTGTGTTTTTAATGTTTTCATGTGCGCGGGTTTCGGGCGGTAAGGTCGTATTTTTGCGAGGTTGTAATGTTTTTTTTTCTAAGTTCTGCGTCTCGTATTTGTTTCTCGTATGTCCGTAAATTTAGCGAGGTCCGCAGTTGCTGGCAACGATATATGTGATATATATATATATATATATATATATATATATATACAGTGGGGGGGAAAAGTATCTGATCCCCAGTTGATTTTGAACTTTTGTCCACTGACAAAGAAATGATCAGTCTATAATTTTATTGGTAGGTGTATTTTAACAGTGAGAGACAGAATAGCAAAAAAAACCAAGAAAAACACATGTAAAAAAGTTATAAATTGATTTGCAGGTCAGTGAGGGAAATAAGTATTTGATCCCTTATCAATCAGCAAGATATCTGGCTCCCAGGTGTCTTTTATACAGGTAATGATCTGAAATTAGGAGCACTCTCTTAAAGGGAGTGCTCCTAATCTCAGCTCGTTACCTGTATAAAAGACACCTGTCCAAAAAAGCAATCAATCAATCAGATTCCAAACTCTCCACCGTTTCCAAGACCAAAGAGCTTTCCAAGGATACCAGGGACAAGATTGTAGACCTACACAAAGCTGGAATGGGCTACAAGACCATAGCCAAGCAGTTTGGTGAGGTGACAACAGTTGGTGCGATTATTCGCAAATGGAAGAAACACAAAATAACTGCCAGTCTCCCTTGGTCTGATGCTCCATGCAAGATCAGCCCAGAACTACACGGGAGAATCTTGTTAATGATCTCAAGGCAGCTGGGACCATAGTCACCAACAAAACAATTGGTGACACACTATGCCGTAAAGGACTGAAATGCTGCAGCGCCCGCAAGGTTCACCTGCTCAAGAAAGCACATGTACAGGCCCATCCGAAGTTTGCCAATGAACATCTGAATGATTTAGAGGAGAACTGGGTGAAAGTGTTGTGGTCAGGTGAGACCAAAATCGAGCTCTTTGGCATCAACTCAACTCCTCGTGTTCGGAGGAGTTAGAATGCTGCCTATAACCCCAAGAACACCATCAAACATGGAGGGGGAAACATTATGCTTTGGCAGTGTTTTTCTGCTAAGGGGACAGGACAACTGCACAGCATGAAAGGGACAATGGACGGGGCCATGTACCGTCAAATCTTGGGTGAGAACCTCCTTCCCTCAGCCAGGGCATTGAAAATGGGTCGTGGATGGGTATTCCAGCTTTACAATGACCCAAAACACACAGCCAAGGCAACAGAGGAGTGGCTCAAGAAGAAGCACATTAAGGTCCTGGAGTGGCCTAGCCAGTCTCCAGACCTTAATCCCATAGAAAATCTGTGGAGGGAGCTGAAGGTTCAAGTTACCAAACATCAGCCTCAAAACCTTAATGACTTGGGGCCTCATTCTATTATCGGCCGCAGCCGTTGCGGGGCCGCAAGGACCGGCCGCAAGCTATTCTGCTATTCTATTCCCTTACGGCCGTAGGCTCCGGCAGGCTTGCGGCCGGTGCCTTGCTATCTCTTGCGGCCGCTCGCGCCGGAGGAAAGCCTTTGATCTAAAACGGCCGCAAGAGATTTGCAATTCAATTGCTCCGGGAAACCTCTCTGCAAGGCTAAAAACGAGCCGCTGCTTACTTGCAGGAAAGAGGTCCCGCTAGCACCAATTAAGCACATAAAATAGCTCAAATAAAGCCATCCTGCACTTTTAGAAGACTATAAAGGGATTTTAGTTGTTAGAAAAAATAGCACATAATTATCCTGTACTCAAATCCGTAAAATATTTCATTTTTAATATCCGTAAAATATCCATGTAAAAAGTCCAGAGTGCTTGGAGCACCTCAGACACACCCACGCCGCAGCCGGAAAATAAACAGTTAATTTGAACTCGGGTTTGGGCAGATGTGCAAGCTTGAGAGTGGGTTCCTTTTAATCCTCATGTCCCCCAATATGATCCCTAGCATTTACAGAGCTGTACAGTGCAGGCTTGAATTTATTTTTGAGTTTTTATATTTCACAGATTACGGCCGGTTCCAAGATATGCGGCCGGCCGTAAAAGGAGATCCTTGCGGGGCCGTATAATAGAATCGCGAGTTAACTGAACCCTCGCAAGGAATCGCAGCCTTACGGCCGATTTACGGCCGATAATAGAATGAGGCCCTTGGAGAGGAGTGGGACAAAATCCCTCCTGAGATGTGTGCAAACCTGGTGGCCAACTACAAGAAATATCTGACCTCATTGATTGCCAGCAAGGGTTTTGCCACCAAGTGCTAAGACGAAGGGGGTCAAATACTTATTAACCTGCAAATCAATTTATAACTTTTTTGACATGCATTTTTCTTGTTTTTTTATTTTTTTATTCTGTCTCTCACTGTTAAAATACACCTACCATTAAAATTATAGACAGATCATTTCTTTGTCAGTTCAAAATCAGCAGGGTATCAAATACTTTTTTCCCTCACTGTAGGTGCAGAATGTTTGAAAAAGTAGTACCCACAGGTTACATTTATGATCTCTGGCTCCTGGTGTCTGTACATGCATGGTTATATAAGTGTTTCCATATTCATGTTTTTTATAGAAATATATTTCATTCATAATCTGACAGCAGTATCTTTTTGGGATTTGGTGTAGTGGTCATAGGTGTTTGGAGTATATGTTTGAATTCAGTCATGCTCCATATATATTCCCCAGCTGCAAGGGGACAGATGGATTTATAAAAGGAAAATGAGGGAAGTATTCTTTTGAATGAATGGGAGACTATAAAAAAATGTGTCAAACAATGGAAATAAGAAGTATTTACATTATATTTTTAAATTTCTTCACTTTCTTTCTTTCCTTAAACCTTTTATAGAAATGGTTACATCTTTATGGTCCAATCAAGGTTTTGTGAATATACTAGCCCTGTTTATATTTTTTAAACTTCATGGCTCTACAATAAAGTAATCAAACACCTTATGCACTGATGACACAAGTATATATACTGTCTTCCAAACTCTGTGTTCTTCACACATTTAATAGGAGGAAGGCTGCCAATATGCTGTGAAAACCTTTTGATTTCTGTGGTATTTTTCTTTTTGTTCCATTACACACTGATAAAGCAATTCTCTATGGCTCTTTGTGTCTGCTATTAAATCAAAAATGTTGCTTAATACCAATGTGCCTTTTTAATTTTCCATATTAGAGAAATCTGATTGTTGAAAATGTAATATGTTTGTTATGTGAATTAATTTTGGAAGGTATTACAGCATCTCATTTTGGCTAAATTATTGCCCTGTAGAACGCAATGTATATATACTAGTAACTTGCCTGTCATAAATGACGGTGTCATATGTTATGTTCAATTGTATGTGCTGTCTCTCTCTGTCGTGTTTCTGTGTTCCCTCTGTCTCTCTCTGTGTGCCCTCTTTGTGCTCCCTCCCTCTCTCTCTGTTAGCCCCTTGTCTCTCTGTGCGCTGTCTCTCTCTCTTTGTGCCCTCTCTCTTCCTATGTGCGCGCTCTGTGTGTGCGCTCTCTCTCTGTGCCCTCTGTCTCGCTCTGTGTTCCTCTATTTGTGCTTTGTGTGCTCTGTCTCTCTCTCTCCCTCCCCCCTTTGTCTCTCCCTCTCTTTCTCTCTCTCTCTCCCTCTCTCTCCATTCCCCCTCTCTCCATTTCTCTCTCTCCCTCCTTCCCTCTATGACTCCCTTTCTCTCTGTTTCTGTCTCTCTGCCTCCCTTTCTCCCTCTATCTCTCCCCTCCCTTTCTCTCTCTCCCTGTCTCTCCCTCGCTCTGTCCCTGACTCTCTCTATATCCCTCCCACCACCATATCGAGCAGCAATAGCACGGGTGGATGCCACGCATGCGGACAAACGTACTTCCACCAATGATAATGCGAGTAACTATTATAAGTGATCTATATATAAATATATATATAGATGTACAGTATATATATATATATATATATATATATATATATATGCGTGTGTGTGTGAAGATTGGTTTGCCCTTAACTAATATACTTTCATATTTTTTTTTTTTTATAACAATCAGTTTTTATTAGGCAATGGTACCTCACATTATGCACTTTAGACATTCATATCCGGTAAGTACAAAATACATAGGTATAGTTTCCTCTTGCATTTTATATCTGCTGTCCTGGCTTTACATCTTAAAAGTCTCCAAGTGTTATATTTTTATTAGTTCCCTTTTTTTAACAATAATAATACATAAAACCTGAAATTATAAATAGTTCCTTTATACTTGAACCAGCTTGAAAGCAGTTCTTACCATCATCCGCCTCCTCCAGTGCCACCTTCTTCCCCTTTTCCCATCTATGGATTAGCGGTTTAGTTGAGGTTCTAATGAGATGCTATCGGGTTCCATTAGCCAAGGAGCCCACACATCCATAAATTTTGAAATTGAGTCTTCCAGAAGGTGGGTTATTCGTTCATTGATTAAAATAAAATTGATCTTATTCTTCACTGCCCGTAGGCTCAGATCTGAGGATTTCCACTGTCGAGCAATATGGCTTTTTGTAGCCAGCATCATGAACTGCAGTAGCCTGTTTTGGTGGGATGTTAAAAGTGTATTTGAAAGACCTAAGAGGCTGACTTCAACAGATTTGTGTATTTTAATTTTAAAAATTTTCGAGGCTAGCTCAAATATTTTTGACCAAAGCCCTTTCACCTTGGGGCATACCCAACATATATAGGAATGTACCTGGGTCTCTGCATCCTCTAAAGCATTTAGCATCGTGGGTTAGTCCCCACTTAAAAAGCTTAGCTGGTGTGTGATAAATTCTATGTAGAACCTTTATTGAAGTTTCTAGCACGCTATAGTTTAATGACCCTCTAGTTAGACTGCGCCAGCTTTGTTCCCAGATTGTTTGGTCCATAGTGTATCCTAGGTCTTTTTCCCATTTTTGTTTGTACTTAATTATTTGTGACCTTGGTGGTTCATTAAATGTATTATATAGTAGGCTTATAATATTGCTCGACAGTGGAATATCTCTACAGATTCTAAATGTCGAATTCTACAATAAGTATAATGTTCTATTAAAGGTAAGTTATATTTCTTCTTAATGTATTCATATGTGACTATTGCCCCTTCTTGGTACCAAGCCCCAAAAGTCAAACAACCCTTGGAGTTCCACCAGTATTTGGATGTTGGGGACAGTTGTATTGTCAGAAGGGGGTTAGGGATGAATGGAGAGATACTAGCTAACTTAGGTGCTACATTGTTATGTCGGACCGCCCATATCCATATCCCCAGTGGGTGTTTAGTTATTGGGTTCCTTATTTTCCCCAGTGTGTTACTTTGCCTGGGAAGCCATATGATGGTGTCCCATGTGTATGGGGGCATTTGTAGGTTTTCTATAAAAACCCACAAGGGCTGGTGTTGAGAGGAGTGTGCCAGGGGAATGAATGAAAGCTGCGCTGCTTTATAGTACTGTTTAAAGTTGGGGCAGGAAAGGCCCCTTTAGTTTTTTTTTATATACATGGTAGATTTAGAGATCCTTGCAGATTTGTGGTTCCATATAAATTTAAAGATGTGGTTTTGAAACCTCTCGAGATCTTTATAGATTATTGGGGTCGGGAATGTGCGGAATAAGTATAGAAGTCGGGGAAGGATATTCATTTTGACTGCGTGTATTCTGCCAAGCCAGGAGATTTTACTTCTTAACCATCTCTGGAGATCTAATATCAATTCTCTGTATAGGGGTATATAATTAGTCTTATATAGATCAGCTATTCTTTTGGTGATGGATACTCCTAAATATTTGATATGTGAACTAGGCCACGAGAAATCAAAGTTTTGCTTAAGATATTGAGTGTCTGCTTGCGAGAGAGCTATACCTAATGCTTCCGACTTTGTTACATTAATTGTAAGTCCCGAGAGGTTTCCAAAGTGGTTGAGAGTATGTAGTAGCTCCGGTATAGAGGTGGACAGGCTTGTGAATGAGCCTAAAAAATCATCTGCAAAAAGCCTACATTTAAAATGATGGTGGCCTATCTGGATCCCTTTAATTTTTGCGTTTGCCCTTATAGACTGCGCTAGTGGCTCTATTGCCAATGCAAAAAGTAAGGGTGAGAGAGGGCATCCCTGTCTGGTTCCCCGTTGTACCTCAATTTGCGCCATGTTGTCCCCTGGTAATTTCAATCTTGCCTTGGGAGATCTGTAGTATGTCTCTATCAGGTCCATAAATTTCCCAACAAAGCCAAATTTGTGTAATACCGCTTTGAGATAGGGCCATTCTACAGTATCAAAAGCCTTTTCTATGTCTAAGGCCACCAAGCATGTTGGGGTATGATTTTGGGATGCCCATGATATTAAATTTAAGGTGCGTCTGATATTATCCCCTGTTTGTCTATAAGGGATGAATCCCGCCTGGTCTTTATGGATGAGTCTAGGAAGGAACTGGGAGATTTTATTGGCCATCAGTTTTGCTAGGATTTTTATATCCCCATTTAGGAGCGAGATAGGGCAATAATTTTTAACTTCTAGAAAGTCCTGACCTTCTTTGGGAAAGAATATCAAGTCTGCTTGGTTTAATTCTTGCGGCATTTGATGGCCTTCTAGGATTTGGTTTAAAAGATTTGTAAGGTGAGGGGCCAGAGTGTCTATATATTTCTTGTAGTATAGATTGGTAAATCCATCCGGGCCCGGGGCCTTCCCACCCTTTAGGCCAGTAATAGTCTTTCTAACCTCAGCTTCCCCAACCTTAGAATTAAGGAGTTCCGTTTCCTCCTGGGATAGAGTAGGCAGATCACATGAATCCAAGAAGGCATATCTTTGTTGTTCTTGCTGCTGGTGGTGCTGCCCAGATGAGTATATTTTCTGGAAGTATTCCAGGAAGGTTTTTGTATAAGATTAGGGCTGGGCGTGACCTCACCAGTAGAAGTTTTGATTCTATATATTTTTGATTGCAAAATCTTATTTTTAAGTTTTTTAGCTAGTAATTTCTGGTTTGTTAGTTTTGGCATAGAATCTGTGATCTGTCCATCTCATCGCTTTTTCAGTGCGGTTAGATAATAATAGATCTAGCTCCAATCTAATTTTCTCTATTCTGTTACGTATCCTTTTGGACGGGTTATGTTGATTCAATCTCTCTAATTCTCCTAAGTCCTTTCCCAGGGTCTCCTCCCTCATTTTAGATTGTCTCTTGAGTCCACTTGCGATTTTTATAAGAGATTTGTCTGGTTTGTTAGTTTTGGCATAGAATCTGTGATCTGTCCATCTCATCGCTTTTTCAGTGCGGTTAGATAATAATAGATCTAGCTTCAATCTAATTTTCTCTATTCTGTTACGTATCCTTTTGGACGGGTTCTGTTGATTCAATCTCTCTAATTCTCCTAAGTCCTTTCCCAGGGTCTCATCCCTCATTTTAGATTGTCTCTTGAGTCCACTTGCAATTTTTTAAAAAAAAAACCCTTATGAAGGCCTTATGGGCCACCCATGTCCATCCCACGTCCGACTCTGGGGTGACATTGGTCGAAAAGAATAGGTCTAAATCATCGGCTATTTGTTTCCCTATTATTGGGTTAGATAAGATGCTCTTGTTGAGTCTCCAGCTATAGGGAGGTCTACTTTTTAGGCCCAATTCTATGGAGGCACTAACCAGTGCGTGGTCCGACCACGAGCACGGATGGATCTCCGCCCTATCCACATTATCTGAAAGTGATGAGTCTATTAGGATGGTGTCTATCCGAGAATATATACCATGTACTGGGGAATAGAAGGTGTACCCCCTCTCACCCCTATGTAGTGATCTCCAAGCATCTATAAGATGTAGATCATTGAGTAGCAAGTAAATTTGTTTCAATTTGTTTGAATATTTGCCACATCCCTCCTTGTTTGATCTATCTAGATTTGGATCCAGAACCAAGTTGAGATAAAATGATTTATGTGGGGTGGTCGTTTGTGCATAAAAAGATACTAGCGATAATTTTGCACCCCATAATGTACCTGTCAATGCTATAAAGTTACCCCCCAGGTCTATCTTGCGATGTTCAATTATAAATGGGAAATGTTTATGTAGCAAAATAGCCACTCCCCCTTTGTTAGTAGGTTGGGTGGAAGCGACAAAGACCGGGTATGAATTATGCAAATATTTAGGGAGTTTGTTATGTGCAAAATGCGTTTCCTGCAGGAAAATCACATCTGGGTGTAGAGACTTATAGGATAGAAAGGCTTTGCGTCTCTTGAACTGGGAGTTAAATCCCCGGACATTACGTGAAATAAAAACAAAAGGAGATTCTGTCATGTTTCCTCTACTAGTATGAATGTGTTGAGCCTATCGCTTCTCAGTCTCCCCCCAACCCCCCCCCCCCCCCCCCGTACCTGAGTTTTGATGGTTTGCGGTGGCACCAGGAGTAGGCGGAGGAACCGCTTCGTAGAGCCTGCTGATTGGAACTGTATAAGTGGGAAAGAACAAACATAACATGGTTAACCAAACTATGGTAACACATAAACTGTAACTTTTCCTCGGCCTGTTACTTAAGGCACTTTTGTGCCAGGGGAGGGAAATGTAAATGCCCATTTCCCTATCCATCCCCTCTGTTGAGGAAGAAATATTTAGTAAACTATATCTTATAGGTTGCAAAAGTCTACCACTAACTACCCCCTCATTGAGTCCCCAGCTAAAGACCTTACCCCCAGCCTGATCTCTTATTCAGGAGCCCATAGAGTGACCCTCTATCCTATATAGCATACAGTCTCTTAATTATCTTGCTTCTCTCCTTTAAACTGTAAATACAACAATCACATAACTTCGTATTGTATTGCAGTGCATCTCAAGTATACCATATAAGTAAATATAGGATCTAACTATAGATTGGTATTGCGTCTAATCTGATTCATGCCCCTTAGTCTATTAAACAAAGATTTCAACTTTTGTGCACTCAGTCCCTAGGGAGTCTTCGTTGGTTGAAAAAGGTGTGATCTTAGTGTCCCGTGCAACCTTCCAATCCATTGTCACTGCATCACTTAGTTAATATTTGCAAAATAACTCTTCATTTGTCATTTAAATATTTCCTTAAGCCCTGATTTCTCCCCAGGCATTTATTGTTCGTTGTAATTAAGTCTTCCCTGAGGATCCTGGAGACGAGGCTACGGATCCCAAGTTTTGGTCTATTTGCTTGCTTTGCCATTTGTTCCTTTGGACTTCCGTCCATTGTCTCGCCGGTCGGGGAGGCAAGTTTATTCCTTGGAGAGTTTCCAGGGTGTCCTCTCTGGGCAAGAGATTCAGTTCTGACAGGATTGTGTTGCACTCGGACAGAGTATGGACTGTGTGGTTCACCGTCCCCACCTGAAACGATAGGCTAAAGGGGAACCCACACCTGTATTTAATACCTTTTTGGATCAAAATCAACAAGACTGGTTTTAGTTGTTTTCGTTTAAAAAGCGTCGAAGGAGCCAGGTCTGCATATATCTGTATCTGGGCTCCATCAGGGCCTACAATGGACTTCGTTTTTCATGATGTTGCCAGTAACAAGTCTCTTTTTCCTTGCCTAAGGAATCTAGCTATAACATCCTAGCTATAACATCCTTTGGTTGTTCTGGTGAGTTTGGGCCCCCCATGGCTCTGTGCGCTCTTTCGATTTCCCAGGTGTCTTGTGGGTGGTCAGGCAATAAGCTATGGACAATCGCCTTCAAATATAGTTTCAGATCACCTACTGCTTTAGGTATCCATCAGAATCTTATATTATTGCGTCTGGACCTGTTTTCCAGGTCTTCTAGCTTATTTTCTAGCACCTCTATATGTGCACAATTTTGGGTTATATCCTGATGGTCTTTTTGCTGGGTATCCACAATTTGATCTGTAATTGTTTCCAGTAGATGGGTCCGGTGCCCAAGGTCTTGCAAATCCTATCTGATTTCCTTCACAGCCTTATCAAAATGCAATCCAAGTAGGTTGTTGAAGTCCGCCAGTGAGATATCCGACACCTTTATAGGCTGCTTTGTGTGCGAGGCATCTTCTTCCATATCTGAGCCTTCTGATGAACACACTGTGGATGTATGTGGGGAGTTACTGGTTTGTTGTTGTGTTTTAAAATGGTCTTGAATGCTCTTTGATGGCAAAATTCGCTTTGATTTGCCCATTTTTGGATCTTGACCTTTAATTCAGTCCAACAATCTTTAAAAGTATGATTCAGAGGTTGTAATCTCACTAGTATGGTTCAACACTGTCTAGTATTTTCTCCACAGGTGGGGTATCCCTCTCAGCCCAGGTCTATCAATTCACAGCATCAGGGGGGTCAATCGGCTAAGCCTAAAGACTCATCTGGGGGTTACAGTTTAGACAGATTCATTTTCAGGGGCAGCTTGCCCTGTCTGGGTTACGTTTCCTGGCATTTGACCTGCAGAGTATATTCGTGGGCATATAAATTTAATCAACACCCTTTTTGTTTTTACTGATGTTTGTTTAAAACCTCTTGGTTATAGATTAAAATGTCTCTGCTATGTTTAATTTTGTAGTTTCTGCCTTTTAGTCCCTTTATAGTTTCAATAGAGTGAGTGGGTGCTCCAATTAAACAATAAGTGTGCCTCCTTAGGTCTTTGCTTGTTTTTGCTTAATGTTGGGATCTGTGCTGCTGTCACTTAAAATGGCTGCTGTTGTCAGATTATAAATTTAGGTATACCAGTTCTAGAAAAGATCAGTAGGTGGCGCTGTTGGGTTGAAGTTGTTGATAAGCACCTTAATAAAGTATACTAAACTGTAGTTTAGAATGGTTGTTCAGCTTTTAACGAGCTTTATTATTTAATAGTTGTAATAATTGGTTACAAATGAGGTATCCTCAATGTGAGTGTCTAAAGTTCCAGGCCTTAGTCCGCCTTGCTGGTTAGCTCTTTGCCTTCTTTTAAAGTTTTTTTGCGGGAAACTCTGCTATCATTCTGCCCCCCATGTAGTGCTTCAAAAAGGAGTCCTGCCAGTCTATCGCCCCACTGGGCACTCACCCGCCGGAGCAATGGACTCTGTCCTGAGGAGTTCCTCCTGCCCCCGTCTGTTTCTCCTGCTGTGGGAAGGGGCCCTCCGGTGTTACCCCCGCCACATGTATGAAGATGGCGTCTTGCTGCCTCTGGGCTGGGCCCTTGTCCCTGCAGATGCAACCCGGGCTCTCCGCAGCCTTCTGCTTGCCCCCTGTCGCCTAGCCCGCTCTTATGGTAAGTGCTACTAATGCTGGTGGTATCAGGGGTGCCTATTGCCTGTCGCCCGTTACCTGGTGTGCCCGGTCTGGCCCCCGTTCTAACGCGGGCTCTTGCTCACCTTCCTTTCCTGCAGTTGCCGGTCTCTGTGTGGATTCCCCCTTGTGGGTCTCCTCACCTCTAGGCCTCTAGTCTCTGCTTCCGAGGCCTTGCCTTATCTTGCTACCTGTGCCGGGGAGCACAGGGAGCCGCAGCCACGGGAGGCAGGATGATGTAGGCCTCAACCGCGTGGAGTTATTACCCGGCTCAATCTGCGTGGTCCTGGTGTCTTTGTGTTCCTCTTTGTCCCCTCTATCAAGTAAAGCTACTTGGGGGATATTTTTATAAAATTTGGGCTAAATAGCCCTTCTTTTGTATGTTTTTGAGGGAGAGCAGCTCTTCAGCACGTCTGCTCCCTTCCCTTGGTTAGACACACCCCCCGCACTTTCATATTTTAAAGGATAGTTGTATAGTCGCGAAGATCGGTTTGCCCTTACTAATATACTGTCATGTTTTAAAGGATAGTTGTATAAAATAAACCAGCCTGTGTCACATAGAGCTGTTTCTCATACAGAAAGGACAAATAATTCCACTACTTGTCCACAAGATGTCACTATAGGATGTTGGGGTAATTACAGGCTCTTTATTCTATGTTGCCACTCTGATTTAATGAGGGATCGGCCCAGTGATCAACCCCCTAAAGTGGGCAAGCCAAGCCCCCAGTTTTCCACCACTATTATTGGGAGATGCTAATCTGGGCGGGGGTTTTAATGTGTTCAGCCCACCATGATGTAACTGGGGGAGGGAAATCCTTATGTCTGTGGCCAGCTGCTGTTTGCAAATCGTATGAGGGAGTCCACCTTAAACCATGCTTTCTGGAATACATAGGTACCGGTGTAATTTCTTTAAGAGGGTTTGATATGAATGCCGGTCACCGAGAGGCCCATTCCTTCTGATAAGATTGCCAGCCGTAACAGTGGAAATCCTGTAGTGCAAAGGCAGGAAGTGTTGGAGCTAAATAGCGCCCCTATCTGGGATCTTCACAATATATATATATATATATATATATATATATATATATATATATATATATATATATATATATATATATGAATAATCAGAGTATTGCAGTATATAGTGATACCTTTTTTATTGGACAAACATATTCATAGTTTTCATGACTAGCTTTCGACAGCGTTCCTCCCTTTTTCAAGTCCAAAGCATCTCTTATAAATTCCCACTGAAACAAAAATTATAATACAAAAAAAAATGTTCTGTTTAGTGGGCTGTGCACAGGTCTGTTTATAGTGTAGGTCAAAGTAAATAAACAGGGTTTTAAATATTTGTACATCTTGAGAGTTTGAGGTACCATAAAACTGTAAGAAGAGACAGGGATAGTTCAGAAATAAACCAGAGGGGGGAAAAAAAAAACAGAGAAAACTAAAAAACTAAAAAACAACACGAAACCTATATGTGATGTAAAATTAAAAGAATTCTAGATAATGCAACAGGAATTCCATGTTAACATCAAGACCTGTGTTTTTCGTATTAAAGTGTGTTATCATTTTCATTTCAAAAGCCTTTCTTTCTTGTGTGTTTTTAAAATGACCTTGTGTGTTTTCAAAAACACACGAGAAAGAAAGGCCTTTTAGACTTTTAGTCCATCAAGTTCAACCTTTTAAGTTCTCTTCTGATCTGCAGTATCTAGAGGAAGGCAAACAGAAAAAAAAGTGAAACTTTGCCAGTTGTCGCAAAAGAGAAAATAAAATAATTCCTTCCTGACCCCAGATACTGGAGTTTAGACTCCTCCCTGGATCAATACTCCCTCTCTTATTATCCAGTATAACACAATATGCCCTTTTTATTTAAAAATATATCCAATCCCTTTTTAAAGTTATCTATCGTATCCTCTGTCACCACTTCCTTTGGTAGAGAATTCCACAGATTAACCACCCTTACTGTGAAGAACCCTTTTCTTTCTTTAAGGTGGAATCTTTTTACTTCTAACCTCAAAGGATGTCCTCTTGTCAGTTGAAAAACTCTTGGCACAAAATCCTTATGGTGACCCTGGATGTATTTATCCCCTCTTAGACGCCTTTTTTCTAGAGAAAAAATGTTTAATTTGGTTCGTCTTTCTTCGTAACTTTGCCCTTTTTATGAAGTGATGCCCAAAATTGTACTCCATATAGCAAATGAGGGTATACTAGGAATTTGTATAGTGGCAGAATTATATTTGCTTCCCTGGCTTCTTTACCCTTCTTTACACATGCTAATATTTTATTTGCCTTTGTAGCTGCTGCTTGGCTTTGAGCACTGTTACCTAGGTGGTTGTCCACAAGCATTCCCAAATCCCTTTCAATATCTGATACACCTAGATTTGCTTTATTAAGTTTATAAATTGCTTGGCTATTTTTCCTTCCCAAGTGCATAACCTTACATTTATTCATATTAAATCGCATCTGCCATTTAACTGCCCATTTCTCTAATTTATGCAAATCCCCTTTTCTGATTTAATTACCTTGCACAATTTAGTGTCATCAGCAAAAATGGAGACACTACTTTCCAGTCCTACTTCTAAGTCAGTAATAAATATGTTAAAAAGGAGAGGACTTAATACTGAAACCTGAGGAACCCCACTTACCACATTAGTCCAATCTGAGTGCTCTTCTCCGGTCATCTTGTAGCGAACCAGTGTTGAGTGAATCTTGAAAAATATAGATATAATGGTTTGGCAATTACAGAACCCAGTTCCCTCAGTACCCTTGGATGTATTCCATCAGGACCTGGGGCTTTTTTAACATTATTTTTTTCCAACCTCTTTTGAATTTATTCCTGCTTTAACCAATTATTTGGTGAAGGTAATGTAGCCCCATTATGTTGCGGTGTCCCAACCACTGGTCCCTCCCTTGGGTATACCGAAGAGAAGAACCTATTTAGCTCATCTGCCTTTTCCTGGTCACTAATTGTCAGAGGGCCTGATTCACATTGTAATGCCCCTTTTGCTTTTTTCCTGGCCTTCTTCCCATCAATATACTTAAAAAATATTTTAGGGTAAATCTTACTCTCCTTTACAACTAATTTTTCATTTTCTATTTTAGCCAGTCTAATAGCCCTTTTGCAAGCCTTATTGATTTCCTTGTACTTACGTAAAGCAGTCTCTGTCCCCTCTTGTTTGTATAATTTAAATGCTTGTTTTTTACTCCGTATCTTGATCTCTAAATCATTGTTAAGCCACTCTGGATGTAATTTACTCCTTTTACTTTTATTTCCACATGGTATATGCCGATGTGTATGTATATTTAGTAAGGATTAAATTGTTGTCCATTTATGTTCAATATTTTTACCTGCCAGTTCTCTGTCCCAGTCTATACGTTGTATAGCTGCCCTTAGATAAAATGAAGCATTTTTGTTGGCCCCTTTCAGTTTATTTTTTTTAATTCAATCTCAAATGAGACTGTGTTGTGATCACTGTTTCCCAAAAGGTTGCCCTATTTTAACATTTGATACCATATTAATATTATTTGTGATGACTAAATCCAAGATAGCTTAATTTCTAGTAGGCTCTTGTATAACCTGGGCCAGATAATGATCCCTGAGTGTATTCAAGAACCTGCTCCCTTTATCCTTACTGCTGGTTTCACTCATCCAGTTTATTTTAGATGCTACATAAGGGCTTTATGCAGCTAGACACGTCCAATTGTTCCCCTTGTTATTATATACTGTGCATATAACTATAAATAAACAACATGTATGCAAATAAGTAAAAAAAATGATTTAGAAGAAAACACAGAAATGTATCTGAACTGTAGCTTTGAATCTACTGGTATGATTTGCTAATGTATTATTCCACTGTCATATCACTGCATAATACAGGCTTCCTCATCTCACTATCATATCACTGCATAACTATCATATCACTGCATCACACAGGCTTCCCCCACCTCACTATCATATCACTGCATAACACAGGACTTCTTCCATCCTCCCTTCCCTCCAAGTTTAATCACTAAATGGGACTTTCTCAGGGGAATAGTGAGTATGAGGGTAGGTGGAATATGAGTGATGTGGGAAAATGAGAAGTGAAGAGAAATAGGTGAAGAGCACAAAACTGAATGCTGAGGGGAGGTAGAAAGTTACATGGGGAAAATTGAATACTAGAAACAATATAATAAAGAACAAAGAATTGAAGTTAGTTGGCAAGATATGAATCAACCGCAAGAGTAAATAAATATATATATATATATATATATATATATATATATATATATATATATAATATATATATATATATATATATATATATATATATATAAAGTCAGGTGCTGTGGTGAAAAAATACATGACAGAAAAAGTATACTAGCCATTTGTAATTACAATATTGCGTGTACCTTTGTGCAAATAATCTTTCTGCTGCTACTTTACTGTCCATTGTATTCTCCAGGGTTGTTAAAAAGGGGGAGAGAAACATACTGCTCCCTAGCGCCCTATGGTAATGCATAATTAAGTTCCATTTTGCTATTTTATCTTTCTTTAAGGTGGAATCTTTTCACTTCTAACCTCAAAGCATGTCCTTTTGTCAGTTGAGAATCTCTTGGCACAAAATATTATAAGGGCGTACTAGGGATTTATATAGTGGCAGAATTATATTTGTTTCCCTTGCTGCCCTTGCTTCTATACCCTTCTTAATATTTTATTTGCCTTTTGATTCTTTGAACTAGGCTGCCCCTCATACATGAATATTGTAGCACATTTGTGGCAGAGCCTCTCCTTCTGAAGCAGATATAGAGAAGTTGCGAGAGGGCCCAAAATGATTTTGCACTGGATCTAGCACGGTTTTGTTTTTAATATTCACCCTGCAGCGATTAAATATTTCTCGGCCACAGAGTTATTGATAATGATATATAACACTACATTACAAGTGAGGGAGGTGCATGTGCAGTGGTTGCTTCTGAGCACTGGCTATTGCTGACACCACTCAGCAGATAACTTTTCTGGTCCTCAAAATGTACATACCTTAAGAAGCTTTAAAAGGATTTAAAAATAATTTATAAACAGTTTCAATACGGTAGGAAATGGATTTAATAAATATTCATTTTGTGGCAATATGACAAAGATAGATACTGTGTGCAGTCCAGCAACTAATATATATATACTTTATATTATAAAATACAACAAGAGGAAAGAACTCAAGGACTTTCAGATACCAGTCACAGGTGGCCCCTCTTCAAAAACATAGAGCATTAGCACAAGTCTTCCAGAACTGTGTTAAGCAATGACACGTCAATTAAAAACAAGACAGCCATTACTGAATCATCATATTTTTCACAGATAATTGACTAAATGAAAACTCAGCAACCATCTTAGAAGCTTCTGAACCACCACAGTACCCAGTTCTCCACTGTCTAGGACATGAGGAGAGGAGGAGACTTCCTTGAATTTAAGAACAATTTAAGGTACAACTCAGTTGTTTGAGTTCACTGTCGCCTGGAGTTCTGCAAATATTTGATTCAGAGTCCTTTTAATGTATTGCCCTCCTAGAGATGGAAAGAAGTTTGTGCAAGAGATCACAAATCTTTTTGTAAGCTTAGTTCTGAGACACCCCATATGGCTTATCCTTGGAGATTTTAAAGCTTGGGTTAATGACAACCTGTCACAATTTGGACAAGGCATTAGCTACACAATGCATGGCTTAGGTACTTAAGTAAGTAAAATAAGATTCTGCTCATAAAAGCGATCATACACTTGACCTTGTTTTTCAAAGTGTCTTGGAAAACTTATGCATAACAATAAACCATGTCATCTGGCATGATCATCGTTTAATCATTTTTGCAATTGTAGCACTTTCATGTAAGTTTCATTTTGTATTTTTTAGTCTTCTGGTTGGCTGAAATATTTGTTAATCATATTTCAGCCAATTAAAATCACATAGTAGACTTTACGCGGCTCATTTAAGAATGGTTAATTGTCTAGCCAATCAGAATTCACAATCTGTCAGAAGATGATGATACATAGAAAGAAGAGCATCAGAATCTACTAGCAACATAGATAGCCCCTCTTGCCCAGGGCAGAAGATTGAGGATAAGGATGTTGTGAATCATTGCTGGAGGGCATTACAGGGAAGTTAAGTAGATTTTTAATTTATTTTTTGTTTTATGTAATTTATTTTTTATTTTCTGTATTATTTTATTTTCAGTATTTTAATTATTTATATGATGTCATTTTTTTATTTAAGGGTATACTTGTGGACTATTGAGGGTTGTTATGGACCCCCATGGGACATTAGTTTACATTGTTGTAGGTTTTGGCAATTAATATGGTGATATTATCACTACCATTAACCTTTATTAATATCAATAAAAAATGTACATATTTCACATATTTGCCAATTTCGACAAATTTACGAATGCTTACTATGTGATATATTAAGAGCATTGGCCTCATGAAATAAACAGAACTGTATTATGTGAGAATATATTTATTATAAATGAATATAGATAATAAGTCAGTATATTTTAATAGAACAAGTTAGTTTAAACAATTGTAACAGATATATAAATATTACGGTACATCAATTATAAAGTGTTAGTTATTATCACATTGCCCACATAATCATATATAGGACATGCACAATATGCTTACTTACAATTAATATGGTAATTTATAGTCATTTTTAGTATGTTTATAAATATCTATATATTAAGATATCATACCATTTTTATTCCATATGATTTTATAGTCGAATTATAGTATTATCTCTAATTAAGATGTTGTCTCTAATTCAAAAGAGAAAATGTTTTTCATTACAATGAATTATCGGATATATTAAATTGCTATAAAAGCTAATATATTTTGTATTTATAAAATGAATTTGCAAATTATATGTCGACTTATAATTCACAAACTATATGGTATATAGTATATATCAACAAATAAATATTGATATAGCAATCTATTTTATATTAAATTAACAAAATATTTCCATGAATGTAATGAAAAAGAAATAACATTTGAGGAAATATTATATTAATATCATACCTTGTTTTTGTACTTGATTTCATCATATGACCCAGCACAATGGAGGTCTAGATCCTTTCAGAAGTTCTTGGTATGTAAGTGTGTAAATTCTTTTGTTAGTGAGCTGTGGAAGTTTCTTTGTAGCATGCAGTTTTAATTATCTATGTGTTTTGGGAAAAATCCCAATAGTGTATGTGTATATTCATATAGAGCTATGTATGTCTCTGTATGGGTGTGTATCTTTCTCTGTATCTTCTCTCTCTCTCTTCTTCAGATGTTGTTTCTATCTTAGATCTCTCTTGGTCAGAGATATTCCTCTAATTATACCCAAAACTTAATTTGCTTATCAGAAATTCTGAACAGACTATCAGCCTTCTTGCGGGCTCGCGCAGCGAGCCCGCAAGAACTGCGTCCCTCGCAAAGCGAGGGATGCAGTTCCCCGCAAATGCGGGTCCTCGCAAAGCAAGGGGCCGCATTTGCGGTGGTGGAGCATCCCAACGTCCCCGCAAATGCGGATCCTCGCGAAGCGAGGGTCCGCATTTGCAAAGGTGGAGGCTCCAACGTCGGCTGTCTTAACACACACACGACTTTAAAAAAAAATAATCTCAAAGGCGCCTCACACCTGGTTACACACACACACCGCGGCTGAGGGCCTCAGTTGCTGGCATGGAGCGCTTCACGAGGACCCGCATTTGCGGTGGTGGAGCATCCCAACGTCTCCGCAAATGCGGGTCCTCGCAAAGCACTTAGGGAATGAGGCAACCTTATCATAACAAACACCCACACGCACTAAGAATCCCACTATAACGGCCAACCTGTGAGCAACTAAAAATAGTGAAAAAACACCAAATACTCACACAAACTACATAAAAAGCTTACCCATAGCAAGGGGGGGGGTACCCAGGACCTCTGAAAGTGAAGTTACACCTCCATTTAAGTCCAAATTCCCGAGTTCAGACACACGAAAATCCCCTAAGCGAGAGAAAAAATGGCCGCCGAAAAAAACGAAAAAAAGGGGCTCACCTCGGAAACCTGCATTAACCTCAGAACCAACCTTAACGTAACAAACACCCACACACACGAAAAATGACGGAACCGCGCGCACCTAAAAACAGTCAAAACACATCAAATACTCACAAAAACGACATAAAAATCTTACCAATAGCAAGGGGGGGGGGGGGGGCACCCAGGACCTCTGAAAGTGAAGTTACACCTCCATTTAAGTCCAAATTCCCGAGTTCAGACACACAAAAATCCCCTAAGCGAGAGAAAAAATGGCCACCGAAAACGAGGCTCAAAGACCCAGGACCGCCCAGCCACCTACAACTTACACAAGAAGCGATCCGAGATAAGCCCGGAAACCCGGATTAACAGCAGGGGATCTGAGATAAGGTCCGGGCCCTGCATTAATCCCACATTAATCATCGCAGTGGGGGTCCCGATTGCACACGATCGGGGACCCCCGCTGCAATCAAAATTAAAAATTCCCGCGTTACAGGTCCTTAAAGGACCGTAAAGGTCCTTAAAGGACCCGTTGTAAAAGAAAAAAATATAAACACTGTCACCCTGTCAATCATGGGGGTCAATACAGACCCCCATAAAACCCTCATTAACCCTGTCACTCATGGGGGTCAATAGAGACACCCATAAGCCCTTCAATAAGCCTGTCACTCATGGGGGTCAATACAGACCCCATAAGCCCTTCATTAAGCCTGTCACTCATGGGGGTCAATACAGACCCCCATAAGCTTCTATTTAACCCCATCAGTCCCATAAGGGTATATTAACACCATTATGGGCCTGTTACAACACTACATTAACCACATAAGTGCCATGATGGTCCTCAAGGACCATCATGACACTAAGTATAAACACTATACTGCACTATACCACCCCCAATAAAACATTAAAGATCAACTAAACACCCTCTACACTAACCTATTAACATCTACACTACCTACCCCCTATTAACCCCCACCACTCTAATTACAGAAAATTAAAAAGCCTAAAGTCACACAAAAAAATCTACATTACATGAAATAAAAAACAACTCACAAAAAAATAAACTACATTACACAAAATAAAAAAAAACCTAAGTCACAAAAAATAAAAAAAGGAACATTACAGAAAATAAAAAAAACATTACAACCCCTCCCCTCACTACAGAAAAAAAAATACACACCTGAAAAGGAAATACATTTAATACAAATACATACAATACAAATACATACAATTACAATACAATACACCCCTATCTAATATACACACAATCTATCTAAATAAATAGCATAATCTAATATACATGCTATCTATATAGTAATACATCCCCAATCTATCTAAATAAATACCATAATCTAATATACATCCTATCTATATAATAATACATCCCCAATCTATCTAAATAAATACCATAATCTAATATACATGCTATCTATATAATAATACATCCCCAATCTATCTAAATAAATACCACAATCTATCTACAATACATCCTATGCTATCTATATAAAACACATACCCCTAGCTAACATACAATACATGCTATCTATATATTAACTAATCTAAGTCTAAGATAAAATAAAATAATTAAGACCACTTACCTTTGCAGATGTCCATTGGGATCAGCCACCTACGAAAAAAATAAAAAATAAATTAATGCAACACGTTTACAGTTATAAAATAAACATTCTATACATTCTATACATTCTAAAATATTCTACTCACCTTTCCGACATGTCCCGTCCTTATTCTTTACATCCTTCTCCGGCGTGGCACTTGTTAAAAAAAACACAACATTAATACACATATATCAAAATAAAAGAAACATAATCTACATTCTACTTACCTCCCCGCGATGTCTCCGGCCTCCTCCGGATCCTCTTCTGCCACGCCCTGTCAGAAAAAAAAAAATATATATATACTTACATCCGCACTCCCGGACATCCCCGATGCTAATGAGGCTCCAGGAGACTTTTCCGGAAGAAAACAAGCAATGGCGCCTTCTGATTGGTTGAAAACGATGTCTATGAAATTCACCCAATCAGGAGGCGCCAATGTGTGAACCAATCACAAACGGATACACCTTAAAATCCCACTCTGATTGGATAATGCACCTGTCAATCTTTATTTAAACCAATCACAAGGCGCAGATGCCTTCAGCCAATCACAATGGAATACACCCCCACAGGGTGATTGGTTGGAACCTCTGCGCATTCTGATTGGTTGCACTGACAATAGCCAATCACAATGGAATACACCCTCACGTACTGATTGGTGAAGCATTTTGTTGCATTCTCATTGGCTACTGTTAATATCAATCAATATTACAGCCAATGGGAAGGCGCAGATGTCTTCACCAATCAGTACGTGGGGGTATATTCCATTTTGATTGGCTGATGGCAATAAAGCCTTAGGATTGGTTCAACTAAAGATTGACAGGTGTGTTATCCAATCACCGTTGTATTTTGGGGTGTATACTTTTTTCATTGGTTCACACATGGGGTCTTCTCATTGGCTGAATTTAATAGACAGCCTTTTCAGCCAATCAGAAGCCGCCATTGCCAGTTTTATTCTGGAACACTCCATAGGAAGGTCATAATCGTCGGAGAAATCGCGGAAAGGTAAGTATAATGTAGATTGTGTTTATTTAAATTTGGTTTATGTTTACTAATGTAATGTTTTTTTTTACAGGAGTATCGCTGGACAAGACGCAAAGATGGTCGATGGAACTTGGAGGACGTGACATGTTGGGACGTGACATGCTGGAACGGGACATGCTGGAAAGGTGAGTATAATATTTAAAATGTTTAGAATGTTTAGAATGTTTAGGTATTTCATGTAAACGTGTTGTATTAATTTTTTTAATCTTTTTTACCGTAGGTTGCTGATCTGAAGAAACATCTCAAAGATAAGTGGTCTTAATTATTTTATTGTAGCTTACAATTAGGGTAGCTATATATATATATATATAGATAGCATGTATTGTATATTAGATAGATAGGGGGATGTATTATTAGATAGTATTGTATATTAGATAGTGGGATGTATATTACATTATATAGTGGCATGTATATTAGATAGTGACATGTATATTAGATAGTGGTGTATTGTATTTAATTGAATTGTGTTGTATTGTATTTTATTGAATTGTGTTGTATTGTATTTTATTTAATTGTGTTGTATTGCATTATATGTATTTCATTTTCAGGTGTGTAATTTTAAAAAAAAATTGTAGTGAGGGGGGGTTGTAATGTATTTTGTTATTTTCTGTAATGTTCCTTTTTTTATTTTTTGTGACTTAGGTTTTTATTTTTGTTCTGTAATGTACATTTTTTATTTTTGGTGATTTTAGTTTTTCTTATTTTATGTAATGTAGATTTCTGCTTTTTGAGGAATTTAGTTACTTGAGGCACACAGTACACTCACATTGTGTGACAAACAGTTTCTTTTATTGACCGTCATTTTTTGACGGGCAAGTCGCTAGTAATGAATATAATCACATGCACTTACAGTACACTAAAACAAAAAAAAACAAAAAAAATAGTAATACATATACAGCCTCATTTAATTGCTCCATTTTTTAGATCTGGGCTAGGAAGTTGATGTCTTAAGTTACTTTGCTATTCAATTGACTTCTGTTTGCATGCTTCGATCAGGTTACGTGCTCCGAGCTGCGATCCATTGCGATTTGTCAAATCGCATGTTACTTCCCTCAAAGACTTTGATCTTTCACGGCCACAAGAGTTGCGATCGCTAAAATCGCTATTCAATTGCTCCGATTTTCCCGCGCTAACCACTCTGTCAAGGCCGCAAATGGCTAAACTCGAACCACAGCTTACTGGTACCAAGGAGGTCTTGCAAAGGGCTTAATGACAAATCAGGGTACTTTAAAAGCAAATATAAAATCAATCCAGCACTGTAAATGATGGGGAACACAATGGGTGACATTAGAATTAAAAGCACAACATTCTCAAGCTTGCACATCGCCAAAATAAAATACTTCATTTCATGTTTTTTATTTTCATCCAAAGTCCTACGGGTTTAAATGACCTCCAAGCCCGTAATTTGTTATTCAAGCCCGTAGGATAAAATATGACAGGTTGGATTCCAAAGTCCTACGGGCTTGGAGGTTGAAGCCCATAGGACTTTGGATGAAAATGAAACATGAAATAAAGTATTTTATTTTGGCGATGTGCAAGCTTGAGAATGTTGTGCTTTTAATTCTAATGTCACCCATTGTGTTCCCCATCATTTACAGTGCTGTACTGATTTTATATTTGCTTTTAAAGTGCTTCGATCTTACCAGCTTGCATCCGCAACCATGTTCAAGCCCACAAATGCTACTGTCAAGAGCATGGTTTCCGATTCTCGCGACTGACGGCTAACTTGCGGGCCCAGCCGATTGATTAGTAGAGTAAATGTAGAGCAAAGGGAGCACGCAACTCAATCGCAGAAAATTGTCTATCTGCGATGGAGTTACGGCCCCGAATTGAATGAGGCTGATAATCGGTAATCCTTCACTGTTTCAAAAACCCATTTTGATGTGTGATTCTTAGTAATAAAAATAATGACAAATAATATATTTGACCACCATATATGTCTTTTTCAAGTAACTGTAGACTTTCTGTTGTTTATAGAAATTGTGCAAAGCTTTATTAAAAAAAAAAAAAAAAAACAGAATTCATAGCATCTCTCCAAGTGTGGCACATGGTACTATGTTAAGCACATTGGTGTAGAAGTAAAAAAAAATCTGGAGGGGTTAATGCAACTTTACTCCCAGGACAGGAAGCAGGGACAGATCTACCACCGGTGCACCTAGTGCAATGCACCAGGGCCCTGCAATTGGTAGGGGCATTGCTGCAGTGTCCCTCAATAACTTTTTTTTATATTTCTTGTTTAAATTCTCAATGCTCCTGCCCCCCAATATAAGTAAAAATGATATCACATATAATAGTTGTCAAACTGCGAGACGTCGTCACACTTTGCGAGGTGCGTAGGACTTAGGCGTTGAGCGCCGCAATTGCTCATCGATTGCGAGCCTCGCAAAGCGAGGCAAACCGTTAATTCATAGGACTTAGCCGCTGCAAGCCTCACGAAGCAAGGTGAGCCGTTAAAATACGAGATGCGGGACTTAGAAAAAAAAATACGAGACACAAAAATTTACGAGATTAGCAGCTGAACAAAAAAGCCGAAGAACACACTAAATACACCCCAAAAAAATCCCAAAACAGAACAGACAGCGTGGGGCAACAGACAGGATGTCTGTGAGTGAGGTGGAACGCAAATTTAACTCGATTTAGACGATTTTCGCCACACAAAAATCGCCTAAGCAAGAAAAAAAATGGGCGCCAAAAAAAATGAAAACGAGGCTACACGACCCTGGACTGCGCAAAACACTGCAAACCACATTGCACTTTGCACATCACTCTACGACCAACAAGAGACACTATTACAAAAGCCGGAAAATGCTCACGAGATGCGTACCACATTAATAACATTACGACTATACAATGCCGCTTTACACAATAAACCAACGGCTTTACCTCGCGCATGCAGCCTATTTAAACTGCACACTTCAAACATTCATTACACTTTATCAGTGTATAAAATACAAACAGATTGTTAGCTCTTCAGCCTATTGCTCGCTGCATATATCAATTATAAATATTTAAAGTATATAAATTTGTTGCATAAATAATTAATTATTACTTAATTAATGAATTGAATAAATCCTTAATTATTACTTAACTACATATACATAGAAATATATATCTCTCTCAGAGGACCAAAATTACACGACAGGAGAGGCTTGCAATGAGTGCCGAAGGCGCTCATTGTGAGGCATGCCATGAGTGCCGTAGGCGCTCAGCGCAAGCCTCGCAATGAGCGCTGAAGGTCCTGAGGCTCACAATGAGCGTCGAAGATCCTCACGGTAGAAAAATGGTTTCAATTGTGTCTCAAACAGCAAATTTTATTGCCCCGTCATTTTTGATAGGCAAGTCACTAGTACAGTGGATATAAAAAGTCTACACACCCCTGTTAAAATGTCAGGTTTCTGTGCTGTAAAGAAATGAGACAAAGATAAATAATTTTAGAACTTTTTTCACCTTTAATGTGACCTATAAACTGTACAACTCAATTTAAAAACAAACATGAAATCTTTTAGCTAGACGGAAGAAAAAATATAAAAATAAAATAATATGGTTGCATAAGTATGCACACCCTTAAACTAATACTTTGTTGAAGCACCTTTTGATTTTATTACAGCACTCAGTTTTTTTGGGTACGAGTCTATCAGCGTGGCACATTTTGACTTGGCAAGATTTCCCACTCTTCTTTGCAAAAACACTCCAAATCTGTCAGATTGCGAGGGCATCTCCTGTGCACAGCCCACTTCAGAACACCCCACAGATTTTCAATCAGATTCAGGTCTGGGCTCTGGCTGGGCCATTCCAAGACTTTAATCTTCTTCTGGTGAAGCCATTCCTTTGTTGATTTGGATGTATGCTTTGGGTCATTGTCATGCTGAAAGATGAAGTTCCTCTTCATGTTCAGCTTTCTAGCAGAAGCCTGAAGGTTTTGTGCCAATATTGAGTAATATTTGGAACTGTTCATAATTCCCTCTATCTTAACTAAGGCCCCAGTTCCAGCTGAAGAAAAACACCCCAAAAGCATGATGCTGCCACCACCATGCTTCACTGTGGGTATGGTGTTCTTTTGGTGATGTATAGTGTTGTTTTTGAACCAAACATATCTTTTGGAATTATGGCCAAAAAGTTCAACCTTGGTTTCATCAGACCATAACACCTTTTCCCACATGTTTTTTGGGAGACTTCAGATGTGTTTTTGCAAAATGTAGCCTGGTTTGGATGTTTTTCATCATAAGAAAAGGCTTTCGTCTTGCCACTCTACCCCATAGCCCAGACATATGAAGAATACGGGACATTGTTGTGACATGTACCACACAGCCAGTACTTGCCAGATATTCCTGCAGCTCCAATTAATGTTGCTGTAGGCCTCTTGGTAGCCTCCCAGACCAGTTTTCCCAGACCAGTTTTCCCTCAGAGGCACTTTAAATGATGGCAGGTGTATGCTGACTCCTATTTAACATGATTTGGAATATGATTGCTTAATTCTGAACACAACTACATCCCCAGTTATAAGAGGGTGTGCAGACTTATGCAACTTATGCAACCACATTATTTTTCTTGTCTTTTTCTTCCACCTAAAAGATTTCAGTTTGTTTTTCAATTGAGTTTATAGGTCATATTAAAGGTGGAAAAAGTTCTGAAATTATTTATCTTTGTCTCATTTTTTTACAGCACAGGAACCTGACATTTTAACAGGGGTGTGTAGACTTTTTATATTCACTGTATATATATAATTACTTATTTACATATATATATATATATATATATATATATATATATATATATATATATATAATATATATATATATATAAGATATATTATGAGTCAAAGCTTTCATGGGTAAGACATACATAAACCAAAAAGATAAAGAATTATGAAAATGAATGCCAATACTGTTCTAATCCATATGGGTGGCCTGATATGTATTAACTCATTGATATCCGAGATCGATTTAACTCCAAAATGACACATAAATATAATTTTAATTTCCTGCCGATTTGCGAGCTTGAGACTGTTGTGCAATTAATTCTAATGTCTGTCATCTCTTTCCCGTTATTTACAGTGCAGAAGTGATTTTTTATTTGAACTACAGTGCCACGAATAGGTGTTTCACCACCCTTGCGGGTCCTCTCTAGCACTCGTAGGATTTTCTCCTTCATTTGCTGTTTATGGGTGCGAAAAAATTTGCGGGCTTGAGGAATCGTAGCAATTGAATAGCGATTTAGCCATGCGAAAGTGAGAGATCAAAGGCTTCTGGAGGCTGTAAATTACAAGTTTAACCATCACCATTTTTTTAAGGCCGTAACTCGGAAGCCGATCGGAGCCTGCAAAAAGATGCCAATTGAATAGCAAATTAGCTTGCGACCTCACTTGGTACCGGATCTCCCAAAACCTCAATTGAATATGGTCCATATACTTCATCGTGTCAATAAGGACCCTCATGGGAACACAGGAGAGTTTAGGAAAAAATGCCTCTAAAGCACAGTGTAGAAATATCGCAGGTGTCATAATATAATCTCTCTGGCCCTCATTCAATTGCAATTTGGCCAATTGAATAGGGCCCTAAATAAGCACATAACATATATTTTTTAAAGAAGTTTTTGGTTAGTAAGCATCTATCCAAAAGCACGATTTTCACTAACTAAAAACTTCTTTAAAAAAAATAGGCTATGTGCATATTTAGGGCACTATTCAATTGGCCAAATCGCAATTGAATGAGGGCCTCTGAGTTCACAGAACTGAATATGCGGCTTAATTTATAATCCAGATTTCCACACCCGTACCAAAGTGTCCTGCCTTTCCTATACACCAGGTTTTAAGAAATGATGCAGATTTTGCTTCTAATATTCTAGTGGGTGAAAAGTGATTAACTGTAACTACCTTATGAATTGACTTAAATATATCTTAAGGACAGTACATCAAGCAGTCACAGAAATCTTCTTTACCACAAAACCCCTCTCTATATGCAGTGTTACTACCGGCATCAAAGTTTCTATACAGTGACTTCAATTAGGAGCATTCACCTCATATCTGTTTTTGACTTTATCCATTTGGTTTCCATATATTTTTTGCTTTGGGAAAAGTTACGGTATGGTGTGACCAAAAATTACAGGGCATGGTATTGAATCTGTATATTTCCCTATACAGCCACATTTTTACAGCACTCACATTTTTACAGGTCCTGATGCTTTTAAATCAGTTCAAGCAGGTATTTTGAAGAACGGCATCTGACTTTTTTGCCTATAGTCATTGAGATGTTTTTATCTATGACATTTTCTACCCAAACAATCACGTCTATGCTAATAGTTAATTTTTACATTGATCCCAGATAACATTAGATGCTAAACACTTTTAATCCTTCTTAGAGTAGCAGAACATGGTATTTTCATTAAATCTTTGGTAATTTAGGCCTTGCCTGCACCATGTCTGGAAACAGTGAATGCACATATGTGGAAAGCATGATTTCACTCATTTAATATTTCAGCCACATAGTGGTGCTGTTGCAATAGATAAGCTATTACTGTTTTACTTCAATTTAGCATACTTCAATGACATTTTTTTTTAAATTGTTAATTGTTCTGGAGTTATAAAAAGGATTAATTATAAGGACTGAGACACATTATATATATATATATATATATATATATATATATATATAAATATATATACTGTATATATGTGTGTATATATTTATATATATATATATATATATATACATATATATATACAAATATATATATATATATAAATATATATATATGTGTATATATATATATATATATATATATATATATATATATATGTATGTATGTATATATATATATATATATATATATATATATATATATATATACCAGGTGCCTTGTATTATTGTATTAGGTGGCACTAATTTTAACGGTTGCTTTTGATCTCTTATTCCAAGAGAATAGTGTAATTTATATCAAGTAACAGTATGCAATAAAATGTGTCTGTTTGCTTGGTACGAGTGAGCTAAATATAAAGATTGGCTAATTCCAAGAGAAGAAAATCTAATCTGGATTACTTCAAGTCTTAGAGATCACTACACTGCTATTCAGTCTTCTTGTCAAGTGTACATTGAGCAGCACTGGTGTAAACAGAACGAGTACTTGTTTTGTGACAATAAATTGTTCAATAAAACTTGAAATTATCTTAATTATCATCAAGTTAGATCTAAAAATTATCAAGCAGCATAATAAAACCCAGAATACATTTGAACGAGCTCACAGAGCCATATGTGCATGATAAAATATACTTTCAATAAGATCAAAGATAAATAATGTCACTAAATCCAGAAGAAACTTGAAACACTTTTAGTGTTGAAATGTTTCTGCCCTTGTGAAAAGTGTTCTGTTTTAAATACTTTTTTCAGTACACATATTTGGCAAGATTAAGCTGTCAGATCTCAAATTACAAGGCGTGTTGTTTGCATGCAAATGTATACAGTACACACACTCATTCTCCTCACACACACACACACAGACACACTTCTTTCCCACTCCCCTAACAAAATGATATACCATACAAAGTAGGCTTTGGTTCACGTCTCTGCAGAACAAGCATTTAGAGCTGTGAGCTATGTGCATCACTTATTGTAGCCAGATTTTCAGATTTTCATAGGACTTGGTGGAATAAAAGACTCTACTTTATCTTCGTCTCTTTTAACTCTTTGGTGGTCAACGGTATTCAGAAGTTTTTTTTTTTTTCTTCTCACCTCTGCACCATGAAATTCTTTTTTCAAGCTCTAAACTGGATGGCTTATTCTGGTGTACACTGCCCAGAGAGTGGTATATTCTTATGGGAAAACATATACTGAGAAATGCCTACCACCTCTGATTGCAGTGCTTTTGCTCTGGCTCGGCAGAACGCCTTGTTTGCTTATTAGTACTGATGTTGAAGAATCTATCTAACTGCAAAGGGAAAACTTGGCAGTGCTCGCAATTTTCCTTTATTTTCTGGACTTAAAAAAATGCTCAGAACATTGACATTAATATCTACTGAGAAGAAGTATTTTAAAGAACTTTCTTGCGAGGAGAATGATAAGTCTTTTGAGTCTATTTCCGAGTCTTCAGGTGTGACAAACACAACTGCAAGAGATGATCAGACAAGGCCAATTTGTATAGTGAACATTTTTTTCAAGCTGTTTTGTCTCCTTAATCTGATTGAGAAAACGCTTCAGATTCAAAGTGAAACTTACCCTACTGAGAATACTAAACTCAGAAGAGGGTGTAGGATTTCCTGAAAAGAGAGCACAGGTAGGGGTTGAAATGCCAAAAGATATTTGAAGATGCAAAGGGGAAATTGGAGATGGAAATACAGAGGGACAAAAGGAGTTTTGGGAAAGGAAAATAAAAAGAGTCAATGTAACTCAATTCTTTTCATTTCTAAAGGGAGTTTTTAAAGGGCTTGGTAATAAATACAGCAATGTACTGTAGTACATGGTATTCTGGGAGATATAGCATACATTTGCTCTGGTACATATTTATTTTGCAAGGCGTGCAAATTATTTAGCATAAAAAATTACTGTGCATGGTGTGGCAAAAGGTAGTTGTTTTCTGTATGTTAATAGTTTATATTATTTTAGGGAATCCGTTATCTGTATATGAATGCATCTTTCTAGAATACAAAAAAAAAGCTCCATGTTTTCTCCCAAGAAATGCACTGGATAAAAGTGCTTTCAAACACATCATATTCCATATTAGACCACAACAATATTTTTTTGCGTTATTTTACGATAGAAAATTATTTGCTTTACAAAATACAATATTTTTGTGAAGCACATGGCAATAATTGATAGCATTTTTTGTTGTTGAGGTGGCTGATATATAATACAAGAGTAACATATAAAACTAAAATCTATTAGTACTAAAGTACTAATAAAAATTAAAGATAATAAAAAACCCTTTTTTGGTATGATATTTATTTTGTTAGTAAACAAAGCTGGAAGCTGGGATTTCCCATTCTGTAGCTCAGACATCTGGCATTTAAAGGGTTAATCTTCAGAGCACACAGAGCCATCTGGCTGGGCTGGTTTGTTATAATCGAGCAGATTATGTTCACGAGACTCATAGTTTAAGACTCCTCACCCATAGAGCAACTCAGGAATCTTTGTACAAGGCTCAAAACCAACTTTTAACTTTGAATGAATATACTTCTAGCAACCTATAGCTTCATGTCGACTTTTCTTAAAACATTTACACAGATGCCATGGTTACTTCTGCCACCAAGGTAAGACAAGCTATCTGTGATCTGTAGATAACAGTGAAATACTATGGAATAGCACATAGGAAAGCTTGAAATTATATTTCTAAATCTTAACTAGAAATGCCATTTTTGGAGGGAGACATGAAAATGTGCATTTTGTTTTTTTATGACGTAAAATAGAACTGTACTGTGTTATTTTTTAAATGAATTACTAAAGACAGAGATTGCATTGTATGCGGTGCATGTGTTATTTATGCTATAGAGAGTATTTTGTTCAATAAGAAAGTGTTAAGAAGCAAATGTATATATATATAGAGAAAAAATGTGATCTCAGGAGAGAATGTAGAACCAGCTCTAACAGACCTTGTTTTCCCTGGAGGCAAGTTTTAGCCCTTGACAAAAAAATTCAAATTCCCTTTCTCGTACTTCTTTCCTGCTCAGGTAATTCTCTTAAGCTTTCTGCTTAGTTAAACATGTTCTACCATTGTGTGCATATTTTTTATGAAGCAGAGTGCATCATGTGCTGGATAAGTAAGTGTTTTGTGGATATTGGTGATAGAGTTATTTACTATCCCAGTGATCTCCTGGGTATTCTAATTCTGTGCATAGCATTTCCACATGCATGAAAAGTTACTTAATAGAGTGCATGATCCAAAAATAACTTTCTTACTTGGAATACGTTAATCTGTTTCCTAACAGGATTCTTGATTGTAAAAATATTAAATGTTTTCTTCTATATTTTTAAAATGCCAGCAGTGTTAGCAAAGAGATTTTATTTTTGGATGGATTATTTCTAGTTTATTGCGTCAACATTTTGATGTTAAAACCATAAGTGGCTGGTCACAATAAGGATTGTACAGTTTAATGTTATTTGATAATGTTGTATAGTTGCAGTCAGTCTTAATGTTTAAGATAATTAATAACTGACTTGCTGTTGGGTAACCGGTGTCAGTGCTTGCTGATTGATGTAATACTCAATATCAATACAGCCTGGATAGTTTACAAAAATATTGTAAGTGTGAAAATGTTTGGCATGCACAATAATCAACTTGACTGATGGAAATATTGTCCTTGCATGCATGGGCATACTTGTATGGTTATGAGCAAAGGGAGACTGAGAGTATTACAACTGCGAATTATCTCAACTAATAACCTTGTTGGCTTGAAAACATGTGTTACATGTTCTGCAAATGAAAGATTTGTGTAATTAAAAAAATAAATCATTAACATTTATGCATATTACACACTCATCACTGCTTTCCATTTGTTTCTGCTTTATTTTACCAAAGCATTCATTAGTATCTGATAATACATACTGTAGCTGGATGGTTTATCTGGACTGGTAATTCTCCACTAATAGGATTATACTGGTAGATTGGTTATTTCTGAATAGGCACTACTATTCTCAGCGCTATATGCAAATAATCTCACGTGCTCAATATGTGCTGGTGAAAGTGAACCTTGAACACTGTATTTCCCGTTTTCACTGTTTTTTTTGAGCTTTGAAAATAATATGACTGTTTTAAACGTAATTAGAATAATTATTTCAAACAGAATTCTGAGAAAAAAACAAAGGAGTTTTGCATTAGATGCTTGGGAAATGCTTGGGAAATCCTTGCCTTTGTTGAATAATGTGAAGTTTGGGGTATTTTAAATATATTCAGGCTTGAGTAATGTTATGCATTTACTTTTAAACAAATATGCTTAATTATACTAAGTGAAACAAAATTGTATAGTCAAACTGATAAATTACATTTACTACTGTATATAGTACTATACCACAGCATATGTGCAAATGCTAGTATGCACCTTATGGGTCTTCTGTATGCAGAACAACAATGTTAGCTACCATTATGAGTTTTTAAGGAAACAGGAAATCCTAGTAAGTAGTATCCTTCTTGGGAGGGAGTAAGATGATTATGGCGTACTAATGTGTGTTCTGGTAGTGGAAATTGTTATTTAGTAGTAGTTGATGATTTCTGTAAGTGATAAAAAATAATAGATTTTCACAGATGGAAAGTAGATATAGTTAATTTAGTTACAGTCTCCAGACTCCATTAAACCTTAAAGTCATAGATTTATAACCATGACTATTTTTATATTGTACTATGTAGGTTTGTTTTGGAGTGGGTTCAAATAAGAAACACATTCTTTAAGTATAGTCCAGATTAGGTTATTTAATTATTCATTGAGCTCTTATTTGATATGGGATTGGCTTGCTTTGTGATCATCCAAAAGCTTTGTGTTCCATTTTGAACTCTTTGTATCCATTTCACTGTTTAGTAATCACATATCATGCATTAGTGATCTGTTTTGTTTTTCTCTGAATGATTGTCCAATTATTATTCTATATTTTGGAACTTCTCCGTTCAGGTCTATTTCAGCCACACATTAGAAAATGATTCATTATTCTTATCTACCGTTTGATTTGTAGTCAACATCATTTCAACTGGTGGTGTATTGCAGCATGCAAATTATGGGTGAGCCCACCCCATTTTCATTCATGATAAAATTTCAATATGGGTTGAGCTAAACCTGTAATATGAGCTCATACCAGTGGGTGCAATAATTTTGGCTACATCTGCATTTGTAGAAAGAGCATTTTGTTTTACTATAAACTAGTAAATATTTCAAGGTATGCTCATCATAATTTCCCAACAATGTTTCAGCAATAAATATTTCAGATATTGCAGTTTGTCATATCGAATAACCCATATATAAACATTGATATTTAATCATTAAACATAACAGAGATTAGAATGAACAATGTGGCGGTATACACCCATACATTGTCATGTCTATAATAGGAGAGGGTACAGTATTGATTGTATTCTGTAAATAAATAAGACAGTTTTGCTTTTTTGTAATTGAAGCCTTGCTGTCTTTGAGATGACTATGATGGTGAGAAGTGTTTTGGTCAAACATCTGTAGGGGCAAGGCGGGGCTATTATCACTCTAAGAGGAGAGCATAGCACAATCGCTTTCACTACCTGAAAGCACAAGAGGGTTCTTACTATAAAAAAGGGATGGCAGTGAAGACACATACCATGGAGCCTACAACAATAGAGAAAACAGCATTTATTCAGGAAATCATCATAAAGGTAAAAGTTCTACTAGTCTACAAGATGACAGATATTTATTATGATCCTCACTTTACCTTTTCTTGTGAACAACGCTTTAAGTAGGTTGGTTGTAGTAGGTGATATCTTTTAGAAGACCAATTGGAAAAAACGGAAATGTGAAGAAGAAACCTCTAAAAAGTATCACCTACTAGAACCAACTTCCTCCTCTCCAAGACTAGTATGGCAATCTGTCCATTTGCACTTTTTACTACCTTTAAGTAGGTTCAGCTGTACTTCCCTGTCCAGTTCAGCACTAAAAGCTTGAAAGCCTTAAAGATTTTTTTTGTTTAAAGAAAATCCCAGAATCAAATAATTAAAAAGTGTTTTGATTATTTCCAATCCATGTTTACAGGAATTTGTATGTTTTTGATATATTTTTGTGGGGTTTTCTTTTTGGTTGGAAAAAGGGTAAGCCAATATGCCAAGAATATACTAAAAACAAGGAAATAGTTAAACATATGCAAACACTAAAAAACATAGTTATGTAAATAATCATCCGATGATATGATCAAATATATCCAAGATAAAAAATGCAATTGATTTTTTTTTTTTATGTTTTTAAATTAAAACATATTAATGTTGGACAAATAAATCAAAATATATTGCTTAACAAAACAGGCCAAAAATACAGTTTCTCCTATTGATATTTATGTTGAAAAATATATTTAGTGCTTTACTTACACTTCTTTTTTTTTAAAGCTCACCATGTGCAGTAGGAAAATTTATAGCAGTCTCGGTAAATATAAATAATATAAGTAAAATGATGAGTTGTATCAATACCAGACAGAATGTTCTATTAAACAGCCATGAGTAGCTGCTCTCTGTGATGCTTCTGTAATAGATCTAATAACCTTTACTCCCCCACCCCCCATATCATCATTTAAATAATATGGTATAACATTAATAGAGACTACATAGGTACTTTGAAGCTATTATGTACAAGACTCCTCCTGAATATAGGTTTATAATAAATTCCTATCTTAATTTGTAAACTTTGATGCAAAAATAACATGAACTAAATTAATTCAGGTTTTATATAAGAAGTGCACTCTCTACATGTATTTGCACGCTGCTGCTCTTCCTAACAAATGGTTGCTGTTTTTAATCAGGACATAGAGAGTCCCTTAATTAATCCCCTTGGGGCTTACTTTGAAAGTTGATAGTATGCATGTCTTTTTTCTCTTCATGTTAAGAAAGACTAAATATAAAAATTATACATATTTTCAAAAGAATGTAACACCTGTTTTTAACATGCTAATTTAACATGTTTTCTTATTTTTATTATAAGCAAGATCATGCTGGTACAAAGTGTTTCAGTTATAAATATAGTAAATAAATAGTATATTTGTGTTCATTTGAATGTCTAAAATAAGTTAAAAGACTTATTTCCTGCTCAGAATTCCAAGAGATACAGTTATTGCACTGCATTCTGGGAACCTGGGCAGGGACATGCAGATGTGTCCACAAAGGCTTTGCTCTTTAATCCAGTATTACTTCAAACATGGCTTCTTTTAGGCAAATGCCTGCTGTATTACACTGCTTTCAGCAAAGCCCAGGATGGATTATGCAGGCTAGAAGACCTACCCACAGCCATCTGTTTCAAGGTTACTGCCTCTCATCAGTGTGGGGCCGGTTCCAAGTCTGTATAGTAGATTTTGTGGGGAGGTAGCTTACAACAACAATCATTTAATTTATGGTGTGCAAAAGAGCGATAGAAGATCTCCACCATACAGTAGTACAGTAAATAAATAGTACATTTGTGCTCACATTTGAACATCTAAAGTATGTTAAAAGACTTATTTCCTGCTTGGAATTCTGCATTCTGCTGCACTCTGTGAACCTGGGCAGGGACAGCCTGTGTGGACACATTTGCATGTCCCTGCCCAGGTTCCCAGAATGCAGTATAATAAATGTATTCCTTTGAATTCTGAGCAGGAAATAAGTCTTTTAACTTATTTTAGACATTCAAATGTGAGCACAAATGTACTCTTTATTTACTGTACTACTGTACGGTGGAGGGCTTCTATTGTTCTTTTGCCCACCATGAATTAAAAATATGAAACATATTTATTAAAGCTAAAATCCCATTTAAAATGGAACATTAACATCCATGCAATGTGGGTACACATATTTTTGCAAGATATAGATATGTTTAGTAGAACAATTTGCTGTTGATTGAACATAAATAGTTGCACCCCTTACTCTGTACAATGCGCAGTTAACCGCTCGGGGATTAATTAGCAGTTCCTAAAGCAGCAACCCCAAGCCACGTTCGGGATTACACACTTCCTCCTTCCTCCCCCTTCTCCCATCCTCTTACTGTGTAAGCTGCTCATCCTTCCCCTGCGGCATGTCTTCTGGCAGTGTCCTGAGTGACGTCATTGTCAATAGCGATTCCCGGCCACAGCTGGAAGACGCGCTGCAGGGGAAGAATGAGATGCTTACACAGTAAGAGGATGGGGGAAGGGGGAGGAAGGAGGGGGGCAGGGGAGGAGAAGGGAGAGTGGGGAGGAGATGGGAGAGGGGGAATGGTGAGGGGGGAGGGGAAGGGGGAATGGTGTGCTGCAGGGGCTGGGGGGAGGGTCCACTACATTACATAAAAAAAATTAAATATAGGAGCAGGGGGGCGGAACAAGGCGGTCGGGCCGTGTCAGTATCCCCGAGTGTACTCCTTTAACACTCGGGGGTACTGACACAGCCACACCGCCAGGTAGGTTAAGAAAGTCATGTCAATATTAACTTGTAATGTCGGTTTTGAGTTAAATGGACACATATTATTGAATTTAGAGATCCACAAAGAATTCAATTTGCCTTTGTGAATGGCAACTAGTGACAATGACAAACTAGGCTGCTGTCTAGGCGAGATTCTTTCATAGGACTGCCTGTCTGGCAGGTTATTCAGCTTGGCAATCAACTGTAGTCTCAGACATGTTGTGCTACAAACATGGTTGCTCTGTGTTTATAGTATACCAGGGGCATATTTAGGTTATGCTGCCCTAGGCCAAGTCATATTTGTGTGCCTACCAACGGCAAATTTACTATTCCTCCTTTCCTCTTGCTATATCCCAACCATACATTTACCACTCACCTATATAGATATACCTAAGTGTACATGTACACTTACAGACAGAATTGTCTCTGAATATAGACATTTCTGTTCATATTCCATTGCATTGTATCAGCATCTTCAGGCAGCCTGTTGTTCCTTGAAAATGAGCTGGCCTAGGTCTGGGCCTCGTGGGCCTAGGCTGAAACACACAAATGGGTTTTATTCTCTCCCAGCCCACTTCCAACTAATCTTTTACTGAATATCCTAAATCATAGGTGTATGTTTCTTTATGTACACATACAATATGTCAGAAAGTATTAGGTACAGAGGTGTATAGACTTACAGACTTCCCTATTTGTATGGACACATTATTTCATGGCACTGTACCAATACCTTCAGGCAGCCTGCTACCCCCTGAAAACATGCTGCCATAGGCCTGAACCTCATGAGCCTAGGCAGAAACACGGCACTGTAGTACATTGTATGCCCCCCACATATTTATGTAAATGTAAAGAAAGAATTGGGTTTCCTGGTGATCCAGTGGTTAGGATTGCGTGCTTTAACCTATTTGACCTGGGGGTTGATTCCAGTCATTGAAACAAGAGGTGACACAGCCCTGAAGCCAAGCAGTGTTGGACCTGGTTAATACTTAGATGTGGCCGACTGGAGAAGGAAATGCAACCCCCCTCCCTCTTCTGTACTTACACTTGATTTCCAATTCGATTTCTAATACCTTTCCATCCATCACAATTTTTCCAATATGAGCAACTTGAAAGTATATTTAAAGTTTTACTCACAATTCTCTTCACAGTATTTGAAACAGTTGCCATTTTGATGATAGTGCAGAGCCTATCCCCACAATTCTAACATTATGCAACTATTGTACATTTTCACATATAATGTACACACAAGTTAAGTAATTCTAATGTCCACTAAACCCATGATTTATGTTATAATAGAAACAAGAGGTGAAAATGGAGCTGTTGTCCATGTTTATATTCCGCATACTACTTGGCTACACCCTCTTAGATCGGATTCCAAATAAATTGCCCCAGGTGGTCTATTTGTCCTCTTTTCCTAGCTTCTTGATAATGAGCGGTAATGTTAAAGTAGATTTAATAGTTTTGGTTTGGGTATCATTATTTACTACTAACTACTACTATTACTCACTACTAACAAGTAATATACTTTGTACATTTTATACTTTTTCCTTTGTACTACAGGCTTCTTGCCTACAATGCACATCTATGATGTTGACTTTATTTGCTACTAGTTTCCTAACAAAGCACGTATACATAATTATAATATATTGTATATATTTTATATATAATGTTGGCTTGTATTATAATACAAATGATGTGGTGAGTTGTATACATAAATAATATACTTTTATAGATAATTTATGGCTACTGTAATCAATTAGCACTTCTATGTGTTGTACCTGAACATTCATAATAGATTGCTTATTTGAAATAGCTTTTTGCATCACATGCTAATTTGTGAGCCCTTACAGATGCAAAGTAAGGATTTGTGTGGATATTTAGCAATATATATGTATCTTAGGATAGGTCTCTTATTTATGGATCCAATTATCAAATGGAGCCCTTGCATCATGTAGGCTGAGTTTCCAAATATTGTAGAACAGGGGTAAACTAATTGACCGGTTTATTGTTTTGCAGTTGGACAAATTAAAACAGAACTATGAATTTCCAATAAAGTGATCAATGTGAATAAGATACAGTGAAAATAATTCCTTTAGAGGAATACTTCTTAAAGGGAAATGGATGGTGTCTATTTCAGTAGGAATATAATATATTTATGTATGTCTGTTTCTGTGTACCTTATTTTAGGAAATGCTTAAAAGCTCCATTGTTTTCTGCCTAAAATCTTACAAATAATTCCTCTTTGCAGCTCATGGAGACAGTATACTTCTGAGTACAGGGGTTGCACTGTCTAATAGTAACCAATCAGTGGCAGCATTCTGCAACATGCTACCCCAGAGAGGTCACTGATAGGCTAATTTGAAAAACTGCACTTCACAGTCTGCTACAGAGAGCAGACCCAAAACGGTACAGATTCTATTATTTTAGGCAGAGCTTTTAAGCACTTCTTAATTAAATAAAATACTTAAAAGTAAATAAATACTTAGGTATATGATATTCCTAGGGAATTCCATGTCCAAGGTTGAAGGATTACTGCTTTGTGATAGAGAAGCAAAACTATGAATTTGACTTAAGAGAAATAAATCATATAATGATAAGTATGTTCAATATGGAAGGACGGGAATAGCAATTAGATTTGCATCAACATAAGACGTCTATAACAAGAATTACAGGCTAATACAAGATTCTGAAAAATGTGACGCAGCAAATACAGTAGAGGGTGGTCTTTGTTTGGTTACTTTGTGTTTTAGGGCTAATTGATCCCAAATTTGTAGAGAATGTACAATTGATGGGCTACTCAAATTAGAAAATGATGTCTATTGTTACATTGGTATGAACAGAAAATAATAAATTAGTATATACCTTACAAGGTAAATAAATATATATTTTATGTGAGGTAGACATGCTTGTGCCTATGCTATTTGGACAGCCTCCTTATGTAGGTATATGACATCTGGAGACATTTACCTGACTAAATAAAATCATCTACCTGCTTCTGATTACTGTTGAAGTCAGTTTTTGAAAAGGGAATAAGTATTGTTTGAGAGGGGGGACAGAAGGCATTATTGTGTGTGACATTATGGATCAAGCTCTCTATGATTGAGACTGCTGTAAGGATGAGAGCTGTACAAGGCAATATGTAGCCTTGTGAACAAGTTTTTTAATTGGACGTTGACCCAACCGGCACAACCATTCTAAGTGTCCTTAACAGAAATTAACAGCCTTATTAAATTACAATTTGGCCAATTGAATAGGGCTCTATATAAGCACAGAAGTTTTTAGTTAGTGAACTTCTATCCAAAAGCAAGGTCTTCACTAACTAAAAACTTCTGGGCTTATATAGAGCACTATTCAATTGGCCAAATCGCAATTTAATAAGGCTGTAAGTGTCTAATGGTATATGGCCTTTGGTATAATAAAAAAAACAAGCTTGTGTATGCATTATAAATTCACACAAGGCACCATGCCACTCTTTATCACATAACACGAGAAAACTCATCCCTATTTCACCTTAAAAATTTTTTTCCTAAACTACAGAGAGAAAAAAAAGTTTTGGAATTTTGAACACAGGATAAATTAAATGCATAATAGGAACATAAATTAAATGCATAATAGGAACATTTGAGCTACATTGTCCTTTAATACAATGACATGTTTGCCCCGTGTTGGAAGATTTTGGAAGAAAAGTATAGCACAAAAAAGCACAGTAATTCTGCATAGATAAGTAATGTATCTAAAAATATGGTGAAAATATTCAGTTTTATTATACATTTAACACATTACATTTTTGAACATATTTTGTGATCCAAATGTACAGTTTTAGAGAATGAGGCTTACAGCCCTATTACATTTGAGGACCGTAAGTCCAACGTGACGCTCGTAACGGCTGAGTTACGTTGCTATTAAATTAGAATGGGTGCGAGCTATGGGCTTGAGACGCAAATCGTAGCTCGTTCTTAGAATGTTGGATTTGCGTCCTTGCAATTAGTGTAGACCGTAGTTACAGGTTTAGACGGTGCCAATGGTAAAAAAAGAGATCGCTAGGGTTATGTCACTGAAAAAGGGGAGGATAGATTTCAAAGTCCTACGGGCTACAATTACAAGTTGTGATCGGACCCACGTTCCACATTAATGCAATATTAATAAAGCCGTAAATATGATATTCTATTACATGCGAGTTACAGTATATGTATTAACACATTGATTGCCGTTATCGATATAACACGGAAATTAAACATGAAATAAATTATTTTTAGGGCTGACTTGCAGGCTTGAGAATGTTGTGCTATTAATTCTAAGTCCTAACATCACTTTCCCTTTTAATAAAAGTACAGTAGTGTGTTTTTATTTGCATTTACAGGGCTATGTATTGCTCTTTACCCCCCTTGCGAGTCCTCTCCAGCACACGTTGGGCTTTAGGCTCGATTTGAGTGTTATGGGCAAGCTCATGGGTGACTTTGTTGCAATTTAATAGCATGATTGGAATTGTAGCGGTTACCAGCTTCACAGATCAAAGGATTTGCGGGCTGCGAAGTTCCACGTTCATATCCCGTAGGCATTTTTACCCCACAAGTCGTCTGCGGGGACGTTTACTGGGTTAATTTAATGGGCGGAAGTCCTACTTTCAGTGTTATGGGCTATGTTTTAACACGTAGCCCGAATTTAACGAGGCTGTTAATGATGCAACTACTGGAATACCAAGGCGTTCTATAATGCTAATGCAAAATGTAATATATGAGCTAGATTCACTACGCTTTACAGTGAGTGACTGAAGAAATTCCCATCTATCGCTGGAATCAATCTTCACAGTGCACCAAGATTTTAATAAATTGCACAAAGTTTTTCTAACTTTTCACCCACCTTTTTAGTATTCTGCTGCTGATGGTAGACTCTTCATGTGGTGGCTTGCACAATGAACAATATTTTATTATGGAGTACCCATAAAATTCATGCATAAATGCATATTAATGATATTCATCATACATCGGGTATTTTTTATTGTAATAGAAGACAGGAGTCACATGTCTGCCTGGTATCTATAATAATACAAATGTGCTGAATGATGTCACGCACATCCAAAATTTACCTACTTCCTATAGCCCTATTAAATTCCAAATTGAAATTTGGCCGAGTTACAGAGCTATTAAATTCGAGCAGGCAGTAGGGCTTTAGACACAAACCCGTAAACCATTTTTCACATGTTGGATGTGCGGCCATGAACATGATCAGTTAGTCAAACCCATAGTTACGGGATTAGATGGAGCCAGAGCAACAGAGATCTACATAATTACATCACTGAAAAATGGAGGTGGGATTTCAAAGTCTTATAGGCTTCATTTATGAGTTTCGATCGTACCCACATTCCAGAAATGATGAAATATTGATAAAACGGTAAATATGATATTCTATTCCATGCGAGTTCCATTATATGTATTAACACATTGATTGCCGAGATCGATATAAAATGGAAATTAAAAATAAAATATTTTATATTTCAGATTTGTGAGCTTGAGAATGTTGTGCAATTAGTTTTAATACCGAACATCACTTACCCTTTTATTATAAGTACAGTGGTGTGTGTATTTGCATTCACAGTGCAATGGATTGGACTTTAACCCACTAGTGTGTCCTCTTTAGTACTCATAGGCTTTTTGGCTCCATTTGCGGTTTACGGGCTTGAACGCCAGTGAATTTGTTGCAATTTAATAGCGAATATGGAGCATAGCAGTTACGGGCTTGACAGAACAAAAGATTTGCGGGCACGAAGTTCCACGTTCCACGTCCCACAGGCTTTTTTAGCTCATAATTCGTAGATCAGCAGCAGCTTGCTTTACGGGGCCAATTTAATAGCCATAAGTCTTGCGGGCTACGTTACGGGATATGGTTTTACACGTTGAGGGCATTTAATAGGGCTATCAATGTGAGCCCAACTCTCCATTTCCACAATAGGTAGAGTGATATGAAACTCCTCATTGTAAAGATGAGAATCTTATGATGATCCTAACCAACACGAGACTACCAGGGGAATTGAGGAAAAAGAATCTCCTTCTTCACATCACAAATAAAATACGATACGCCTCTTTTGAACAAGGGGGATCCACTTTTTTCTGGAGAGGTTTACTATAGTTATATAAGGGGCAAGTGACTGGTATTAAAATGGCAATCTCTTGATGTTTCTGGTGGAGTGGCCATATAACAGAGTCACCATCAACCCCTATACAAAGCAACATATGTAGGAGATTAGACTTTTGAAAGACTATGATCCCTTCTTTCAAAAGATATATAAATAGAAGTGTAAAGTGACTCCCATATACTTGATCACCATTTATGAATATGTCATTGACGGGCTGTAGGGTGCTATAATCCACTTTTACATATAATAAGCTCCCCTTATTTGTCAGGCACACATAATTTGTACGTTGTCAATATATATGGTCTATTAAAGAAAAGAAAATAGACCCTAACACAGTACGTCTAAATTGTATTTTTTTGAAAATGTCAACTGATAATGGAGCCATCACGCTTTTGATGGTAAAGTTCAGGAACGATCACGCACTGATATTTGCATTGCTTGTTTTTTTTTAATTCATAAAAAGTAATTTACTTCCTAAATTAAGCAGTGGCTTTCTCCCATAATAGTGTATCACTGTGTGAATACGACAGAAAAAAATCCCAAGACTGTTATTCAAAAAAAGCCCAATTTGTCAAAATTAGGCTCAGCACAGGAACAGTGGTTCATCAGTGAAAGGGTTAGTTACCCAAAATATTGAATGATGTTTATGTAATTCTGGCTACTGTTGGTGCACTTGTTGAAAAAGATTATTCTAACTAAATTGTCTAAATAGTTTTAGATAGATGTTGCTTTCACATTTTGCAGCACAGTAACAGTATGCTTTACAGAATGGTTTACAATGTAGATCATATGACTACCGACAAAGTGATGAGCAGTAAGTTAGAAGAGATTGCGATAGATAGATAGATAGATAGATAGATAGATAGATAGAAAGATAGATAGATAGATAGATAGATAGATAGATAGATAGATAGATAGATAGATAGATAGACAGACAGATACAGATATTAAAGGACAATTTGAAATTGTGTGTATGGAGATTCACAATGAAAGGGCCACTAAAGACATTTATTTTTCTTTGTTGCATCTGAAACAGGGCATTTGATAATATTGAACAGTATTTTTTTTAAACCAAGCTCCTGGAGCAGAATATACTGCTTCAAAAATATAACTGTCTTGTTTGTCCCTGTTAGCCAATGTGCCGAAATATAGATGTATGATATATAAGTGTCTGCCAATGAGATCTTGAGTGGTGCATACTCTATGCTCACAGAGGTATTTCCTGTGGCATTTCCTGTTAGTTTCCAATCATTTTAAACAAGTTCTACTAAATATATTTTCATCAATAAAATACACTATTATAATATCTATAACATGCTCTTTTAAGTGAACGATAGAAAAAAATGCTTTCTATGTACCTTTAAGGGACATGGTTTCCCTATAAATGTTTAGTGGTTTCCCCTTTAAATGTTGCCAGATATAATGTGAGTTAAAGGGTTTCAGTAACTAGGATGAAGATTTCATGAAAAAAAAATCTGTTGCCAACATATGTTACATTTTTTAAGAAAGCAATGCCATATCTTTCATTCATTGAGAGATTCCAAAGGTATGTAGTGTATTTTTGTAACGTGACCTTTTGAAGTGTTTTAATCAATAAATCACTTGCTTTCCCTTTAATTGTTATGGCAATGGGCTAACAGTTTAGAATGGTGAAGTTAAGGAATTTTAAACTGTTCCAGAACTGAAATCTTTATTTAACCGTATGCTTACAGGATCACTGAAATGTCACATTTGTAGTATCAAAAGATTGATTTAAAAAAGGTCAAAATGTTTCCAAAAAATAAAAAAAAAATAAAAAAAAAATGTAAGTATATATTAAAATGTTATCTAATATGGAAACCAATAGCACATGTTCCTGATCAGACTAACCACCTGGGATGCATAGTAGATGCAGATTAGCAGCTTTATTAAATTGTGATTCGGCCAATTGAATAGGGCTCTATATAAGCACATAGCATATTTTTTACAGAAGTTTTTAGTTAGTGAAGACCTTGCTTTTGGATAGAAGTTCACTGACTAAAAACTTCTGTAAAAATATAAGCTGTGTGCTTATATAGAGCCCTATCGCAATTTAATAAGGCTGTAGATCTCTATTTACTTCTTTAGAAAGACTGTATTATTATTGCTGAGCTTAACAATAGATTAAATGGACGTGCAACTCCCACTCATGCTCAAACACATCTATTTTTAAATAACAGGTGCTTACATATGTTAAGGCAAATAGACCATGTGGAAAATTTACTAATATGCGCAATAAGTCTCTACTGTAGCTGGTACTTAATGGCAAGATTTGTGTTTTTACTAAATTCGCAAAACCTTGATTTTCATGCAATGCCACACGTAGCACTCCCATAACACACCTTAACATGCCCATGAAACACCCCGGTTACAATAACTTGCAATGACCCACATACGGCTTGCTATTGCTTTGGAACAAGCCTTTCGGAAATTGCATGATGACCTGAGATGCTTGATTGTAGGTTACCTGGCGCCCTTCCCCCTGTGTATCAACAGCAACCTCCATGCTACTCAAAGAGGATGCTACCCAGGGATGCTCAAAGAGGATGCAACCCAGGCATGCTACTACAGATACATACATCAATATGACAATGCAAATTCACATTTGCAGGATCTTGTATACCTGACTATACATCAATCTGTCTCTAATTCCATTTTTTGCCACGTTGAGCCTGTAAAAAAATGTTTAGTTACCATAGATTTCTTACTGTAAGGTGAAAAATGTTATCTATTTAAAGTCATACCAATAATGTAGTGCTTATATTAAATATCATTTTATCACCAGTTTAAAATAAATGTTTCTACACATCCGGAATTATTGTTACATTTCCATGGTGACTGATATTGCTTCTTCAGGCATTTCTACGAAAAACGTAAGGCTTTCATTCATTAATAATTAAGCTAAGTTCTAATAATCAAATACCGCACAACTGGTTAACTTGTGTATGTTTGTGTGCTTTCATGTTTTTGGGCTAGATCCACTATAAATGCAGGAGCCCATTGTGACACTTACAGTGTTGTCAAAACTATGAATACTACAAACATCAGGATGCTTTGACCATGGAATTATTTTAGTATAGCGTTTGAGGTGTTTTACTGTACAACCTTTTATTAACCTAAAAATCCTCTGGTGGTATAGCAGATAAAATAATGTAAAAAACATTTTAAAAGTATTTTTATTATAACAGTCTGTGAATGAATAAAATGTATTGTAATTCTGCTAGATCATTAAAAAAATTATCATGCTTATTTAATGTTTTTTAACTATTTTATCAATTAAACTAGCGTTATACCATATAATTTAATTGCTTGAATTAACTTCTTGGTTTTGTCTAGTCATCTTTTTTCAGATCTTAGGCTATATTTAATACTTGACCTTTGTGATGTCTTACAACTATCTCAAACTGTTTTATATTCACTTCATACCAGTCTAAAAGTAACACCTTTTAAGTTATGATGGGGTTGTTTCCAGAGGTTGCAGTTCCAGTAAATTTGACAAAGAATCTTTTCACCATAAATGTTGAATTTAGTTTAAAAAAATGTAATACTACCAGCAGGATACCCTTTTATATCCAGCCAAACTGTTTGCCAAATGGTGCCATGTGTTTGTGGAATTTCATGAATTCATCAAAAGGCCAGTTATGTGAGCTATACTATTTTTAACATTTTTGTTGTCTCTGATGAATAAGTGAATAAGCCCATGGAGGTCCAGATAATATACAGCCAGTGTTATTTAATGGGTTGTGCTGCTGCATCTTTAGCTGAACTTCAGTCAATCCTTATTGTTGGGTGATTCCAAATGATTGGTGACTTGCTAATGCGAGGTTATCTCTTGCCAGTGATTTTGACATCATTAGAATTAATATCGGGCCAATGGGGACAGGGCGCTAAAAATAACAAACAGGTTTATAAAGAGGGCCTCCTACTGGGAGAGCTTCTTTAAAACCATTAATAGATGGTATTTGACAACAAAAATAATTTCTCAGATTTCACATTCAAATAGCGATCAATATTGCTGGTGAAAATGTGGCTCCATTGGTACACATGTGGTGTGATTGCCCGTGCATAAGACCACTATGGATGGAATGTTTTCAGCAAATCTCATTAATGTCTAATTCAAATATAATAGTGTGGAGTGTGGTGTTCTACATTTTCTTCCAGAAAGACTTAATAATGAAACTCAGGCTTTTATCACCCAGTTTTTTTGGTTGTCAAATGGATAATAGTGTCTAAATGGAAACAAGCAATCACTCCATGTTGGGGTGAAGTTACCACCATATTGAATAGAAACCGGGAATTAGAGAGAAACTTTTTTCCCTTATATTCGACCCATATAAATGGAAAATTAGGCATGACACAAAAAACACTATTAAACCTCTCCCAGCTATTACCCAATAGAAATATAATATTAAGATAAAAACTCATCCCCAAGTACCCACCACAGGCAAAATCATTTTTTTTTCTTTGTTGATGTCGATTCCTGCTTGATACGTTGTACGTTTTAACTTTTGTCTTTTATTAAGTGTTTTAGATAAAGTTAAGTACTTAATTTAAATAATATTTCTGAAATAATGTAAAAACTTCAATGTACTTGGCTTTTTGTATATGAAGAAAGACAAATAAAAACCTTTAAAAAAAATAATTAAAATCAGTGGAATCACTTTGAAAGAATGATTGAATATTATATTGTATTCACACCAGATTAATCTAGATTTCTGATTATATAACTAAAGTGATAGACCAAAATAAGCAATATAAATGTGACATATATAGACTTTACTAAATCTTTTGACACTGTGCTAAACAGGAAATACTTTTCTAAACTGTAGAGGATTTAGGTTACTCAGTTGATTGGTTGGGATAAAATATTACTATGTCCTTTCTTCTGTCAGTCAAATCTGAGATACTTAACCGGTTTAAAAAGTGTATGTATATATATATATATATATATATATATATATATATATATATATATACGCTCTTTTGCCCACCATATTATAAATGATTGTTGTGGTGAACTACCTACTCATAAGATCTACAACACAAGCTGAGATCCTGATCCATGCTGATGATACCCAGCAAGCTTGAAACAGCTGTACATGGATAGGATACTCAGCTTGTGTTTAATCCAATCTTGGCTTTGCATAAAAGCTGTGTAATGCAGCAGGCATATGCTTAAAGGAAGCAATGTTTGAAAATAGCTATGGATTGAAGAGCGAGGCATTTGTGGGCACCTTGCACGTCCCAGCTCAGCTTCCCAGAATGCAGTAATAACTGTTTTTCTCAGAATTCTGAACTGGAAGTAGGTTTTTTAACTTGCCTTAGTCATTCAAATGTGAACACAGATGTACTATTTATTTACTATATATATATATATATATATATATATATATATATATATATATATATATATATATATATATATATATATATAGGGATACAGGGATTAGTAATCATATTTATGCTTTTATTTGATATGCTGTGTATTATGTATCTACCAATCTATCAGGAAGCTAACTGTAACATACTGTATAGAAATATGTATGGTTCATACAGTAAAATGTGGCCAGATTAACAAAATGCATATGGTAAACAATAAACACATTTAAAAATATTTTTGGCATCACTTTTAAAGTTTTTAGTTTACTTGTCTGATTGTCTTCCACATGGCAAACTATAGCTGTTGTGTTTATGATTTTAGTATGTCAGCTGGTGAACCATTCTGATGCTGCCTTGAAGTTATATCAATTGACTTCATTGAGGCTGCTTATGACAAGCTACATTTCAAAACAGAACATCAAATACCATATTTTTCCATTATTTTTTTTCAAATATTTTTTATTGTAATTAAAACTAAATACAAATAATTAACAATTATGTTGTAGATATACATAAATACAGAAATGGCTTTGTTCTTTTATGTTTTTTCACATTAACAGAGATAAATAAATAAAAAAATCCATATTCCATCATTGATTCAAGTTAGACATGTTTACTGATAATACTAATGCACAGGTATCCCTCAGTGCTATTTGTTCTATGACATTGATCGTAAAGCAAAAAACTTGTATAATGAAAATATGACTTCCATTGGTTGCTATTCTAAAATCTGCCATTTTTGTTACTAATAGCAAAAATGTAGTTTTATAATGGATAAATGGGTATAAAAAAAACAAACATATAATGGATAAATGGGAATAAAAATAAATTTCTTGTGTAAGTGAAAACGTGTTTGTTGGTCACTAATATAACAAGGAATTACTAAATTTGAAATTATTGCTTACTTTTAGAAATTAGCAGCCCTATTAAACTGTGATTCAGCAAATTCTAAAGGGCTCTATATAACAACATAGCATATTTTTTTTACAGAAGTTTTTAGTCAGTGAACTTTTATCCAAAAGCAAAGTCTTCACTAACTAAAAACTTTAGAATTTGCGGAATTGCAATTTAATAAGGCTGTAGGTATTTAACTGAATTCCATGAGTTGGAGAACGTGCTTTTCTTCTATAGATACGAAAAAGGAATTTAGTATAGTTACTTACCCCCTGGAATCAGAATGTTTGTATCCCAGGGTAAGGGCCAAGGGTTAAGGACACATCTATAAAACAGGTGGTGATGAAGCATTGTTAATGGGTTAATTTTATGATCCCACCCATTTGTTTTACTTATATTTTTAGAAGTATTTGGATAACAGTTTGTCCTTTTTTCATGGTTTGAAAAACAATACTAGAGTGATATTGAAGGGACAATAAACAATCAAAAATAACTTTGCTGAGCTGTAACATTGATTTTCATTTACGTCAAAAGCTACGGGAGGTTGGATTAAGGAGAGAATCTTAATTACATAATAGTGTGGGTGAGAATCTGGGCCAGGATTGAATAACCGAAGGCTCCAGCTAAGATCTTTTTCCAATAACGTTTTCAGTTTTGATTATGAACCTATGTCCCTATAACTGGTTAGTGATAGTTTTGTTATTACTATGTTATTACTACTACCTTCTTGAATCCATATATAGCTTATCTTTGCTTGCCTTAAGAGTAAGCTTGAATTACAAATAAATTGTTTTACAATGGAATATATGGAATATTTGGGGTTTACTTGCTTTATTTTCCCACTTATATTGATCAGAATAGGGGCAGTAATTTTGACCCTTACATTCTCCTTTACCAAGATCCTTCACCATCTTGTGTTGCTGATATTTTCAACAGCATATACACAGGAGATGTCACTGTTTGGGATAGAGCCATCCATATGATTAGGCAGGGCCAAATTACAACATGACATCAGGAGCAACAATAGCTGCTGGTTACTTCCCATAGCAGGAAAGGAGCACAAAATAATGTGCAAAATACATTATTGTACGGAACAGAAAACTCTTCTACCAATAAAAAACGAATTATACTTACATAATGTATATGTGTACATATAAATAACAAATACATACAGTATAAGAAGAGTTTTGTTGGCTGCCTATTTCCTGATAGAAGGATGAGTCAGCAGCTATAGTGGCTCCTCTTGTCTTGTTCTCAGTTGACCCTACCCAGATATTTGGAAGGTTCCAGCCCCAACAATGACATAAAATTTGCTTATTCTATTGCAAGCACCAGCTAAAAAGATGTAGTATTATATCAGAGTTGGAGAATGTGAGGGGCAAAATGATTGCCCCTATACTGAGAGATTTGATTAGATAAAAGTGACAATAATCCTATTGAGAATTTTAAATATGGTGTACTTTAGGTCCAGTCAAACTATGAAATAGATTTTTGTCTACTGCTATTAAAATAGTTTATCATTAGTAACAGTCACTGCTGGAGGAGAATAAGAATTAGTTGTATTATGTGGTGTTGACAAGCCGAGTCATGAAGAGGACATTCATGCAGGTTCCCATGAGAAACCAAGCAAACCATGGTCCCTGCCTCAGAAGAGGTCAAATATGTATAGCATGTCAAATGTTGTAATAGCTTTAGCTGCAGTGCTGGTGCTCATGTTTCATGTTTAGGACATCATTTTCAAGTATTTCTTAATGTGAATATGGTCTTGATCCAGATAAATGAATAGAATAGCGGTGCTGTGTTATAACACTGTCATTCTAAGCTTAGATATAAAGGAAGGCAAAGCTGATAATCTCATATTCTAACTCGATTTAATGACCCTAACGAAGCGTCCCTGGTTATACTGACATATCACAAAACCCCAGCGCTGTTTATTTGGCATCAACAGCCATTTTTAAATCTGGAAAAAGTTCAAAACCAGGGGGAAAAGATATCAAAAGTCAGTAATCAGGTTTATGATGTATGCTATGATTCTGTGGGAAAGCTTGTGTAATGCTTGCAATATTCTTTTCCCACATGCTTGTAAATCTGTGTACATAGTGTGGAGTACTGAAGCCACAGTACCTCTTTAGATCCTTCTCAAAACACAAACTCATATCACATAAAATAGTAATCTAATGACATATTACATAAAATAAACACATAAATAGAAAAAAGACAAAAAAGGGGCACCACATCAATATGCACCCAGAAATATAACTGAATTACACTGAGATTCACTTTTGAGATATTCAGAGAAGCATGCACAAGCACCCTATAAACAGAGGTATACTGAGACATACCAATTAATTTGGGACACACAATGAGGCAAATGTTGACAAAAAAAGAAGAAAGGAAACCTACAGAAGGGTATACTTGACATACAGCCGAGGCACAAAATTGGTACACCGAGACATAGAGAGTCACAACAAGAGGCACATAAAGGGTCATATTTATACACAACTTGGCACACCAAGATAGGTATATTTAGGCACACAAAGGGGCACCCTCAGATACAAATAGAAGCCCACCCTTAAACACACACATGGAACAGAGTGGGTATCATGAACAACACATTAGATACAAAAGAGACATCCTGATACATAAATATGCACAACTTGAAACAAATCCAAAGGACAGAGACACACAAAAAACTTATAGGAACAGCAAGAAAAGGCATATCGATATATAGCAGTCCACACTGAGACAAGTAGAAAATGGAAACACACAGGAAAGAGCATATACAGACAATGTAAGTGATCTTAAAACACAGGGCATCACAGTCAAAAACAAACAATGTTACATTGATATAAAAAGAAGGGCACCTTAAAAAACAGCTGCATCCTAGATAGTTATTCTTGGATTCTTTAATCTGAGAAGGGGTTTGGGAATATTTGACGCACAGAGAGGGCATACATAGATGCATAGTCTGAGTTTCAGACTTTTGAGAAAAACACCTTGAAATATACAAAATGATGGAAACATAGACATAAAGATAATCCTGAAACACTTGAGGGACACCATGAAACAACACAAAATCATCCTTAGAATAATAGAAAAAAACACCCAGAGACACAAAGGCAAAATAATAATTTAGAAACAATGCCAAGAGCCTCATGAAAACATGCAGCTATCACTGTAACTATCAAAGAGAATAACATTTCAACACATACCCAAAATAATGGCTGATCTTCTCTAAAGTTATATGTACGGTAGTTGGAAAGTCCAGGAAAACCTGTCAAAGATGATAAATAAAGAGTTGTGTTCTCTTAAACACCAACTGTGATTGACTTGATAATATCCTCCTTAATAATTTATGTTCCCAGGAACATGGACCTCTTCTCTTTTGTATTATTTGTTATATGTCACATGCTCTCTGTATTTGATGTATTTGAAGACTATTATTATTATTACTATTATTATCTTTAATATTAAGAACAATAATATTTTTTTCTTATGTCTGAAGCTTCCATATCTTCGCAATCTGTTGATATAGATATATCCATAGTACAATACATTGTACAGAGAATTTCCTGTCATCTGCCATTTACTTGTAGATTGAGAAGGAGTGGGAAGTTTGCCTTAAGTTATTCCGAATATTTGTAGCATGTACCCATATCTTGAGTCCAATGTAATTCCACATTGTTAATATTTGAGTTATAAAGTAAGACTGGAAATATTTTTTATATATTTACGTGTCTTCGAAATCTGAGATTTAACGTCAACCCTTTAAAATGAATTGCAAAATTCTGCTTTTCATTCTTCAAAATATATTTAATAACCACAAAATCAGTCTTGTCCTGTTTAATCACATCAATATCATTGTTTTATAGCTGGAAGCTGTTAAGTTGGGAAAATAGGCCTTCCAGCCATTTGGCCACTGTCCTAGTAAATGATTGACTGTTGCAATGTTCAAGTTTACTTGTATGGTACACAGATCAAATTTTAACAAACTAGTACAATTTTATTAATACATTTTTCTGCAAAGTACTTCTTACAAGCAGGCCCGCGTCTTGCGGAAATATAAAAATTAAAAGTCTGAGGGGAAATACAAATTCTATTTTTTAATACCATTTATTTTAATTTAAAGAATGAAATACCAACAATTAAAAAAAATAGATCAATTGCTGAGATATAATAATGCAAAGGAATTTTGTATACACTTAGCCAAATATCTAAACAAATTACCAGGATTATATTATACATTGCAGGTTAATCCTGGAGGAAATTCAGGGTCTGGAATCCAGAATGAATCCAAGTTTTTGAAGAAAATCTGAAGACAGGCTTATTCTCATGGGAAAAGAAGAATCTGTGGTGAGGCAAGAAACATTTATAGACTGTTGTTAAATATACTTGTTCATAGAAAAAAAAAGGATTTGGGAAAAGATTAACATTGAACTTCGTAATGAAAAGTCATAGGTAATGAATTGTAATGAATTGTAACATCTTCTAATTTAGCTGTGGCGCTCGTATAATGTATGGTCAACACTTCAAAAAGTATTATGACATTCTGTTTGCTCAGCTATTGTAAGAACATGCTAACTTTTTTCCACAGTTTATTGAAATTCTCCAATACAACAATTAAGCTTTTGGAATTTTGGACCCACATAGAAACTATGGATTGCTTTTTTTGAGTAGCACACTATGGTAATTGACATACAGCCCTATTAAATTTGAAGCCTGTAAGTGAGACCCGCAACGGCTGCAGGCTCGAGTTACAGAGCTATTGAATTCGAGCAGGGCACGAGTTTCGGGCTTGAGACACAAACCCGTAAACCATTTGTCGACCGTTGGATGTGCTGCCGTGATCAATTAGTCCAACCCGTATTTACGGGTTTAGATGGAGACAATGGCAACAGAAATTGTTATAATTACGTCACTGAAAAATGGAGGTGGGATTTCAAAGTCTTACGGGTTTCAATTACGAGTTACGATCGGACCCACATTCCAGAAATAATGCAATATTGATAAAGCCATAAATATGATATTATATTACATGCAAGTTCCATTATATGTATTAACACATTGATTGCCGGGATCGATATAACATGGAAATTATACATGAAATTAAGTATTTTATTTTGCTGATTTGCAAGCTTGAGAATGTTGTGCTATTAATTCTAATACCTAACATCACTTTCCCTTTTATTATATGTACAGTAGCGTGTGTATATATGCATTTACAGAGCTATGGATTGGACTTTACCCCCCTTGCGGATCCTCTCTAGTACGGTTGGCTTCTTGGCTCTATTCGCGGGTTACAGGGTTTAACGCCAGTGAATTTTTTGCAATTTAATATCGAAATTGGAATGTAGCAGTTATAGGCTTGACAGAACAAAGGATGTGCGGGCGCATAGTTACACTCCCAGATCGTCAGCAGCTTGCTTTACAGGGACAATTTAATAGCCGTAAGTCTTGCAGACTAAGTTACGGGCTACGGTTTTACACATTAGGGGAATTTAATAGGGCTGAAAGTAATGTCAACATTTGAATATTAGTTTCTGTGCTAGTCAAAAATGATGTATCCCTTTGTTATGTTGTACCTCATGGAGTTAGATTCTCTTCCTTATACTTATGTCTCTACTTACCAAACTGTGCCACACAAGGATGCATATCTCAAAAATTATTTACCAAGAAAGTATAATATAGCGCTTTCTCGATAGCCCATGTTAACCTGTGATAGAGGTTCTCAACTCATTGTCTGATTTATTAAAGCCCCTTCTCCCATGTTAGAGCTAGCTTAGTGTGGCTGATTGTGAGTTGTAGTGATCGTATGCTTGATTTTAAAATAAATAACAAGGCCCTCCATTCTTTTGTAAATTTGTTAAGTTTGCTTTTGACTTGTATTTACCCTGTTTGGCGATACAGAATATTTGGGTGCATACCAAATAAAGGTTAATAAATAAAATAATAATAACCGTGGTGTGTTATGGGCATGTTAGGGTCATGTAACCTGCATCTATTTTAAAAATCCAAGTAATTCAGAATTTAATAAACACTTACCTTGCTTTTTACTGATATTCAGCATCACGTGATCCTAGCCTGTCTATATTTTATATTTAAATAAAATAATGTAGCCAATATTCCTCCATTAATATACAACATACACTGCTAGATGTTGTGTATAAATAGGTAAATAGTAGTTTTGCTACTTTATTTAAATATAAAATATGTTGCACTCCAATTTTTCTTTGATTGGCTCTTTCAAAAGACAATCATGGAAGGTTCACATTACAACAAAGCTCTTCTGATTTGCTATCATTTCAACCAATCAGATTAGGAGAAAATAGAGTCCTATGATTTATCAAAAGAGACCTATGATCTGAAAATACAGCCCTATGACTGCACAGTTTTATTTCATGGCCCGAAAAGGACCATGATGGGGTTAATGTGTCCCCAATGGGTGGGTGCTCGATAGCCCCCTCCAAATGTTGAGGGGGGTCCTGAAGGATACCATTGGTATCATAGGGTTTAACGGGCTAGTGTAGTGTGTTAATGTTAGATAGATAGTTCATTTATATATAGTGCAACTGACCATACAAGGCATTGTATTATTGTGCCAGGTTTTTTGTTATATGTTGTCATTGACATATTGCCAGCTATTGCAAGTTTTCCAACTAATATGGCACCTGCACCGATGGACAGAGCTGTACATGCCTAACCCCTATATCACATATGCACTACTCCAATCGTGATATGTAAAGTGGTGGATACACAGTGCTGTATTGGGCATTACAGTCGCTCATTGCAGACATAACTATAATACCAGCGATTTAGAAAATTGGACAGAGACCCAAATAGGGCTGATGCATGATGAGCATCAGTAAATTTAGTACATTTCCACTTAAATTTTCCCCAATGTATAATCCATTTTATTGCTTTTTTAAATTAAATATCACTTTAAATATGTTGATACTTCCAAATATTCCCATTCATGAATTGGTGGTTTTGTGTAATGACAGTATCTACCTATCTGGTTAAATCCAACTTAGAATCTATACAAATACTGTTTTGTCAGATTCAAACTTTTTGCAATTCTATTCATGTTACTTTTTGCAGTGTACATTTCCCATAAGACTAAAATAAATATTTCTTATTAAGGACATTGCTCCCCTTTCTTATCATGGCATGTGTTTCACTCACATTCAATGCATTTTTGAACAAACACATGCAGCCTAGTGATTTATATACATGGAACAGAACTATCTGTACTGATTTTGAGCTTAAAATCCATTACTTATTGATGCAAATTAACATTGTATTAACATGTGACATATGCACCACCCTGAATCCAACATATGTTTAACGTTAAAGCTCACAGTACAGCTAGTTCCTTTTGACTTACATTTGATTTCTTAATAGGACAGTTTAATTAGGTTTCTTTATCCTAGTGCTTGTCAACTTGAAATTACACATGTATGATGCATTGTAGTGTTTCTTTTCATTAAATCATATTAATATTTTGGATAATATTTTAAATCTGATAATACACAAAACAATAATTTGTATTTACTATTCTGTTTGTCAAGAAACCAGTGTTCGTCAGGGTACTATATGAATGTACCATTTCTTAAGTTGGAATGTCATTGGCATTAAGCCCTGAATGTTAATAATTAAGTAATTAAACAGAATAGTTTGTGATTTTTTTTAATGCTTTGACTAATGCTGAATTTGAAGACTTAAATAACTTTCATTAACTAGAAGAAAATGCTTGCTTTGTAATTGAATTTTGATTTTTTTTAAATCATGCTTTGAAAAACAAATACCATATATTTCAGCTAAATTTCATCAAAATCACATAATTACAATAATGATAATTATAAAAAGGGAAAGGAAGTAAGAAAAAGTATGATTAGCTGGAACTTGCCCTTTAAAAGAATCTTGTGAACATAGACAATTCTTTTTCAACCAGACTTTATATAAAATTTTACTACTTGGAAAAAAAATGTTATGTTATGTTTATGGAAAATTTAATCTGTGCAGAAATATATATTCTCAATATATTGTTAGAAATTAAATTTATGTAATATTTAGGACAAATAATTAGGTGCAGAAATAACAGCATCATGGGAAAAGGTGGTATTCTGTTACTTGTTGAATGTCATTAAACCAGTGATTATTAGAGATTAATCTAAATATCTGGTTTATGAGGTTTATTTCTACATGTATCAAATAACTTGATAATTACATCATTCAAATATGAAAGAACTAATTGGATTTGTTCCAGGAGCTAGCCCATCAACATCTCAAACAGAAAATACTGAGTACTTGGCAACTTATTGCTACACAATATATAATTACAGGAATATAATGGGTTAATACACCCAAAAGACAAGTGTAAATGTACACATTAATGCAAAAAAGGAGACACTAAATTCAAATATGCACAATCTACTTTCCAACTGAGCCTTTTGTCAATCATTTTGAACGTATTATAAGGTGGAAGTAATCATGGTATAAAATAGACATTTAGGAATATTGTAATGAGTGAGATATGAAGCCATACCATTGGGAACATCACTTAAGATGTTGGAAAATCGATAAAGTACCATTGTAAAGAATGAGTGTGATAGATTTCCTCTGTCTGTTACTTGTAGTACAAGAAAAACTAAGCTGTAAGGGATAGATTCTGTAGTGCATCCACTGGTTTAAAAATAATAAAGTATATGTATTTTTAAATATGTTGTGAAAATGTGCATAATCTGTTTATGTATACATTTGTGGATGGCATGATACATTTTATGCAGAAATCCCAAGCCTGGTTTATTTTACAAGTAAAGAGTGTATAATGAAATATATATATATATATATATATATATATATTGTATATAATTGTATTGAGAAACAATTACTTGACAAGGCCCAGAATTCTGAAGAGAAAGCAAGAACTTTTGGAACATCTTAAAAAAAACTATTTAATATGCAACTCCACAATTTGTTAGGTATGTTGGAAAAATAAATACAATCTGTTACTTTAGGATCTGTGCAAGCATTGTAAAGACAAAAAAATCTATGACAAAAGGAAGAATGATTTGATTTAAGAAAGAAGTTGACCTTTTTTGAGCCATAGCATAACTGTTTATATTAGTGTGTACCGTGCCTTGCAAAAGTATTCACCCCCCTCTGCATTTTTCGTGTTTTGTTGCCTCACAGCCTGGAATTAACATGTATTGTTTGAGGATTTGCATCATTTAATTTACAGAACATGCCCACAACTTTGGAGATGTTGCTTTTTTTATTGGGAAGCAAACAACAAATAGGACAAAATAACAGAAAAAGTCAATGTGCATAACTATTCACCCCCTGAAGTCAATACTTTGTACAGCCACCTTTTGCGGCAATCACAGCTCCAAGTCGCTTTGGATAAGTCTCTATGAGCTTGCCACATCTTACCACTGGGATTTTTGCCCATTCCTCCTTGCAAAACTGCTCCAGCTCCTTCAAGTTGGATGGTTTGTGCTTGTGAACAGCAATCTTTAAGTCTGACCACAGATTTTCTATTGGATGGAGGTCTGGGCTTTGACTAGGCCATTCCAACACATTTACATGTTTCCCCTTAAACCACTCAAGTGTTGCTTTTCCAGTGTGTTTCGGGTCATTGTCCTTCTGGAAGGTGAACCTCCGTCCTAGCCTCAAATCACACACAGAGTGGTACAGGTTTTGCTAAAGATTATCCCTGTGTTTAGCACCATTCATCTTTCCCTCAACTCTGACCAGTTTCCCAGTCCCGACTGCTGAAAAACATCCCCACAGCATGATGCTGCCGTCACGATGTTTCACTGTGGGGATGGTGTTCTTTGAATGATGTGATGTGTTGGGTTTGCGCCAGACATAGCGTTTTCTTTGATGGGGCTTTTCAAAAAAGGTGTGTATATGTAATGCCAGATCATGTGACACTTAGATTGCACACATAATTTCACTAGTTATGTGACATCTGAAGGTAATTGGTTGCACCAGAACTTTTTTATGGGCTTCATAACAAAGGGGGTGAATACATACGCACATGCCTATTCTAAAAAATTGTTTTATGTATATATTTTTCTCATTTCACTTCATCAACTTAGACTATTGTGTTCTGATCCATCACATACAATTCAGATTAACAAAACATTGAGCTTAAAGCTGTAATGTAACAAAATAGGTAAAAAGTCAAGGGGGTGAATACTTTTGCAAGGCACTGTATCTTATATATCGTATAACAGTACATCTGCTATGATTTTGTCGATGGGAGGGACAGAGATAAGGTAAAAAAAAAAGTAATTTGGTCAGGATAATGTACATTTGATCTGCAATTGCCCCACAGCTGAAATTATTGCCATTATTGTCAGGTATAATTCAGTACAACTGGAGAATTGCTAATGTGGTGCTGCTTCACCAAAAGGGTTATATTGAATACTCCAGTAACTACAGGTCATTTAGTTTTCCAGAAGGAATTTGCAAACTAGAAAATTAATAAAATCACCATTGAAACGTAAGTTTTGCAATTTATCTAAAATCAAATTATTTAAAAGATCTACAAGATTACTACTGACAAACATTTGCTGTACAAAGATTATATCCATCTAATTTAGACCAGGGTAGAGCAGTACATATGACGTATATACCGGTAGATTCTGTTAAATATTTGACAGTTCAACACAATATATTGTTGTATTGCAAGGCCATCATTCAAAGGTTATTGAGTATGAATAGTAGCATATATCCTGAAAGATATGCATTGCTACATGGGAAGTTGTTTTAACATACTGCATGGTAAGTAGTAACTTTATCTAAACAAACATGTCTTTTACATGAAGGTAGTTTTAGTAAAATGGATGCAAAACTGTTTAAGCAGATACTATAGTACATACCGTATATAGAACAGCAACATGTATGCAGCTCTTTCAAAGCTTTTGACACCTCGATTTATATTGCTGTAATTAAACCCATATTACAAAAAAAGTGTGCTGGGTTTTATATGTTAAAGAGGTCAAGGCATTCATTATAACTGTGTTTTGTAAAACTAATTAGCTGCCATTGATAATGGCCATATTAGAAAATATATTACAGTGGTCAATGGTTGGCTTACTGAGGATCAAGATAATTGCATAGGCTGTTAGTTTAACAGAGAAATGCCACCAAGACTTACAAATACCTACACCATAATAGTGGGTTTGGATACAATGTAGTACATCATATACATCTTGCTTTAATTATTCACCTGACAAAATAATTTTATAAATACATTTTAATAATTGTAATTAATATTTTACTTGATCTCTCAAAATTGCTGCATTTTACTTTAAATTAATTTGCAGGGCTCGGAATGAAGGAAGTATATGATGATGTAAAACATCACTACTTCAGTGGTGAGTGAGATGCTCTGGACTCCCTACATCCAGAAAACCAATAGAGTGCACCATTAATTATCTGCCCTCCCAGCCAAAAACAAACACCTTCTCCCAATCCTCCACTTCCTTCCATTCTCAGATTCATTATTATAATTATTACCATAATGTATTTATGATGTGTTAATATATTCTGAAGCTCTAAGTACAGGGGTAAAAACAAATGCAGAAAACAAACAAGATGAAACAATGCATATTTCTACATAGAGGATTGGATGGGCCTTTTCATTCTTAATCAGATGGGCATTGTCTTAGAGATAAAAAGGAAGCAATTGCTTCCTTGTTGTTTCCTCAGGCAGTAGGATCATTAGTAAGGGAGCATTTCTTGCTGTTTGAGCAAATCACAGGCATTTCCACATAACAGCCCTTTTAACAAAATAGCTACTCATATACACGCCAAGCTATTGCTTGTTTATTTAATGCATTTGATGGTGGGCCATATTATTTATATCTTTTATATCATATTATTTAATTTCTGTGAACTGCAGTATTTTGTTTTTAAGCCCCAAAAAATATTTTTAGGGTTTAATAAGCTAAACAAATGAGTGCCCCTCACAGGGAAGCACCCCTTATCGGCTGCCTAATTTGCCTAATGGGTAATCTGGCCATGCATAGGAGAGTTTGTTGAATGAACATTAGGAAACATAGTTTTAAAATTCTCTGCATAGGTGAGATTTCCTATAGTAGGTGAAAATCTGATAAGGAAATATAAAGAATTTCATAAGGTGAGAGCAGCACCAGAGAAGTCCTGTATTAAGAATAGAATGAGGTAATAAAATAATGATGGATACAAAGAGACCTAAGTGATTGATGGAGTGAAGGAGTTCTTGTTTTATTAAAGATCATTTGAGAGATGTAGGTAAGAGTGGTATTGTTAAGTCCTTTGTAGGTGTAGCTCCACCCCAGGGACCCTTAGTTATGCAGTTTTTTGTTAACTGCACTGTAAGTCCAAACTACACAAACTCTCCATGTGATTCTTTACTAATAGGAATACAATTCCTTTCATTCAGGTACCTTGTACTTCCACCACCTCTGACATTCTCTGGTTCTCAACCTGGCAATTCAGATCCTTTCAGCTCTGTTGTTTGCAAGTTTGAATTAAACTCCATTTAAGATCCACACATGTTCCTCAGTCTGCTTCAGGAACCTTCTTAGGTCCAGTAACATCTATAGCCTAAAAACTCCTGGATTGGGTAAATTACTTTATTTAGCATCAGGCTCCCATATTTCTGTCCAGGTTTGTCACTATATTTATAACATATGTGGCCATCTTCATGTGGTGCATATATAGCCATGTCTCTCTTTGTCTGTGTGATATATAAATATCATGTAATATGACTGTGAAGGATCAATAATATAATTTATATTGCATCATTTGTCTATTATAGCTTGATTATATTCAATATTGACCTTTTGCAATTCCTTTACTTAGCCACATAATGAGGGGACTGCAGCATTCTTTGAAAATGTCACATTGTGATAAATTTACTATAAATAGGATATGTGTTAAATTGTGGATCAGCCATTAGCAGTGTTAGCTGTCCACCAAGGTATTGCTGTGCTAGGCTAGATGCATTAAAAATCACACGGGTCCTTAAATGCTTTGGATCAAAAACAAAAAAAACATTTCCTTTTTATGCTATTCACTATTCACTCAGCCCGTAATGGAGGCCGTAAGTTATTTTGCTATTCAATTGGCGTTTTTTTGTGAGCCACAAACGGGTTACGTCTTACGCGCTTAAAATCCTTGTTACAACAGTAACTTACACCCCATCTAAGCCTTTGATCTTTCACGTCTGCAAGAGTTAAAATCTCAAATTGATATTCAATTGCAAAAATTCCTCAAGCCCGCAAATGTTTTCACGCCTGTAAACTGCAAATGTAGAAGAAAATCCGACGAGTACTAAAGAGGACCGGCAAAGGGCTTATCAATACTGCACTGTAAATGACGGGAAATCGATGATAGACATTAGAATTAATTGCACAACAGTCTCATGCTCGCAAATATGCAATCAAAAATAATATAATTTTATGTTTTTATCTCGGGGTTATATTCAATCGGAATCAATGAGTTAATACATATCAGGCCACCCACATGGACTAGAACAGTATTGGCATTCATTATTTAGTGTTTTGAGGTTCTGTGAGTCCGATCACATATCAGACCTCCAAACGCTAATTGATTGACATGTAACCTTCATCTTAGACTGACTTAATGATGATGGTCTAATTTTCTATTGGCTGTTTCTAAATGGGTAGTTACAGCCTTGCTTAATTGATCATGCTCCTTCCATGAAATGCTACGTACAAGTGCATGGATTATGGTTTCGGCTTTCGGCTCCTAACTTGCGGGCTTGCTTTATTTAATAGCACCATCTTTCTAGCAGACTGCGAGCTTGCAGTAGGCCCACAGACATACGGCCTATATAACGTGAGATGCAGGCTTCGAATTGAATGAGGCTCTATGTTTCCAAATAATCTCTCATTCCATTGCAGACTTTTACCATTGGATGTCTTAGAGTTATGTGGAATGTAAAAAACAAGCCACGATCACTGGAATAGGTCTGAGTAAATATAATATATATGAATATTCCACATTTTCTAGCTGACTTCTATATTAATTTAAGTTATATTTTAAATGTAAATAGTTTTAGATTGCAACTTCTGTTATAGCATAAATCAACTGTTGGAGAATTGAATACATCAATAAGCACATTCAATATGTTTTAAGCACAGCTCATTGGTTATATGCAAATTTAACAATGAAATGAACTGTAGTTGAGCCTCCACAGTAACAATTACCCTTTATTGCTAATCACAACGTATGTGCAATTGTTCTCGCAATTAAGTAAGAAGTTGTGTTAGTGTGTACAATGTTGACTTCATTAGAATAAATAATCATTTTTTTGCTGCCTTTCATGCCCATTCTTTACAAATCCAGACCAAATGGTATCTGCAACTTTAATATTTACGTAAAATAGTTGTCCTTGATACTCCACATTACTAAAATTATATTACTCATCATCACAACATTATGCTGCTTTTCCTTAGGGAATCTCTTGTCTCAACTTTCCCTCATCATCTATCTTGGATTATAGATTTATATATCTCAAATGCAGTATGATTGAATTTTTGAATAACTCCCGTTTAATGTAAGTACTCAATCGTAAAAAATTGCATTGGCATATCTTTGTTTAGCTTTAGTCTTCTAAGAATCCGAGTCTGACCACACTATGTATAGTTATTTTTTTTCTCAAAGTTAAAGATTTAGTTACAGTACTGGAAGGAGCAGTTGCCTTTGCAGCTTATTCAGCAGCTGGTGTTTGTGATGATGGAAGGTTTGAGGGGATGCCATAGTATTGTTTGATAATCACACAAAAGTAGCACAAAAATATTTTTGTTCACTTACAAGAACTCTCTAGAGGAAAAAGCCACCTATTAATGGGGTGAAGATAAGTAATATCACTGGCCATTAAAAGCATGACAATAAACATTCATTATACAGTATATTCCGCATTCGTATAAAATCTATGCCATATTGTATGATATAGTATATTATTCATGCACTATGAGCGATACCAAAAAACAAAATAGGTCCACTCGGTCCACACTTCGCTTATGTTAAATGTTGTTCAATTAAAACAGCTTTGTGTAGATCCGTGCTACGAACAGTAATCATCTGGAATGACTTTGACCAGTTCCTATTTTTAGTTCGTCATGTTAGTAGCATTGCATCAAGTTTTAACACTGTAATGACCAGGTTAAACTTGTGCTTCCCAAACTGCGGGGGAAGAGATTGCTCATAAGAATTTCAAGTTTGCTTCTGTGTATTTGTTAACCTAAGAAATTACAGCAGTGAATGTTAACTAATGAGCATATTACACAGATTTGTATTTGTTCCCTGTTGTATGATATTAATGGAAAACTGAAAATATCAAAAGAAGCTTCCCTCGTATATGACAGCTTGACCAAACCTGCTCCCATAAAAATTATGTTTTTTTGGGTGGCACGTGTTTCGCACCCTGGGGGCCAGCGCACCATCATCAGGGCGCCAAGAACTGACACTCTGCGCTCCAGCCTGCATCCCATCTGCCCCATCTCATATTTACATAGCTACATAGTATTTAAGGTTGAAAAAAGACTTTCAGTCCATCAAGTTCAACCTTTTAAGATCTCCTCTGATCTGCAATATGCGGATTAGTTATTAATTAATTAGTTGTTAATTAATTATTAATAGTATAGTATTTGAGGATGAATAAAGAGTTAGTCCATCAAGTTCAACCTTTTTAGATCTCTCTTGATCTTTTTAATATGTGGACTATTTGTTAATAATTCTTAATTGATCCAGAGGAAGGCAAACAAAAAAAAATATTTACTGGACCTACTTGCTGGTGGCTGCCAAGGCTAAGGTAAAGGGCCGACAGTGTGCCATGTGGGACTGGCATGTGTCACTAGGAGCATGTTGTATGTAATGTCACTGTCATTGTGTGCATGTGTCACTAGGAGAATGTTGTATGTAATGTCACTGTCATTGTGTGCATGTGTCACTAGGAGCATGTTGCATTGCATGTTTATCACCACATACATGATAAACATGCAATGCAACATGCTTCTAGTAACACATGCACACAATGCCTGGCCCATATGGCACACTGTCAGACCCTTACCTTGCCAAGCGGGTCCAGTAAATATGAGATGGGGGCCTCTGTGGCAGATAGGATGCAGGCTGGAGCGTCATCAGGGCGCAGTTCTCAGCGCCCTGATGACGGCGTGCTGTTTTTTTTGCAGTGTGGAATGTGTTTGCAAAGGGGATGAGGAATGACTATAGAGATTACTCCATTTTATGCAAAAAAAAGCATGCTTGGAAAGAGAGAAACATTAAGACCTCAAATGGTCAAAAGCAAAAAGTAGAACCTAGCTTTCAATATGTTTAGTTTTTATTTAAAATAATTACTAAGTAAGAGCAGTATAATTTTCACCTTAATAAAAAAGGAAGGGCATAAATTCAATTATTGGATGTATGGATGACTGAATAGCATTGTATTGTGTTATCTATGTGTTTAAAATGTTTAATACACTTTTTTGTTCTTGCGCTGCAAATTAATAAGCTAGAATGCTAGAATTTTATAACGTCACTTTAAATGTAAAATGTTGCTTTTAATGTTTTGATCAGTGTGGTAAGGGTGACGTTTTTTTGCTGTCCATTAACATAATAAATCCTCGCCTAACCGATGGGTTTTCTGCCTTTCTCATATCTCTTCATAAATTACCTCTAGTTATCTAAATCTCAGGTTGTAACCATACACATCTCCTAAATGTTTCTAATTGGTGATAACGCAACACTCAAGTCAACATGCTTCTCTTTATCTCTGTCCCTGATAGATCAGGGACCAATTTACAGTGTCACCATGTCACACGATTGATGCTGACACCTTGGCATCACCTGCCATGCCCTTTGCCAGTTGTACCACTTCAGCACTATATTAATGTGAATAAACGCATTATTTCTGCTACTTTTTGTTTAGATGCAAATTTGCATTATTTTTCCTTAGCCACTTTTAATATTTTTTGTTGTCCTCTTTATGCTCCAACACTTTAACATTTTTATTGGTTTCCCTCATATATTTTTTATAGCATCTAGCCAAAATGTATAATATAATCTCTTAATGACCTTCACTTCTTATAATCCCTCAATATTCACATTCATGTTTTACAAGGCTATTACAATGCCATGCATATTTTGTGAAATTCCCTGGCTGTTTCTATCATGTTATTTCCAACTTTCAAGGCTAGAAATGCAGTCTGAAAACTCTGTTCTGAGAAGTTTATCAGATATTCCCTTATAACTCACAACATACATTTAAAAAATATATTTAGCTACTATTTCTTCATGGTGAATGTCAAATGTCACCTCCTTTACCAATGGTTCCTGCTTTACTACCAGACCACTTTATACCAAGCAGTATTCTCACCTTTTGACTTGGAACCTACAGTAAACGGCACACTCTCACCAACTGGCCCCTAAATTCTTTCACTATCACATTATTTTCCTTTGTTTGACTTAGGATCATGTATATATGTAAAAAGTATATTTGCCAAGATAACTTATGGATAAGCACCGCCTGAGACATAATGATATGGCACCAGAAGATGAGCCCCTCAGGTCAAAACATTACTAGTGATGAGCAAAGGGAGAATATAAGTAGCACTAGATCTAGTGAAGTGGTTGGGCCAAAATCAGAAGGAGATTATGCTTTGGATGTGTTTGAAGGGGAAAGGAATGACTGCTGCTGTCAAGAACAATTCAGCATAGGGACTTGGAACGTTAGAACTATAAACCAAGGCATACTAGACGTGGTCAGATATGAGCTGATAAGATTAAACATTGATATACTGAGTATTGGTGAACTGAAAAGGACTGGAATTGAACATTTCATGTCAAACACCAAATCTTCTACTATTTTCAAGAACCCTAGAAGATAAGTGAAATAGTCCTCATAATCAATCAAAGGGTGACCAAAACAGTGCCTAGTTACAACCCAATAAATTACAGAATGATTTCAATTTGAATTGAATGCAAACCATTTAACATCACAGTGATCCAAGCCTATGCTCCAATCATAGATACTGCTAATGCTGAAGTTCTACCAAATTCTACATGGATATTCAACACCTCATAGATATAATACCAAGAAAGAATGTTACTCTCATCATAGGAGATTGGAATTCTGAAGAGGGAACCAAAAGATACCTGAAATATATCTGACTATATACTGTGTAAACAAATATGGAGGAGCTCTATACACAGCCCTATTAAATTAGCTCAACGTGTAAGACCGTAGCCCGTAAGACTTACTGCTATTAAATTGTCCCCATAAAGCAAGCCTATGACGATTTGCGGGTTATGTGCGAAAAAAGCCTACAGGACGTGGAACTTTGTGGCGGGAGATCCTTTGTGCCGTCAAGCCCATAACTGCTACGTTTCCAATTTAGCTATTAAATTGCAATGAATTAACTGGTGTTCAACCCTAGAATACGCAAATGGAGCCAAGAAGCCAACAGGTACTAGAGAGGACCCGCAAGGGTGGTAAATTCCAATGCATAGGACTTTAAATGCAAATATGCGAACATTACTGTACATATAATAATAGGGAAAGTGATGTTAGGTATTAAAATTAATGCATTCTCAAACTCGCAAATCTGCAATATAAAATACTTTATTTCATGTTTAATTTCCGTCTTATATTGATCCCGGCAATCAATGTGTTAATACATATAATGGAACTCGCATGTAATAGAATATCATATTTACGGCTTTATCAATATTGCATTATTTCTGGAATGTGGGTCCGATCGTAACTCGTAATTGAAACCCGTAAGACTTTGAAATCCCACCTCCATTTTTCAGTGATGTAATAATGACAATCTGTGCTTCCATGGGCTCCATCTAAACCCGTAACTACGGGTTTGACTTATTGATCACGTTCACGGCCGTGCATCTAACGGTCGACAAATGGTTTACAGGTTTGCGTCTCAAATAAGTACCAAATAAGTTTATCTTGGTCTCATCGGACCACAGGACATGGTTCCAGTAATCCATTCCCTTAGTCTGCTTGTCTTTAGCAAACTGTTTGCGGGCTTTCTTGTGCATCATCTTTAGAAGAGGCTTCCTTCTGGGATGACAGCCATGCAGACCAATTTGATGCAGTGTGCGGCGTATGTTCTGAGCACTGACAGGCTGACCCCCCTTCAACCTCTGCATCAATGCTGGCAGCACTCATACGTCTGTTTCCCAAAGTCAACCTCTGGATATGATGCTGAGCACGTGCACTCAACTTCTTTGGTCGACCATGGCGAGGCCTGTTCTGAGAGGAACTTGTCCTGTGAAACCAGTGTATGGTCTTGCCCACCGTGCTGCAGCTCAGTTTCAGGGTCTTGGCAATCTTCTTATAGCCTAGGCCATCTTTATGTAGAGCAACAATTCTTTTTTTCGGATCCTCACAGAGTTCTTTGCCATGAGGTGCCATGTTGAACTTCCAGTGACCAGTATGAGTGAGTGTGAGAGCGATAACACCACATTTAACACACCTGCTCCCCATTCACACCTGAGACCTTGTAACACTAACGAGTCACATGACACTGGGCAGGGAAAATGGCTAATTGGGCCCAATTTGGACATTTCACTTTTGTTGCCAACGTTTTAGACATTAATGGCTGTGTATTGAGTTATTTTGATACAGGCTGTACACTTACTGTAGCACATTGTAGATGTAGTGTCATTTCTTCAGTGTTGTCACAAGAAGAGATATAATAAAATATTTACAAAAATGTGAGGGGTGTACTCACTTTTGTGAGATACTGTATATATATATATATATATATATATATATATATATATATATATATATATATATACAGTATATATATATATATATATATATATATAATAAAATAAAATGATCACATTTATATAAACTAACTATATATTTCAAATGTAATAAATTACAAAATAATATATTTTTATATATAAAGAGAATGGTTCCTTGCCGCAATTATGGCACTCACACATGAAGCTCTAATTTTCTATTGGTTCCTAGAGCCGTTTCTCTTTTGTAAAGTTTGGTTTGCGTACACTGAAATATTTTGTGGGTAGGGCAGGAATTACGGTTGTGGGCTGAGTGCAGTAATATTGCAAAAAAAGAAATTAACATAAATGCATTGCATAGGGAAAAAAAGCTCACGCAGCCGATTTATGGCTATGCTGCAAATTATACCGCTCGATTAGCATGGGGGCCTAAGTCTTTCTACCTTCCAAATAGCAGTGGCTGTTGTGTCATGTTAGTGGTGCATAGCGTTGTAGCTGTGCAATGTCCATTTTCACACCCTATTTCTAGTTTTTCTCTTGGGGTGATAACGTCTTTCCAATCTCACAAGTCTTGGATTTGTTGGAAGCCTCTAGTAATAAATTATTCAGTGTATATGAATGCATGCTCGTTCAGACTGTACAGACATAATTGAGAATGTGTATATATAAGTAGAAAATTACTGACTGAAATTCAAAAAGCTGTGTATATATTTACTGTAGATCATTGTTAATTAAAATTGTCACATAGTGATATAACGAGGTTATTTTCCAATTGCAATCAGTTCATAAAACATTGCAATTGCTGCAAAGAAAGTCCAAACTAAAGGCACACATCTCTAAGACTACAGCACTAATGTATTTAAACTTTAAGCTGTCCTAGAGCTACCAAAACTATCCCTGCCTAAAGTTTCCTCTCCTTACGTGCCACTCCATTCCCAAAGAATGAGTAAGAATTCTTCCTTTATACACAGTTATTGTATATAGATAAATGTGTGTGTGTGTATATATATATATATATATATATATATATATATAGGCCAAGAGGGACAGGTGCCAGTACAGACTGGAAGGAATTGGTGTATTTTAACAAAATAACTAGAGTTCACATTGCCAATGATCCGACAATGGGCACCCAGAGAAACTGGCAGTATTTAATAACAACATAGTCGGATTTGAGAGAGATGAACAAGACTTTATTATTTTATTTTTATAATATGCCAACATATTCTGCAGAGCCATACATAGGATGAGCACAAGGTAAAACAATTGCAATACAAATAGAACAGAGAGAACCCTGTCTTTGTGCCTATAATCTTGCATATAGAGTACTTTCTCAAGCATCCCATACGATTAAAAGCTCGCAAATTTACAATCTAAAGTATTTGGTTGCAAATTAGGAGGGTGATAGATACATTGGACATTTTAAGGATGAAGGTAATAAGCTTCATTAAATAGATGTGTTTTTAGTGAGGACAGGAGTATAGTGGAGCAAGGTAAGGAGTTCCAAAGAATAGGGGCAACACGAGAAAAGACCTGAAGGTGTGAATGAGAGGAGATGATAAGCGAGGAGGAAAGAAGAAGGTCATTAGCAGAACGGAGGGTGAGGGTGGGGAAGTATTTTGAGAAGAGAGCAGAGATATAAGAGGGTTTATTATTGTTGAGGGCTTTATATGTAAGGGTCATGAATTTTATTCAGAAGGCTATTGGAAGCCACCAGACAGTCAGGAAGCAGATATGTCTGTGAGATACAAATGAGGACATTGGTCATAGGGAATATGAGAAGCAAACAATATAACAAAACAGAAAGTAGTAAAAGGCAATGTGACAATCAAAAAGAGAGAAAATATTTAAGGGGACAGGAGCAGCAGAAAAGAGATAGGAGAAAGTACAGAAAGAAGGATATAATAGATAGAGAGGTAGGAGACAACTATATAAGTTAACCGCCTCTGCTGAAAAATCTCATTACACGTGGTTATCACTATTGCTCTCTATAGTGTTACATCTCTTTGTAGTATAATGATCTAAGTAAAAAAAAAAAGATTTAGCAATGAGCATCACATGAATAATCACATTAGATTTTAAATTAGAAGCGTTGCAAACATTATTTATTCTATGTCCTCTTTTCTGCATTGTAAATTGAGCTAATATAAGTCTGCATAATCTAGTACATAATGTTATAACAAACATTAGGTTTACCGCAATGTATATTCATTATATATCTAGAATATGAATGTACTATATATATTTGTTTTGTAAAGCAAAAGAAAGTGAAATCAGAATCACAACATTTTGACATCTGTCAGATAAATTATTATACCTTTTAACTGAAGCATGTTGACATGAATATAATGAATTAGACTTTATTATTATTGTTTTTTTGTAATGCACCAACATATTCCATATCGCTATACATGGGTTATGGCAAAACAAGGCAAAATACAATAGCAATATTAACGCATTGCAAAGGATGGAGAGCCCTGTCTTTGAGCTTAGAATCCAGTGTCTAAAATGCTTTTCCCGAAGCGCCATGCAAGATTGAACTCGCAAATTTAAAAACTTTACAATATAAAATGTCTATTATGTCGCTTCTCCTGCAAAGTTTTTAGTTCCTAATCATGTTTTTTTTTCCTTTCTTTACCTTCCCAGATCTTACAGGTGAACAGGGTGATGTCCATCCTGTTTTGTGTGATGTTTCTTCCTTATCTTTGTGGCATCCACGCTACCAACATGGATAAAAGGGATTTGCCAGAAAACTCGATGAATTCTCTCTTTATTAAACTTATGCAAGCAGACCTTTTGAAAAATAAGATTTCTAAACAGGTGGTTAACACAAAGGAAAATCAGCAGAGTACAATACCAAAAGCAGAAATTCTTCTAGACATGGATGTGGTTGACAATGTGAAATCAGACTTCCAGCCAGTCATCTCATTAGAAGTAGAACTAATAAAACAACAAAAGCAAAGACGCTACAATTCACCACGTGTGCTTTTGAGTGACAGTCTCCCACTGGAGCCTCCTCCTTTATACTTAATGGATGATTACATTGGTCATTCTAAAGCGGCATCAAACAGAACATCTCGAAGAAAAAGATATGCGGACCATAAAAGCCACAGAGGTGAATATTCTGTTTGCGACAGTGAAAGTTTATGGGTTACAGACAAATCTAATGCAATTGACATTCGAGGACATCATGTAACTGTTTTGGGGGAAATTAAGACAGGTAATTCTCCTGTGAAACAATACTTTTATGAAACAAGGTGTAAAGAAGCAAGACCTGTCAAAAATGGATGCCGTGGCATTGATGATAAACACTGGAATTCCCAATGTAAAACATCGCAAACCTATGTTAGAGCATTGACTTCAGAAAACAATAAACTGGTAGGCTGGAGATGGATAAGAATAGACACATCCTGTGTGTGTGCTTTATCAAGGAAAATAGGAAGATCATAACTGCATCTTTTCAATATATAAATTATTACTTTAAATTATATGATATGCATGTAGCATATAAATGTTTATATTGTTTTATATATTATAAGATGTTCTTATTTATTAAATTTCAGCAAAACTATATAAGCTTTATCCCCTCCTAATAAATATGAGCAGAGGTTCGTGCCTTCTGATGGGCATTTTCAAAATCCTTAAGAATATGTTTCAGATTCTGCTGTATGCAGTATATTGTTCAATATAAAACCAAATCTTTGTGTGTCAGTATTTCTCATTCAGTATTTTCATGCCAGTGACTGTTAATTAAGCCGATTATATCAGAGATGTATAAATTGTATGCACATTATATTCAACTTCAATATATTTTACCTCGTTAATTCAAAAACAATATTTAAGAAAAGCAATTACATTGTCCATGGCAAACAAATGTTAAAATAAGATTTCATTAATGTTATACAATTTTTTTTTTGTAAATATAAAATTAGTTTTATCAACATATCTCTTTATCATAAACAGTTTCTTTAAAGCTCTGTTAACTGATCCAGTGATTTTAAGTTGGGTATTGTTTTATTAAATTCACACAGTAATTGGTCACATTACTTCCAACAACGTCTAAACATATAACAAAAATGTATTTTAAAAACTAGAGCTTCTTCGTAATACATTCATGGTGAGTATCTACATACAGTTTCAGTTATTTTAATTTCAGTGATAGCACAATCCATAAATTGACAATGTATTGTTAAAATATGCATATAGTACCCTTCATAAATGATTTCATTAAAGTACCATTTATAGTACTTATTTTTTAACAACTAGACTTCTTAATAAGCAAAATGTTCTAGAAAGTATAAAAGCAGGTGTTAAATATCTCATATCTGCTGTTGGATAATTACAACATCTAGTTGAAACAAAACCTTGCAAGAAGGTCTGTAAGTTTTCAATACAACTAATTAAAGGCATATCTAAGTTTCCCTGTTTTACTTTTTTCTAATCTAACACATGTTACTTATATCAGACACACGCATTACATTGATTCATTATATACACATACAGACTTATTTTATTTAAAAATAAAACTTGTTTTCCACACCCCTAAGCTGCTTACATAGGCAAAGTGTACCTGCTAATAGAAACACTGCTTTTCGGTACATATTTTACTAACCTTCAAGCCAGCAGCAGCTCAATGCAAAGATCTTCAAATCAGTGTCTGACTCCTTGATCTTCCTTCTACAGGGAGACTACACATCCCATGATTCCTTCCTGCACAAATTGTCATCATTGATTGATACATTGTATTAAAATGTATTAACTGCCTGTGATTGGGCAAACACATGAGGAATTTTATGCTAATTTTAGCAGGGATTTTCAGGGCTGACAACTAACAAAAGCTGCTGCTTGCAAACTCAAGAGGTTTAGCAAACATCAAATTTAGTTTGTTAATGCTTATTTTGGTATTTTTTCATGCAAAAACATGTTTTCATTCACTACTGATTCTCCTCTATCAGATGCATTCCTAATCCAGGAATCTTAGATATGCATTTAATCCAATATCAAAAGTACCTTGATAAGACAAGTAAACAGACACATAGAGAAATGCTTATTGACAGCAGATATGTTTCCAAGTACGTCATATAAAAGATAATATATTAAAAGTTGTTTTATTTTTTTTTCTACGTTCTAAAAGCATTTCATTCCTAAGCAAGTTCAGGTCTTCATAGTGATATTCTATAAATATGACTAACAATGCCAGTCACTGAATAAACTCTCTCAATAATGCATCTCAATTTATTCAACCTTTCTACAAAGTATTATATATTTCGTACATAAATAATGGTTTGGGATATTGACATTAAAGATACATTACACAATTATTTTTTATACATTAAAAACATATTAACATGATTAAATCTAAGGAATTGCCAAGAGCATATGAACGTCTGTAGATTTCATTAGCAGACAAATATCACTCATACATTTATAATAATGCTCATTGGCTTACAGAGACAAGCACCAGATCATTTGAACTACTTCATTTAATAAAACTAAATACACAGTGGTACAATATCAAATACATTCTTTCAGACGGAAGAAAGAAACAAAGGGATCAGTGATTTCAATATCTTGATAAAATCTAATAAGCGGAAATAATCAGAGTTTGGTTTTTGTGCAAAATTACCAATGTTGTGCTAAAAATATGCTAAATGCTGTAGAATGTTTTTGGACAGATTTGTTGCCACAGTTCAAAACTGAAACAAAAGTTGTTGCATCATCCAAGTAAATCTATACTGCAATATGGTTTGTATTTTAAATATGAAATAAATGTGTCTTTTATATGGAAAATTGTTATGCTAATGGTTTCAATGAAGTCTGACAAATAAATCAAGTCTTTAATCACTGGTAAAATATTTAGGACTTTTAAATAAAGATGGCAGTCACATTATTCTTAACCTGTCTCTATATAAGTAAAGTGGCACAGAACTTTCTGTAAATTAACTGTTAGATAAGACACAAAGCTAAACAAAACAATAAATGTAATAAATGTGTCAGGCATACATGAAAATGGCTCTTCATATAACAAAGAATAAATTGACAGTACCAGTTATTGAACTGAATACTCCCACTTGTGGTACAATACCAGTAGGCCGCTCTACAGTGGATCTCAACAGCCAGTCATGGGACCAGTGCTGGTCCCTGAGACAACTTGCTGGTCCTCAGGGTTCAAAGAGGTACTAGATGAGGAGACACTAACAGTTTAAACGTAACACTATCATTAGTCACTAGATAGATTATTGAGCAGCATATCTACCATTAAAATATTATATGCAACTAAGTGCAAACATAAATTTGTTTTTAATGTGTCAAATGTAGTATCACCCTGATCAAATAATGTTCTGGATCTTAGATGTAGTAACGAGTCACTTCCCAGAACAAAAAAGTTTAGAGCCACTCAACTACAGTATATTTGCATTAGTTACTTGCTCAGGTTGCCAATCTTTATGATACCTTTATGATTGGATCAGACACACACACAGTATGTTTACTGCTGGACCAAGATAGGAACCAAAGTAAGATATATTTGCTTCAAATATATTTTAAGGCAATAAGTTATACCCTAAAATCGTTTACTATCTATCATTTAACCCTCAGTATTTGAGTCTGATTTCCAAAGTATTTTGTGCAGTATTTTGTGCTACTTCTGTATCTTATTTCTTTAAGAAATATCCTGCATCATTATATTCTCTAAGTTGCGTCCACTATATTGCCACATTGAATAAAGAAATACATTTTCACATGGCACTATTATATAATAAGTATTACATATTATATATTATATAATATATAATACTGCAATGTTTCCAAAACGAATTCCATTTTAGAACCATCTTTTTCCCTGATAGTGAATCTTGAACTCCAGAATGCCAATATGAGACTTGTGGAACCCACAGCACATCCCTATCGGTAAAAAATGTTTCTCTAGAGACCTCGTAACCCTCTCAAAAGCACCATGAGCCTCATTCAATTGAGGAATCAGGAGATCCGGGCTTCGGAAATGGAGGCCGTAAGTTATTTTGCTATTCAATTGTAGTCTTTTTGCGGGCTTCGATCGGGTTACGGGCTCCAGCCTCCGATTCATTGCGATGGTTGACACTGCAAGTTAATGCCCCTCCAAGCCTTTGATCTTTCACGGCCGCAAGAGTTACAAACGCTAAAATCGCAAATCGCTATTTCATCTGAGTCCCCGTCGCTAACCACCCCGTCAAGGCCGCAAATGGCAAAAGTCGAACCACAAGGTACGAGTTCGAAGGAGGACTTGCAAAGGGCCTAAAGACATGTCCGGAGCACTTTAAATGCACATATACACACACTACTGTACTTAGGTCTTAGAATTAATAGCACAACATTCTCAAGCTCGGCAATATAAAATACTTTATTTTATGTTCAGTTTACGTGTTATATTGATCCCGGCAATCAATGTGTTAATACATATAATGGAACTCGCATGTAATAGAATATCATATTTACGGCTTTATCAATATTGCAATATTTCAGGAATGTGGGTCCGATCGTAAGTGAAGCCTGTAGGACTCATTTTAAATACAACCTCCATTTTTCATTGACGTTATGAGGAGGATCTGTGTTTCTAATGGCTATTTCTAACTCGGGAGTTACGACCTTGCTTAATTGATCATGTTCAAGGTTGCAAATGCTACATACAATAGCGTGGTATACAATGTGCGCTATCGGGCCCGGACTTGAAGGCTTGGCCAATTGAATAGCACTGTAAGTCGTGGACACTGCGGCCCGGCAGAAGGCCCACAGACATCCGGCCTACATCCCAGAAGTTATGGCCTCTGAATTGAATGAGGCTCGATGTTTTCTCGTGAAAACCCCTTCCAAAACAACAGTGGGCACCGACTACAACAGTTTAAAAGAAAGGTTCCACACAACTCTTTTAGGGATACACTTGTCTCCTCTTGTCAAGTATATTGTATGCCTGAAAAGTATTTTATAGCCCAAATAAATGTGACATAACAATGCTTGGTATTTTTCTTAAATGCCAGTTTTCCCTACTGACAACTGAATAGGGAGAAAGACCCACATGTATCTTCTAAATGAAGCAGTCACAAAGATACTACTTTTGATTAATGATTGAATGAATTAATTAGTATGTATTCAGCTATTTTCATGTAGACTTGGCTTGAAATATATTTTAAAGGAATAAACATAATCATCTGAAAAAAATGTTAATGCCAAAACAAATGTATTATTTCATGCTGAGCTTCATAGATATTTCAACTTTTTTTTTAGTAAATCTTTTTATGGACTGCTAAACAGACATATACCTCTTTGATATATACCAATAAGTAGGATTTCGTAATAGTTGTGTAGCATACAGCTACAAATGAAGCATCCAGGACCTGCAATTGTGCAGACTTATTAGAAAAGACCCCTATCTTGTCCCTCTGTAACAGATACACAAATGCAATAAAAAAGTGCAAATATCTATGAATCACTTCATCAATAAGTCTTTAATATCAGAGAAATATATTTGTGGTTTAAAATCTATTATTTTGGACTAAACTATTATTTTGGACTTACCAGCTGATGGTAATAACAATTAAAAGTGCAATTGTTGTGTCTCAGGTAAAACAGATTTTTTTGTAGAAAGATTTGGAAATCATCAAATGTAGCCCTTAATTTAAAAACGCTAAAGAGGTACAAATATGCGTTATTTTTCTGGTTACCTTTTTGTATAACATTTTTCTATTTATCACGTATAAAAACAGGTTTTAACAATTCTGTGTCCAAGTTTAAAAATGTAAAATAATAAACATATTCTAAAGAGAGAAACAGTTGAATGCATCAGTACAATATTGTAGATGACAAACTTTATTGGTTAATAAATATTACTTTTAAAATAAAGATGTTTTGTGACTTATTGTTTCATGAAAGCCAAATTTCAAAGACTAGAAATTGTTGAATCTCACTGATAATTGTCTGTCCTTGTTGACGTGGAAAATGTATAACATAAAAATGTGAAGTACTTAAAAAATCAACATAAAATGTATCATGTGATAAATTAATTATAAACATATTCACACCATTTTACATTTTATTTATGTTCCTTTTCAAAATTTGGCTGAAATAATCAATCATTAATAGCTTATCTCTAATTTGTTTTTGTGGAATTCAGACTATTTTATCTGCTATTTTAACTGCTATAAAGGTCTTCTTCAGTCCTCAAAAACATTGATAATGCATGCATAGCAATGGATTGAGTTTAGTATCATTAAAATATCTTACATTTCCTCGGCCTTCCTTGGGTATTCCAACTATTTCTGTTTAAATTGTGATATATACTGACATGTTTTGCTTTGTACAGAAGTTTAAATCACAGCTGTGCTAACACAAACCTATTCAGGTGTGCCCACTTGTATATGTACAAAAATAAAAAATCTGTAAATCAACCTTTTCTAAATCTCTTAAGTTGGGCCTCATTCAAATGCGATTTGGCCAATTGAATGGGACTCTATATAAGCACAGAGCATATTTTTTTACAGAAGTTTTTAGTTAGTGAACTTCTATCCAAAAGTAAGGTCTTCCCTAGCTAAAAACTTCTGTAAAAAATATGCTATGTGCTTATATAGAGCCCTTTTCAATTGGTGAAATCAGATTGAATGAGGCCCTTTATGTACAAAATGAAACATGGCAGTATGTATTACAGATTCAAGAGGAGGCTATCAAAGACAATGGGAGCAATCTACTGAGGCCCATTAGCTCTACAGTTGACAGACTGACATTATAAACCACTTGTCCCTGTATAATGACATTCTTAAAAAGTAAAATTAATAAAAATGTAATTTACGAAGTCTATGTCAAAGTGTGTAAATAAATAAATAAATATATATATATATATATATATATATATATATTATTTATGTTATCTTCTATTGAAAGACTGCTGTATATATATATATATATATATATATATATATATATATATTATATATATATATAATTAAAAGTGCTAAATTGTATTCAAAATTTGTATTAATACTTTATATTTCCATAAATTAAGATTAATTTACAGTACTGTACGCGCCAATTTTTTTGACAAAATATTTCTGTTATATTTAAATGCTTAGGTTGTATGTTAATGCCTGAATATAAAATATACTGCTATTGTGGGATTGAAACATTAGATGCAGAATATCACTATGGCGAGTTGTAATAGCAAGATTTGCGTTTAGTAAATTTGGTGAACATTAATTTTGACTGTATGCCATACATAAACACGCCTGTGACATGCCTGAACATGACAATGATCCAAATGGGTTACTGTTACCATAGAACAGGCCTTTAGTTAATCGATCAATGACCTGAGATCGCAGATTGCGTTATATCGCGCCAGTGTACACATCCAGGATCTTTTAGATAATTCCCCCAAAGGGCAATTTTGGCTCAGGAAATATAACATCTAAATAATTATAACTTGTTTCAATGACACATTAAAGTAGTGTGCAACAATAGCCTTAGTCCATTAGAATGTAAGATTAACTTTAAATAGGGAGCTGAAATAACAACTGAATTTAAAGCAAAGGTACAGTAGAGCGGCTCATCCTATATCAAAGTATGCAAACAAACTAATGGTTCTGAAAGATGAGTTGAAGAGCTAATACAACATGAAAGATATCTTCTTCTAGTGTGTATACAACATAAGAATGTACTCAAATAAGTTCACATTCCACAAACCACTTGCTAAAAGAGAAAAATATTTCAGATAATGACACTAATTCATTCAGTTTCGGATTGTTTAGATATAATATAATTCCATTTGAGAACTATTTAAAGGTAGACTTAACGAGATGGAAAATCGCCAGAGTTTATTTGACATATACAGTATTAAAACATTTTTAATATAATTTAGACCATCAATTTAGACATGCCAAGGTTTGTAGAGCATATATATGTATTATGTTGTGATATATTGTACTTAGCTTCACATTGTGCACTTGTAGTTTTAAAGCCAATCTATTTTATTGCTTCTAATGTTCTTTTATTATGTTTTAATTTAAATGTATACTATCATTCTAACAAGATATGTGAAGTTGAACGTTAGCTATTATCTGTTAAGAGCTGTGTAGTAGTAGAAGCTTCAAGGACCACTGCAGTTTGGGAAAATATGAGCATAAACATATATTTATAGAAAATCTTCAATTTATCTGACTCTGCTTGGGTCAATGGAAATTCCATCTTGGTCCAAAGAGATGTGTCAGTCTACTAGAACTTCCTTAAAATCTTAATACAACATTTTCTCCTTTTCAAAAGAAAATGACCGCATTAAAGCAAAAACACATTTAATAGTTAAATATTGATTAAGTTGTTATAATTTATAATATTTTTTTTTATAATTTTGCCCATTATTACATCAATTTCTTCATAAAAGTGTACCACAATTATGATGCTGCCACTATGAGAGGGGCACTAGCAGAGCAACTGATGGTGCAGCAAGTGCAAAGCACGGGGGCTCACAACTGGGTAGTGATCCTTTGCAATTTGGATTAAAGGGATGTCTTGATTTCTATGAGAGAGGGGCAGATAATTATTTTGACACAAAGGTAATCTGACTACCTACATATATTTTTGACTTTTTATTGACCAATATGGGCACGGGCACCTACCTTACATACAGAGGTTGCCATTATTTTGCCCTGGGCCCTTTGATGGTGCAGCAAGTGCAAAGCACAGGGGCTCACAACTGGGTAGGGACCCTTTGCAATCTGGATTAAAGGGCTGTCTTGATTTCTATGAGAGAAGGGCAGATAATTATTTTGACACAAAGGTGATCTGACTACCTACATATATTTGTGACTTTTTATTGACCAATATGGGCACGGGCATCTACCTTACATACAGAAGTTGACATTATTTTGCACTGGGGCCCTTTGATGGTGCAGCAAGTGCAAAGCACAGGGGCTCACAACTGGGTAGGGACCCTTTGCAATCTGGATTAAAGGGCTGTCTTGATTTCTATGAGAGAAGGGCAGATAATTATTTTGACACAAAGGTAATCTGACTACCGACATATATTTTTGACTTTTTATTGACCAATATGGGCATGGGCACCTACCTTACATACAGAAGTTGCCATTATTTTGCACTGGGGCCCTTTGTTCATTATTCCTGCACTGACTTCACTGTTTTTTTAACTATCTCACATAAATACTAGGGAGAAATTGAAGAGAACTACAATAAAAAAAAATAGTAAGATACCATAAAGCAGCATTGGCCAACTTGGGATTTTTAGTGCCTCCAGAATTTCAATGAATAGAATATCCCATGTGCTTTAATGCAGAGTGAACTTGAATGTACAGAGAAATCCTGAACTATTAGGGGCCCTCGTAGACTGAGATGCACAAATACGCCATATAGAAAGGTAATTATTTCATGTATTTGCACATATATTTTACAGTATAATTTTTTTATATTTAACGTCTTGAGAATTTATGATAAAAAAGTAGTTTTAAATAATTTAGACAAACTAACCTGACTTTCACCTTCAATGTTTACAAAATTGCCATCAATCTAATTTACATGCATTTCATTTAATATGTTCATAAGGTAGTTTGTTTATTTTCACAAAACAATGAAACGCTTAAAATATATTTATTAAAAATTATCTAACAATGTAGAGATTAATCTCTGTAACAGTTGTTCATATATGTTAATAAACAGTGGTTCGATTCACTGTCCAGTGTTTGAAATTTAATCTATAATGTTTTAAGAGTAGTGATGAAAATGTAATTCATACCACACATTCACAAAAATGCCATCAATGCCATAAATAAAACTACAATCATACAATAGACCTTTGTTTTTAAGTTAGCATTTGTCATTCATTACAATGTCCTAAAATAGTATGTGGGTTTGGGAAGGAGTTTTGTGCTCAGCAGCTCTTTGTTAGCAGAGCAGAGACGTTAATTCCTGCAGTGTAAATGTTTCTCACACCAGGCCGCCTTGCATGGTCAGTAACTCTGGCCCTTATTCTATCATTATTAGCATTTCTTTTAAAGTGCTACCTAGAGATGCCTTACTCAGGTGGGGGTAGGGGGCTGTAGGTTTGCAATCCACTACTTAGTCCTATATTTTATGTGATGCAAACATTGAGCCCCATTCAATTGAGCAATTTTGAGATCTGGTAGCCCGTAAGTGAGGTCGCAAGCTACTTTGCTATTCAACTGGCGTCTTTTTGCCGGCTCTGATCGACTTCAGTGTTATGGCCTTGAAAAATGGCGATGGTTAAACTCGTAACTTACAGCCTCCAGAAGCCTTTGATCTGGCACTTTTGCAAAACGCTATTCAATCGCTCAATTTCTCCAAGCCCGCAAATGTATTTACACCCGTAAATGGTAAATGAAGGTGAAAATCCTACATGTGCTAGAGAGGACCCACATGGGGGTTAAACACCTATTCGTAGCACTGTAAATGCAAATAAAAAATCAATACTGAACTATAAATAACAGGGAAAGCGATGATAGACATTCTCAAGCCCGCAAATCGTCAGGGGTTAAATGGATCTCGGGTATCAATGAGTTAATACATATCAGGCCACCCATATGGACAAGAACAGTATTGGCATTCATTTTCATAATTCTTTAATTTGCATGTTTTGCGAGTCTGATCGCATATCGGATCCCCGAATCTAATTGAATGACATGTAACCTCCATGTTTTACTACTGTAATTCTGACAGTTTAATTTCCTATTGGCTGATTCGAAATGGGATGTTACGGGCTTGCTTAATTGATCATGTTCCCGCCCTCAACTTCTCCTAACCAGTGCATGGTTTACGGGTTTTGGCTTCGGGCCTGCAACTTGCGGCCTTGAGCAACTGAATAACCTCGCAATTGGAGAGGAATGGGAGCCCGCAACTCACTCGCAGACGATCAGCTGTCTGCGATCGAGTTGCTGGGCTCAAATTGAATGGAGCCCTTTGGGCCTTATTTAATTGCAAGCCCGCAATTGCCTTCATACCGGCCGTAAGTCTGAGGAATTGAAATTTGCAACAGTTACAGAGCGATTCAATTGAACAAGCCGGCAGCTACCTGGCCGAAAGCCTAAACCATAAACCATGCACCCGTAAGTAGCCTTTCAGAGCATGATGATGTTCAACTAAGCAAGGCCGTAACTACCAATATAGAAAGAGCCAATAGTAAATTAGATGTTCATCATGACGTCAGTAAAACATGGAGGTTACACATCAATCAATTAGCGTTTAGAAATCAGATATGACACTGTTCTAGTCCGTGTGGGTGGCCTGATATGTATTAACTCCTTGATTACCGAAATTGATATAACACGGAAATGAAACGTAAAATAAATAATTTGTTATTGCGGATTTGCGAGTTTGAGACTGTTGTGCAATTAATTCTAATGTCTTACATCACTTTCCCCGTCTTTTAAAGTGCAGTATTGATATTTTATTTGCATTTACAGTGCTACGAACAGGGGTTTACCCCCTTGCGAGTCCTATCTGGTACTTGTAGGATTTTCTTCTACATTTGCCATTTACGGGTATGAGAACAATTGCGGGCTTGAGGAATTGTAGCAATTGAATAGCGATTTGCGATTGTAACATTTACAAGATCAAAGGCTTAGATAGGTCGGAGTTACGATTTTGACAACTGCAGGGATTTTCAGCCTGTAAACTGCAGATTGTTTGTGGGTAGCGAAAAGACGCCAATTAAATTATTTTACGGGCTACATTACGGGCTCCAGTAACTAACAATTGCTCAACTGAATAGGGTCCATTGCTATGGATTTAAAGCCTCCCCTTATGCAGAGTTATGTTTGTGCAAGGGTGGCAGCATAAGAGGGCCTGCAATCACTAGAAAGAAGAGAGGTGAAAAGAGTTAAAGAAACTGTGACACCATTAATATGTAAGTTTCCGTATGTTTAGGATGTTTAGTATTTTATATTCATTTTTCAAATTCTTCACTCTCTGCTTTAGGGTTTTGGAAAAAACTAATCTATCTTAAAGGGACACTGAAGTCAAATACATATATTATATAATTTTTGCATTATATGATTTAAAGTGTCTCAAAATGGTTGAAACTGGCTTCTTAATGTCAGAGAATTTGATGTGTTCATAAGCATTTTAGAAAAAACACAATTTTAACACTTTGTCAATTTATGGCATCTGGGACATTTAGAAGAAAAATGGCATTTGGAGGAAGTTTGATGGCTACATAGTTACCTTAAAGTACTAATATTATTTTTGAGCCAATCCACATACATTTAGTGCAAGGGTATTCTTGAAGAATTTTTAATTTGGTGAGATCATATCGTCCTGACAATCTCATTGTGTTTAGAGATGGAACATTAAGCTCTATAAGGAAGTTCTGTACAATAGGGAGATTATTTAATGCTACCATTTCTTTTTGTCTTCAATGGATAATTATCTTTTAAATATTTGAAATGACACCACAGAATGCCTTTAAACTATATTTCACAAAGATGCTGAGTGACTTTTTGCATTTCAAGCATATGACCTAACACTCAAGATGTCATTATGATCAGCCCAGTAACCAGCGTTGGGCCTTTGATCCAGATGGAAAAAGCCTGTATAGTACAGGCTGGTTGTTACCTGTTCACCAATATATGATGTTTCTGAGATTATAAATATCACACACAATATACAGACCTTAATACGTTTAGGTTTTTTGATTCTTTATATTACTGGGGCATTGCATTTAAAGCTAGGCTGTGACAATGTCATCAACTCATTTACCCATTGTTTGTTTGAAACAAAGAAATTGCCTCTTTCTTTATTTCTTCTGCTTCCAGTCACTGAGTGCTTAACTGTGACAAGCCAACTACATAAGCAGTCAATTTACTGAGACAGTTGATGAAGTTAAATAAAACAGATACTCAGTTACTCAGATTAATTTTTTTAAAGCAATTGTTTCTTAAACCATTAAAACATGTTGTCACTTTTTTTTGTCTATTTTGTTGTATTTTTCCCAAATACTAGTGAAATAAAAATGTTTTATTTAGCAACATGTAGGAAATCATAATAAACAGAATAGGATTCTTATGAACAATGTGCTTCAAGAATCAAAAATGTATCTGCTGTTTAAAAGAACAGTCTCAAACTTTTCCCAAACAATGTCAATTTTTACAAGTCTCTGATGAAAAAAAAACTACAAAGCAAGGAGTTTAGAAAGCCCATTGTTCTAATATGAATTGCAAACATTAATCCGAATGATACAAAACAGATGGCAAGCTCAGGGCTTTGTTGGGATTGTTTATAGGAAGGCAATGTGGTATTATTGGCTTCCAACAATCTTTTGTCAGACTCCAGTCTCCTTTTTGTTCTTGGTATTATATTACAAAAAGTATAAAAGGCTATCATTAACCCTATAGAAGCCAGGTGACACTACTATGTGACCTCAGTATTTTGCCAGATATTATTTCACTTAAGGTATTAATATATTGGTATGTGGTTCAAGATTATATTAAGCCATATTTTTTACTGTAAATGTTCTGTATATGGAATCATCTATGAACATGTCAATAACATTACAATGACTGAAAAAAATATATATAAGCACAGGACAGAATTAATTTGAAGTCTTGTGTATGAAATGATGCTCGAAACATTGTTTTAAACTTACAACACCTTTTGAAAATGGTATCTATAAGCAAAATGTATTACAGTTAATTTGCTTAGAAATCAATTATGTGATGCTGCATCTATCTACTTTCTTGTACTGTCCATGTTCAAGATGTTTTCCTTTAAGAATTAAATAGAGTTGCAATGAGTCGTTTATGAACAGGTTTGGTATTAGTATCCCTCAGATAGAGACAGGGCTTGGCAGACAGAAGCAACTAAGGGGCCACATTGAGCAACTAAGATAAGTCATGATAATGCTATAGTCCCTACTATGTTCATACTATGAAAAAGTAGCAGCAACTAATTATCGTTTTCTGTAATTATCTTTAAATAATTAATTATGAAGACATATATACATCTTATTAGAATATTAATGGAGGTATTGCATCTCTTTGAATTGGTGCTTTTATATATTATTCTGCAGGTACAGCTTACATTAGCAATACAAATGTCTTCTAGAAAAAGGAGGCAAGCACATTACATTTTCATAAAATGTTGATACATTTTTTTCTCTCATTTAAAATCTAATGTGTAATAAAAATTTAATGAAAGCTCAGTTATTGGACTATGACAGGTTATCATATCAATGTATTAAAAAGGCAAATGTATTTATATCCCTGAATATTACCAATACATTTAGTGAGAGTTGACATTATCTATTTTTATTGGTCAGATGACACTGATAGTGCAAAACTACATCAAAAACTAATCTCTTATAGCAGATCTTAGAGCAGAAAATAAGCTAACATGTTAGAAAATAAAATTAATTAAATCAGATTCAATTAACTAACAAATTAGTTTGGGCGCCACTTCGGAGAGTGTACACATCCACCCACTTGGCTTTGTTCCTGTAGGTTTGGAAGTGCATATTTTATGCTTACTATATGATGGCACACTAGGCATAGTACTATGACAAAACTATGCATTACCTGGAGCATAGATATCATGATTATACAAAAAAATACAAAAAGTAACAGAAACTTTCAAGGCACTCAACAAGGAAGTCTTACCTTTTCAAAGCCTTAGTTATTTCATTAAATTTGCTCAATGGGAGATACATGGGCAGAGGGCTTTTATATTTGGCATTATTATGAAAACAACAATTTTGATATTGTAATTCTTATTTTTACCTCTCCCTTTCTAATGGATCTTCATCATTTTCCTATCCTTTTTGTATGTGTTCTTCTGGTAAATGGCCCCCTCTCTAGCACAGAACTGTGAAACGCACTCACATATATTTTTCACTTATGCTTAAATATCTGCTTTTCTCATCATCTAGTGTTTCAGTTGTGTGAGTTGTGTCCTCCTGCTTAAACAGGAAATCTGATATTGTGGTAATATGAGAAACATACACCTGATTCATAAAAATCTGGAACAGGTTTTTCTGTGTTAGATCAAATAATTTTGTTCAAGAGAAAAAGGTGACTTTTTAATGCTTTCCCTCTGCATGAGAAGCTCTTGTTGATGGAGTTGGCCTTCATAGATTGTGCTCACTTAAGTAGTTTCTGCAGGATTTTTGTACTTTAAATATAAATGTAACTAAGGCTGTTTTTACCACGGGAAAGTATTCATTTACTGTAAATGTATCTTTAAATTAGCTTGTGGGACTGTTTATATAGTCTTCTTTAATTTTCAGTACTTATTTCTGTGTTTCAAAGGATCACATATATAGTTGTGAGCGTACGAGTTGTTGCTAACGCTGCGGGCTCGCGTAGCGAGCCCGCGGCCCTCGCGAAGCGAGGGCCGCGACTCGCGTAGCGAGCCGCGGCCCTCGCGTAGCGAGCCGCGGCCCTCGCGTAGCGAGCCGAGGCCCTCGCGAAGCGAGGGCACTGCCCGAGGGTCTCAGTTGCTGCAAGGAGCGCCGAAGGCGCTCCTTGCCAGCAACTGAGACCCTCGGGCAGTGCCCTCGCGAAGCGAGGGCACTGCCCGAGGGTCTCAGTTGCTGGCATGGAGCGCCGAAGGCGCTCCATGCCAGCAACTGAGGACCCTCGCGAAGCGAGGGCCTCAGTTGCTGGCATGGAGCGCCGTAGGCGCTCCATGCCAGCACCTGAGGACCTCGCAAAGCGAGGGCCGCAGTTGCTGGCATGGAGCGCCGAAGGCGCTCCTTGCCAGCAACTGCGACCCTCGCAAACTTCACCTCGCAACCCAAACAGTACGACACACACATTACGACACTCGCAAACAACATACGACACACGTTCACACACATTACGGACTCGCAACATTCGGACGCAACTCGCGAACATTAGAAAATGTCAAACACAATACATACACACACCACATACATAAAAAACTTACCTACACCAAGAGGGAGCACCCAGCACCTCAAAAATACAACTTACACCTCGATTTTACTTCAAATAAAACAGTTTAGACACTAAAAAAAAAACGAAGCGAGAGAAAAAATGGCCGCCGAACAAAACGAAAACGAGGCTACAGCACTCTAAACTCGCAAAACACCACAAGAAACTCGCAAAACACCACAAAACACCTACGGATATTCCGATACAAACGTATAACACACATTACTCGCCATTTCTCGCCAATGCGGAAGTACACGACTACGCTAACGGTTTGGTCTCGCGCACGCACAGTGTTACACTGCACACATTCAGCACGCTTACACAGCAGATCCACACCACTAATGCTGCAGCAACATCAAAACACATTCACAGCTCTTCCACACAATGCTTTAAAATAGGTAAAGTATATTCATTTATTAATGTATTATATATTTCATTATTACACACTAAACAGCATTAGCTACCTTACAATTTCATTGCCGTCATTTTTTGACGGGCAATTCGCTAGTAATCTAATAACTAATTGCTTATGAGATCTTGTATCCTTGCTTGTTTTCATAGTTCTTGTTTGAGGTACCCTACCTTATCTATGTTACATGGGAGATAAGATTTTCTTTTTTTTTTAATATATTTTTATTATGAGAAAAGTAGGTTACAATGCATTTGAACATGTCTTCTTAATGAGTACAAAACATTGTAGTATGACACTTTACAGCTTATAATAAACACATTTACTGCAACTCTTTCTCACTCTTTTTTGTTTTTGTTAAAGTACACTTCTAATGTAATACTAAGTAATATTCTAACAATAAAAATAAAAAAATATATAAAAAGAAGAATGAAAGAAGAAAAAAAAGGTAAGATATTACCCTATTTCAAGGTCCACATTCACCATCCTCAGTGCCCACATATCCCAGCAGGAGGCCCATTTCCTGTATTTTGCGTCTATCTCCGCAGATGGAGCGAATAAACTCAATCTTCCGTAGAACCTCCTCAAAGGCTGGAACATTTTTTTTCCCAATGTTTTGCAATTATGTTTTTGGTAGCCAGAAATATCTGATTTGATAGAAATTGTGCATTTTTAGAAAGACCTGGGATTGGTAAGCCTAATAATGCCTCTTCTGGTTTTTGAGGAATAACTGTATCCCGTTGTTTCTCCAGGGTATTATAGGTCGCCATCCAAATATGCTGAACTTTGGGGCAATCCCATAACACATGTTTTAAAGAACCTATGGTGTTGCAACCTCTGGAGCAATTGCTATCCAACGAACTATTTGAACAGTGGAGTCTAGCTGGGGTAAGGTACCATCTCAAGATAATTTTGTAAACATTTTCCTTCAATATAATGTTTAAAGAGGAGTTTGCTGCGTTTTTGATAATTATACCCCATTGTTCATCATCTAGGCTAACACTGAGCTCAGCCTCCCAGGAGGCCCTATAGGACAAATTATTAGGCGTGGCCTGTCCTTTTAGGTAGTTATAAAGAATAGTTAGGTTGTTTTTTACCTTTTAAATTGTGTAAACAAGGGAGATAAGGTTTCTAATGCTGAGGCATGTTGGGCACTTCTACTGAGGATAATGGAAAACACACAATCACTAAACAATTTGTCAAAATAAATCTTTTACTTTTTTAAGCACTCTAAAAAAAATGTATTTTTGATTTTATTCTTTTAACTTGTTATATGAGCCCTTCCCCATTTCATACAAGAAAATGGCTTGAGGCAGATGTGCTCCATTGCAAATATGTAGAGAGTTTACAAACCATCTTCACACCTGAAGTGAGTTGTGAACGTTTGTGGTCTCAGTTTTCCCTCATAGGAAATAGTGCATAATAAATCAAGGTATGCACATGAGATGCACTTGATGCTTAATCAATTCCCCCCTGAATTTATTATTTTCCTAAATGTAACGTAATATTTGTGCAATTAAAGTGACGCAGTAAAGATTTTAAATATGACATAATTTAAAACTATAGGAAATAGAACTAAATGTTTTTTAATGCATTTTTTTGGTAAACTAACATTTAAGTTTGCCATTTTGAGCTGCCAGTCAGCCTTTCTGGTCTACCCACATGCTGAGACTTATACTTCTTGATAATTGACAATAATTATGTTAATTTTTGAGAAGCCCCTGAAGCATTGGGTCTATTGTCGTCAGTGTAGATGCAACCCCCACTCCCCTCCCCGCCTGGTGCCAACTCACTCAGCGCCACCTTCTCTCCCATCGCCACTTTCAAAAGACCCCATTGTTACTCTCCCCTCTTATTTGTCTTACCTCCCAGGACCCCTTCCTAAAGCAACTCCCCTTCCCAGGATGCCTCCCAAAAACTGAGCCCCTCCCAAAGACCCCTTTCAAAAGCAGATCCCCTCCCCGAGACTCCTTCTCAGAGCAGATCTCCTCCCCAAGACCCCTTCCCCGAGCACATTCCCTCTCCAAAGCAGATCTCCTCCCCAAGACCCCTTTCCCAAAACAGATGCAATTCCCAAGACCCCTTCATAAAACAGAACCCCTCCCCAAGACCCTTCCCAAAGCAGATTCCCTCCCCAAAGTAGCTTCCATTCCCAAGGCTCTGTTCCAAAACAGCTCCTCCACCCAAGACCCCTTCCCAAAGTAGCTTCTCACCCCAAGACCCATTTCCAAAGTAGCTTCCCAACCCAATATCCCTTCCCAAAAAAGTTCCCCTTCCGTAAGCAGTTCCCTACCTTTTACCTTCCTTTCTTGCTGCTTCTCCTCCTGTAATCCAGTACCATCATGCAATTATATACATAACCAAAGAGGAAAGTTTCTCCCAATCCATAAACTACAGAAAGAAAAAATAAATAAATAAATAAATATATATATATATATATATATATATATATATATATATAGAGAGAGAGAGAGAGAGAGAGAGAGAGAGAGAGAGAGAGAGAGAGAGAGAGAGAGAGAGAGAATATATTTTTTATGGACAAAATACTTTATTTGACGTGACAACCTTTCGAGATATGTAACTCTCTTTTCAAGTGAAAAGCAATGCTTCACTTGAAAACAAAAGAGACATTTCTTGAAAGCTTGTCACTCCAAATAATATGCTTGTCCAACAAGGTATTACTGTATACTGCATTACTCTTATTATTCATTTGTAAACTATTAGTGGACATTCACAGTCGCACTAGTCTTCAGACCTATACTGTATGTAATGATAGTATATAATGATTGTATATACTGATGATCAATAAGAGTGTTGCAGTATATACTGTAGTGATGCGCTTCTTATTGGACAAACATTTTATTGGAAGTGATAAAATCTTGTCAAGCCAAACAAATTGTTTGTCCGGTGATTATACCACCAGTCTTCAGAAATATATATAATTATAGTACATTTATAAATAATTTATTTTTATTAAAGCAATAGACTTAATTTTCTTATTTGCACTGCTAGTCCTTGCGCACTATCTGTGCCACAGGGACCAAATTATTTATTTATATATTTCAGTCCGTGCATGTACAGAAATCTGATTAACTGGCAAGACATATAAGAAAATAATGAAAGTCAGGAGGCGGTGTCTGAAGCCTATAGACTGCCAGCATGTGGGTCTAGTCATATTAAGTTATTTAACATATCCTCCATTATTAAAATAACAAGGCTATTCTTGATAAAATAATATAACCATGAGGATAGAAGCCAAAATAATTATTGAGGAGGGAGTCCTTGCCTTGCACCTGGACTGCAAAAATCTAAAACATTGAAGTTTTTGTAAAACTGAGATCCCACATGATCTACAATGCCACAAATGTCTGTCCTGTTGTGCTAACATATGCAGTAGGAGCAAAATGGCCTCAAACAGGTTGTACAAAGTCTGAATAATAATATAATTCTGTTAACAATAACAATAAGTAATTAAAGCTTGAGATCCATAATGGTTAACTTAAATGATATGAAATTATTTAATGACAACAATGTTAAGAACAAAGAAAATTATTATAATTTAGACTGTAAGTCTTTTAGGAAAAGCACTTTGTACTTGAAAAGCACTTTGTACTCAAGCACTTTGTGCTTGATTTTATGCTCAAATACAGGGCCCTCCATTCTTTTGCATTGGGTTCAAATTGTTTTTGTCTTGTACTTAACCCCTGTATAGCTCTACGGAAAATGTTGGCACGTTACAAATAAAGGATAATAATATAATAATTTATGCATATTCTATTTATATGAAAGAAACACGACAATACTGATAATGCATGGAATAAATTAGATGAGAGGCATAAAGACGAAAAAATGTCCTTGTATTATCCAAATTTCTTAATTTTTTAACAAACGTCATTATTTGATACTTGCAATAACCTCGATAAACAAATAAATTTGATTCACTGATGGAAACATAGAAAAATTGTAAGATATTCTAATACACATTTCTATTTTATTGTTTCTTGCAGAATATGCAGACTGTATCAAGGGACTTCCATGCCACATAAACAAACCATAAATGGAACAAAGCTTGGGCAAAATAACCTTGACATGATTAGACAAGAGCAAAAACAAGGCACTCTGGGTATTGAATTACTTTAAAATATTTAACCACTATCAGAACTAGTTGTAAACATTGGAGTGTAAGACATTTACAGAAGAACACCACAGCTATAAAACAGATGGATTAAAGGTTTAAGTTAAGTTTTTACACTAGGCAGAAACACCTGGCTGTTGCTCTTATTGATTGCAACCACCAGACAACAAGTGCATACTTGTTTAGTAACACTTCAGGGAATATGTCTCTTGTTGTAAAATGTTGCTGGTCTGTTTTGTTGTTCCTGTTAAATTCCCAAATAATAAGAAACATGAGTAGTGGTGCTAGGTATTGTGTGGGGGATATAGAGATTGTACAAAATAAAATGCTCGATTCCTGTGGTACATATAACGGCCGATACAGGTGGTGATATCAGAAAAATTCTATTTTGGGAAGCACAGGACAGAAGCACAGAAATAAGTATTTAACAAACTAAAAAAAAGTACCTAAAACATTTATAGGCGAGTATTATTATGCATTTAAAAGAGCATAGTTTAACATTGGAAAATATTCTTGTTTGGAAACAAGTGCTTGAAGTTCTGTAATGTTACTTTTTATCATTACAGCATCACTTAGTTTCACAAAATTGTGGGAGGTTCTATTCATTTTATTTATTTATTCATTTATTTTGCATATACAGTCACATTTCTCAGTCTGCCGTTTTGTATATAGTTTTTCATTGGTCACAATAATGTTCGAACACCATTTTTAGAGACAGCTTTAAGATGGAAAAGTTTCTACTAATGTCTTCAAAAACATATAGAGCCCGATTCAATTGCAAGTTTTCATCTCACAGGATACAGGCTGTATGTCTGCAGGCGTGCTGCGGGCTCCCGTTCATCTCCAATTCCGGTGCTATTCAATTGAACATGCCCGCAAGTTATGAGCCGAATGCCAAAGACGTAAACCATGCACTTGTGCAAAACAGTTCCGGGCGGGAACATGATCAATTAAGCAAGGCCGTAACCACTGATTTTGAAACAGCCAATAGAAAATGAGACCATCATCATTACGGCAATAAAACATGGAGGTTACTTGCCAATCAATTAGGTTTGGTGGTCCAATATGCGATGGGACTCAAAGCCTCAAGATACAAAATAATAAAATTGAATGCCAATACTGTTCTAGTCCATATGGGTGATACGTATTAAATCATTGATTCCCGAGATCGATATAACCTCAAAATGACACATAAAAAAATATGATTTTTATTGCCGATTTGCGAGCTTGAGACTGTTGTGCAATTAATTCTAATGTATTTCATCACTTTACCCATTATTTACAGTGCAATATTGATTTTTTTATTTGCATTTACAGTGCTGCGGACAGGAGTTAAATCCCCTTGCAGGTCCTCTCTAACACTCGTAGGATTTTCTCCTACATTTGCCGTTTACGGGTGTGAAAACATTTGCCGGCTTGGGAATTGTAGAAATTGAATATCGATTTGACATTTTAGCGATCGTAACTCTTGGGGACGGGAAAGATCAAAGGCTTCGGGAGACTGTAAGTTCTGGGTTTAACAACCGCAAGGATTTCAACGCTGTAACCCGTACCCGTTCGAGGTCCGCAAAAAAACGCCAATTGAATAGCAGATTAGCTTACGGCCTCACATACGGGCTACAGTAACTTACGATTGCTCAATTGAATCAGGCTCATATTCAGTCTAAGATTAAAATAAGATTACTGGAATTCATATTTCAAATCATGCAATTAAAAATGTATGACAGCAAAGTTTGGACCAACTGTCCATATAAGGCCAAAGCACAATAGTGTTTAAAATGAAAGTGAATAGAGCTGTGTTACAATGTAGGATTAGGGTGGAATGTCTTTTGCAGGCTGGAGACCAGCGCGCTGTCATCAGGGCGCCGAGAACTGCGCTCTGATGACGCTCGGCGCATTAGCCTGTATCCCATCTGCCCCATCTCATATTTACTGGACCTGCTTGCTGGAGGCTGCCAAGGCTAAGGTAAGGGGCTGACAGTGTGCCATGTGGGACTGGCATGTGTCACTAGGAGCATATTGTATGTAATGTCACTGTCATTGTGTGCATGTGTCACTAGGAGCATGTTGCACTGCATGTTTATCATTACATACATGATAAACATGCAATGCAACATGCTCCTAGTGATATATGCACACAATGCCTGGCCCATATGGCCCACTGTCAGACCCCTACGTTGACAAGCAGGTACAGTAAATATGAGAAGGGGGCTTCTTTAACAGATGGGATGCAGACTGGAGAGCAGAGCGTCATCAGTGTGCAGTTCTGGGCGCCCTGATGACGGCACACTGTTCTGTAGCACGTGAAGGTCGGCGTGCCTAGGATTTGAGGAGACATATCATTCTTTAAGATGTAGCACCTACCACCTGGGTATCTTTCTTGTGTTCCAGGAGTGGACACACTAGGGAGCTATGAGGGAAGGACATATTTCATGACTGTGTTGCCTCTTATTCAAAGGAATGCCTCTGAAGAACCTGTAAAAGCAGATGCCCATGAATAACTGCTTGTAGGTCCTGCGTGCTGGAAGTGGGGGGAGACATGGGGGGGGGGCAGGGGGGAGAGGAGATGAGTGCGAGAGACACAGGGGTGGAGAGACAAGGGGGGAAGCGACACAGGGGAGGGAGAGTGGGGAAAGAGACACAGGGGAGGGAGAAGGGGTAAAGAGACACATGAGAGGGGGAAGAGACACAGGAGAGGGGAGAGACACAGGGGATGGAGAGGGGGAAGAGACACAGGGGAGGGACAGGAGGGAAGATACACATGGTTGGGAGAGGGTGGGGAAGAGACACAGGGGAGGGAGAGGGGGGAAGATACATAGGGGAGGGAGAGGGTGAAAGAGACACAGGGAGGGAAGGAGAGCAACTGTGGAAAGGATGTTTGGGGGGAGCATTTATGGGAAAGGGCCTTAGGAAGGGTGACATTATTGAAAAGGGTCCAGGGTAGGGGCTGTAAGTGAGTTGGTATCTGGGGAGGGCCCAGCGCCTTAAAAGGACCCTGATTAGATTAATGTGCCATTACATTAAAGCACAAGGGGTGGGGGAAGGGACACAGGAGATACCATGGCTTATAAGGGCTTATAAGGGAAATGGGGTAGTGTAGTGTGTTCATGTTAGATCGTTGTTTATTAATATAATTGTTTTTGCTGTAAGTGATTGTTGACATATTGCCAACCAGTGTGTGCCCCCTGCATGCCTGACCCCTATAATCTGCTTGCACTTCTCTGATCACAATCTGAGGTGGAGAGGTGGTGACTATATACTTCTACATTTGGCATTACTGCTTCTCATCACGAACCTAATTATAATATCACTTAATTTGTAAATTGTAAATAGAGACCTGAGTAGTGACAATGAACGCTGAGCCACGATCTTCTTAGTAACATGCTGTAGTTACTCGATGTGACATATCACTTGATAACCTTCCCAGTGTCTTGGAACCAGCTAACCTCTCCATCGGATGTCTCCCCTTACTCTCTTGCTTTGGTCCCCCAGTCCTGGGCCTATGTCTCTGGTTCCCAGTTTAACACCTTGCCAGTTTCTGGTGGCACCAGCCCCTGCTTACACCTGGAGATGTGTCTACGTGCAGTCTACACATGCATGGGGATTTAGATAAGGAGGCCTGTACTTTAAAATAAGGGACCAGACACTCCAGCATAACCACAACCCCATAACTTTCCTCATTGAAAGTAAGCATGCTCCTAATTGACCCAACTCTTTTCCCCTGGCATGCAGCTCTGTACTTTATTGCAAAGTTGGACTCTCCAGCCAGCACCTAATAACAGAAAAGCTGTTGTTAGGAGGTCCCTGATTAGAGGAGATTCAAGGGGAGTGGAATTCAAATTGGGCACGATGGGATTGTACAATGTTGCCTTTTGATTAACTTTCAATTTGCTTATTGTTTCCATCAAATATTCACCTATCCTTCAAATAAATGTTGCTCTGGTTAACGAATACAAGCATGAGAGCTGTACTTAGTTATTTCAGGTAGCAAACTGTTGGGAGTTCCAGAACATCCTGGTCCTGCTTGTCCCGTATCGTGACACCTGGAATAACTAAGCAGCAGAAGAGGTACATTTGATATAGTAAGGAAATCCTTATATATTTGGTCTAGGTTTAGGGCAATCTGCAAAATGGATGATCCCATCAGTTTTGTAAAATACAAGGAATAGCTTGGTTAACTTTTGAAACATACAAAAATCTGCATAAATACACATCTTTTCCGCATTTCATTCTGCATTAACATTCCATTCTGAATAGAAATGTTGTCCAAACAAGTAATAGGGAAAAACTAAGTGAAACTTCTACAAACTTGTTTCAACTTATATTGTTATTTGTACTTGCACTAAAAAAATCTATTTTTTTATCCTAATTTGTTAAACCTGAAAATGTTATCTAGCTGACTAATTGCAGAAAGACCAATAATATTTTGATGAGGTTCGAAATGTGAACAAAATGTATTTCTAGACCTATTAACACAAAAGTCGGAATATTACCAATATGAGATGAAATTATGGGGATAGGTCTCTTTTTCAATTCAGGGAAGGTATTGTATATATGTTCCATGTAAACAATTATAAAATAGCAATAAATAAAAGAGAGACCCACAATTCAAAGTATGACCATTTTAGCGAGAAAAAAAAAAATGTATAAAGGGATTGTGCTGTAGTAGAAGGCAAACTTTTTGTGTCTGTTTATCTATTTTTACAAATGGGATTGCACCTTTTCATCTGCTTCTATATAATGTGCTGTTAAGAGTACTAGGAACGACTAGATTTACAAGGTCCATTCCCATATAGGGAAAGTAGCCCAACAAACAAGACGATTAATGCTCACATTAAATAATAATTGCTGATGGATAATAAAAAGCATATTACTTTTATTAAAAACTACATTTAATTATTTAGTTTCTGTTTTTTTCCTACTTTTATCAAGTCCTTCAAAATTGCATACTATATTTATAGAACTGCAGTGGTTATTAAACTACATTTTATTCACAAAATGATTGTATTTAAAATAAAAATACTAGCACCTAATGACAAATTTGGCAACAATTACAATTATCCCAAAATAAAATATCAGTATCACCGCACAGCAATGTAGCATATTGTCATGTTAAGGCAGGTTAACATAGTACTCTAGCTAAATGACCTATATTATATGTTTATACTAACCTATTTCCTTTTGCTTTTAGATAGTAAATGCCACTTTACTGTTACTCATTTACTCATGCCCATTGACCCACGCTCATGTGAACCATGACACCCTTACACTACAATTGTTCCATTCTTTGTTACTGATAGACCTTTCCACTAACTTCCCCTTAACTTGAGGTTGATAGGGGCTTATGTTGCATGTTTCTTAAATGCAGCCACCTGTGCCAACTTTTAGTAACCTGGGACTTAATGTGGGAAAACCTCATGTTTCTGAATCCCACAAAAACCCATAATCTAGTCAGTAGCTATTTTATAACAGCTGATGTAATTAATCTTTTTTTCCACACATTTACATTTCTCAGTAAAGAAAATTCAACTGTAACAGACATTCCTTCTAGGTAATGCTGTGTATATTTAGAAATCATATACAATTAAGTTCTGGTGGGAAGCCATTGTGTACATCTAATATAATAAATAAATAAATAGATAAAAATTGTGAATTGTTTTATAGTAAGACGTTCTGGTTTATACAATATGGTTGTCTCTTTTTGTCTAGTCCATATTTACACTACTGAGACACTTTGATATATTTATCAAAAGGAGTAAAAAATATGGTAAAAGCAAAGATTAGAGTCCATTTATCAAACAAAAGTGTTGAAATGTAACTCCACTTTTAAAAGCCCACTCATACCCAAATATCAATTAATAATTATCAGTTACCAAAGGCCTCTCCCCCCTCTACTTTACGGGCCTTGCGATGAGCGCCTTCGGCGTCAGCCAACCCGCAACTTTCAGGACTCTTTCTCTCACCCCTGTGTCTCTTTTGACCCCCTCTCCCCTCTCCCTCCCCTGTGTCTTTCTCCCCCCTCTCCCTCCTCTGTTATCCTGTTTCCACTTACGGGTGTGAAACCATTTGCGGGCTTGGGAAATTGATCATTTTCGAAAAGCCCAAAATGGGTTTCTGATTTACAGGCTTGGAAAAAAAAATTCAGGCTTTATGGCCGCAATTTGTTTCTCTCCTAGCCATTCTGACATTGGCAAAAAACTCCAATTAAATAAAATTAACAAATTAACTTGCAACCTCACTTACAGGCTCCCTGCCTCTAAAAAAAAAAAAATGTAATGGTGCTACTCCTTCAAGGAGCTCCTGACCAGACTAAGGATTTTTACACCTCGCCTTCACCTTATATACTAATTTTGCAAATTTTGACTGGCAGAAATATGTGCCAATCAAATTTTTGCCATTTAGTATTTCATTTACTCCAAATCTATTGTATCTCACCTTTCTATACCTCACCCATACTCTCTAGACTGTAAGAGCCTGATTCAATTAGAAGCCCCCATCTCACGGTATACAGGCTGTATGTCTGCGGGCGTGCTGCGGGCTGGAACTCTGCTACAATTCCGGTGCTATTCAATTGAATAAGCCTGCAAGTTACGGGCCGAACTGAGAAGCCGTAAACCATGCACTCATGCATAGCAATTCAGGGCAGGAACATGATCAATTAGGAAAGCTGTAACCACCCATTTCGAAAAAGCAAATAGAAAATGAGACCGCTATCATTACGGCAGTAAAACATGGAGGTTAAATCAATCAATTAGGTTTGGGTGTCCGATATGCGAAGGGATTCGCGTTAAAAATTAAGGTTAATAATAATAATAATAATAATAATTTCCAGGTCCGAAGATGAGAAACAAGGGCTTCAATCAAGAAAGAAGAGGATGGATTGTTTGATCAACATGGAAGTGCCCTCTTATCCAGTGTTTAAGAGTGAGGAACTTGGGCATCTATGATCATCGCTGGAGGATGTCACAAGGATAGGATTCCAATGACGTATGGAATTAGCATTGGGCACCATGGGGATACTTTAGATTACCATTTGGTTGCATAGGGACTCTAATGATAACGGGTTATATGCAGATGCCATGGGAGTCCCCAGGGACTCCTTTGGTAATAGATTAATATTTGGTGCAATGGTTATACTTTAATTAGAAAATATCCAGGCTCATAGAGGGTAGCGGGTAATAAGGGGGAATCTCAGAGGATACCCAGGTTCATATGGTATATCAGGTATAGAGGAGGATCTCAGGGATAGCCGGGCTCAGAAGGGGTAATGGTATTAACCTCTTAATTGTGTCAGATTTGAGCAATCAAGCCAAAAATCCTACGCAATTAAGGCATTAGCTACTTCATAGCATCTAATTTGAGGCATTCGGGTTTCTCTGTGGCATCTTTCTGCCTCTACATGTGGTTGAAGGCACCCATAGTTTTTTTTTAAAATTTTGGGCACTGGGAGAGAATTTCGAGTAAACTTCAGTGAAATTGGATATCGTTACGTCCTGCGATTTTTAAAATAGTTATGGGATAGGCACTCAGGCCTTAAGATAATTCCATTTCAAGCACTCGGATGGCATTTCTCAGAGGTTACATTTATGAATGGGATGTGATAGCTCAGTAGTAATTTACAAGTGAATTGCACTCAGTTCATTTCTTACGAGAGCCATGGAATGGAGGTCTAAGACTGAGTAGCTCACTGCATCGCCATAATTATTATGATTTACTATACTTAAAATATTAAAAGGAGTTCTGCTATGTGGTGTGATGTAGTGGTAAGTTAACACCTACAAAACACTCCTATATTCCCCTATTTTTGGCCCTATTGAGCAAACGTTGTCATCCTGTCACCAATGGGTGATAGGGATTATGGAGGTTAAGGGGCCTTATGGACCTACAATTCTACAGGGGCTAAGGGTGATGGGGTTGGTTAAGCGGGATAGGGCCTTTTAGGCAGTGAAGTTATTGACATTTCATTTGGGTCTCCCTGCAAACCAGTAAAGAAGGGTGGTGGTGGTGGTGGTGGGGGGGGGGGGGGGGGTTACTGAGGGGAACTTCCAGGATTTTGCTTATTATTTATGTTTTACTTTTGTTTCATTCATTTACTTTTGGTAATGGGTTATGATAAATTGATGATGGACACTAAAGTATATATAAAATTAAAATAATATGTGGTGGGAGCTTATTTTAATTTTATTTATGCATTGGTTTGAATTACATCATTGGGTATTAGGACGCAATGATGAATCGCATTGAAGCCAATTTATATCCGAATTTTATTTTGCTGAATTTGGTGATCTGAAGCCTGCCCTGTGATTTTAATACATGCCAGTCTAACATGCTCCAAACATACCCAAAATACTCCCAGATCATGGGTCAAAAAAGGTTCTAGTATCTGAAATACTGGATCTCAAGTCACCATGGCCCATCACGACCATCGTCTCAATTACCTGCCAACTTTTAGTAAATTCACCTGATGGAGATTAGAGTGTGCACATTTTTAACATTATCCTAAATAATAAATAGAAGTAGCTTATCTTGGCCTTTCAATTAATTTAAATGTCATATATAGCAAATTTACAAAACAGGCATGTCAATATTTTTGGTTATGATGTGAATAGGTATAATATATGTGACTTAATTGACCTGTAAAAGCTTTGAACAATTTCCATGTTTGTTTTTGTGCTAGGTTTATTACCAATACTGTCACGCTATATAAAAGGCGTTAAACAAACATTTTGCACAACATCATAAAATATTCAGATGAAACAAGAGCCAAACATCCCAGCTGTTGGCAAAGTAGCAGAAGTTAGGAGCAGACAAAGTCAGTTACAGTAAAGGATCCTATTTATTGCTACGATTATGATCAAAACAAGTTTCTTTAGTTTTTATGGATTTTTTTCTATGAGATGAATGAGATATGTAATATTTGTTATTTTGTAGATCTGAATGTCCAAGTAGCAAGCTATAAATTGGTAAATTCTGTAGCTGGCATTCATAGAAGCATATTACTTTAACAAACCACTAACAAATAGATCTGTCAGACTGGGTTTAGGTAAATTACATTCAAATGCTATGCTGTGTTACTCATTTATTTGTACCATCAACATGATTGACAGATACTGTATGTATTTGTTTATGTAAGATTTCTGCACAGCACATGTAGATTTGATTTAGCTCTCTGAAGAAGGACGTGTTTGTAAATATTGCATATCCTTGTCTTTCAGATGAAAGCAACAGCAGTGGAAAAAATACAGCTCCATGTGTCCCGTACACTAGATTTTCTGGAATTTAGCAGAAGGCTGGACATATTTTTCCAAACATAATCAGAATTGAATTAAATGCCAAAACTCCTGACTGAAAATTATACATACTATTTATGGGTATTTGGTAGTAAATTTAAATTATATAGAATGCCATTTGTCTATCTTTACTAACTTATTTTACAAAAAACATTAATTACATTATAGTAAAAATCTAAAATGTTGGATAAGTGTGGTGTTTAGGTGAATGTCTATCTGTCTGTCGTATTCTGTTAATGCCTGAAAGGGTCAGGCTACAAAAATAAATGAATATAAAATTATTTGTTCACGAGTAAATCCTAAAAATATACAAATTGTCATTAGTTTGAATTCTGATATACAATAACACATGGGGCTTTATTTGATTGGAATATAAAGTTGACAGATATTTGCAAAATAGCACTGTAAGTGCAACTTTTTAGTGTATAACATACACTACATTTCCTAAACAAAGAAAATGCTTCATATGTATAAAATGGAACACTTTGTTATACATTCAGGTTTTATATTTAATTTGACATAATTTACCCCTATGTAAATTCTATACTGTAGTTGATATGCAATGTGGGCTGCAAATATAATTATATTGTGCTATTACTGTGCTGTACTGGAATATGTTCTAGCATGTTTCTTATAGAAATATGAAGCCTTGACTTTGAAGTGAACAGGAAGTGGTTTCCAACCTCAGTGATGGGGACATGGAAAATGCTATCAGTTTAAAAAAACTGCAGAAAAAAACCCTTTTAAATGAAAACTATGAAATAAAGCTAGAGAGAATGTGAGTAAGAACATCCATGACAGCAAAACTATTTCTATATTTCACTATTATTGAATGATGCTATTTAAACAATATTTTATTTCCATGAAGGGCCAACCAATGTCCAAAACAACCAACAAATATTGTGTTGACATTTGAGGCTTCCAGAAAAATCACACTTTTGTCCAGAAGAAAGGGAGATTGGAAACGTGAAACATGAAAAGAGAAAAGTGGCAACTGGAAAGACTGTTGGAGAATGCAGAAGGAAGATTTGGTGGTCATAAGGCTATACATATTACTTATTACTCTTTTGAGCATGGTCACCAGAATAAAAGCAGTGGATGAAGATAAAATATATATTTTTTTGCTTAGTATAATTTGGAGAAAGTCACTAACAACTGCTGTCTGTATTTTTTGCACTAAAAAACTTATATTGTCTGCACTGTTTGCGGTTTTTAATATACATTTTTTTTTATTTGATCACATTTTTATAGCATTTTTATCCAGTCTTTTGACTGTAAGAGAGTTTATGATGGCACTGGTTGAAAACTTAATGACCGTACAGCTTTATTGTGACATATTTAACCTGTCATACCTGTAGCCACTTGTACTTTTTGATGTGTATCCCTCTACTTTACTATGAAGTAGTCTCATGTTGAATATTGTACTGTAACTAATACAACAAATCCGCATTCATATCAATCAAACCATTTGATCATGTGTTAGGCAGCTCTTTATATTCACTGGCATATGTATTATAGTGTGATAAAATATATTTAATCAAACTATCTTGTAAGTGTAATATTATGCAAAACATTAATTGAGCTTATAATCATATGTATACTGGCAGTGTAAGTTGTTAAAGGATCACTGTATTAAAGTGCCATTGTCATCTCTATTATTTTACATCAAATATAAATGTAATTTGTTGTGCCTAATAGCATATTCAATTTTCATTCCTTGGTATACTTCCCTCACCTATCCATGGTATGCGTTTACACAAAACCTTATATATGTTTCTCCTTTATAAAAAACTACCAAAAAGTAGTTGAAGGTTTACTTAAAGGTTGGTAATAAACATATAGCACAGTCATCAACATAACAAGCCAATGCAGAAATATAATCAGGGTAGTGCAAATATTTCCCAGGGTGGCATGAGGCTGACTAAAAATAAAAACAACAAACATATATTTAACACTATATAAAAATGCATGGTACTCCATAATAACTATAGATTTAGAAAAAGGTTTCTCCAACAATTGTTTTCCCAAAATGGAACCAACAGTAATAGCACCTACATGTTTTGTTCATCTGGTCAGTACACCAGAATGTGTCATTGGAAAGTTAAAACAATAGTACGATAGCTCTGGAATGTATTTTTTACAATAATACATCAAACTATAAATGATCCATAAACATTGACACAATTCATGTGTGTTAATTTCACGGCTTCCTGTAATGTGACTTAAGTAATTACATGATAATTGCTAAGAAGCATGGCATGGCTACATAAAGCAGATATTATGACTTTTGTTGCAGTGAGTTAGGCCATGTTTGTCTGATTGTGTCATCCTCTGTATGTTTAAATCTAAAGCTTTGTGAGATGTGTCCACAGATCAGATGTGGTTATTTACATGTATGTTGTTTGTGTGCACTATACATGGTTCTATTATAGTATCATATAACATTGTTTGGAGATCAACACACTATAATGTTCTATTTCAAAGTTGTCTGAAAAGAAAACAAAACAGAAACCTTACTAAAATAGGGACAACATCAGTGTTTCTCAAATTCAGTCTTCGGCAACCAATAATCAGTCACATTTTAGGCATATCCCTGTTTGGTCACAGGTGAGCTAATCAGAGGTTCAGTGATGCTGATAAACCGCCATGGTATAAACATTTAGCATCACTGAGCCTATGATTAGTTCTCAATGTCCCAAACAGTGATATGTCTAAAATGTGACCTATTGTTGGTCCCTGAAGGCTGGAGTTGAAAAAACTCTTAAGGGATTGCAACCCACAGGGACACCTGCTCTAGTGTCACCACAGAGTCCCCTAGTTGTGAGCCTGGCAGAACCTTCTGAGAAAAGTGGAGGCTGTTCAGCAGCAGTTCTGGTAGAGGGGCTTGTTGTAAACTCTCCTCTGGTGTGTTGGACTGGGAGACAGACGGTCTGAGGAAATGTTCTGGCATTTCTGCAAAGAGGTCCCCCATTGAGGCCCAATTGAGGCTGTATAGCTGTCCCTCTACTGATCAGGCAATCTCCTCTTGCTGGAGGTGAAGTCTTTCAAGTTCAACTTCCAGCTTTCTCTGTAAGCCTTCCAATTCCTGAAATATTCTTACCCATCTCCACCTGGTACTTCTGGATTTGTCTTTCCAGTTCTTTCTCCACATCCAATGTGGGTAAGGATGGCTGTGAACAAGGGACAGATGCTGCCAGGCATGGTGGTGTTGCATGAGACTGTGGTGGTGGGGGACAGCAGCCCAAGCGGGTTATTGGGGTCTTCCCAATAAAAAAGGTGGGAGGAGGTTTGATCTTTGGGAGGAGAGGGCTGTCGGGTCAAATGTTACATGTTAAAGTGTACAATGTTAAATTGTTGTTTGGGGGACTGATATATCCACAGATTTGTCTTATTACAAGGATCTGGCCAGTGTTTAGTATATTATCACTGAACAAAAATGTGTAAATGTTTTTGTAGAAAATAAAAATGGATGTCCTATGTGTTTGTTTTATGTGTTTGCTAATTGTGATGGTTACACAGGTAACATAGTAACAGGGCTGGGTATGCAGCATAAGGTATAAGTGGTCCGGATATAGTATGCAATAGGGGTATATGTGCAATATGTGGTAGGGCTAGTGGGTATGTAGGTAGGGGGTATGTGTTGTGGAGGTGGGAATGTGTTAGAGACAGGTGGGTATGGGATATAGGGTCTGGGATATGGATGAGGTAAGGCCATGTAAAAGTGTATTTGATTGTAATTATTTGGGTTATATAGACTATGTGAATATATTAAACATGAATATACAAATAATAAAATATGTAGACAAAAAGCACAAACCTCCTACTCATTCTAAAGCTAACTCCTACTCTCTCTCTCCAATAAAAAGCCTATCCTCTGTTCCTGGGACCTGTGGATTAGCTTACTTAGGACGTCATATAGTCAATTTTAGAATGGCAAACACAGACTTATATAGACTCAGTGTTGCAATATTTAATGATATTCTCTCACTTCACAGAAGTTGCCATGAAAAATGCTGTTGGTCCTTAGCTCTGACTCGTAGATTCAATCTGTAAGGAGCGTTGTGAGTGGTCACAAGCTTTTTTACTAGCTAAGTATCAGCAAGACGATATACAGCCTGCTTGAACCATACAATAGCTACTTAAGTTCTCTTGTAAGAAATCCCGTAGCTACGAGTCAGCCTTGCAGGAGTTCTTGTGAGAACAATGTAACCAAGCTGTATGCTTTTGTATGGAAGGTTTTTGCCTGTTTATAGCTTGGAGCCTCATGGAGTATGTTTTCTTTTCACCAAAGGACCAAGAGGCAGAGGTGGGAGGGATTTATTATCTTATTGAAACTCTGAGTATGACCTCTGAACACCTACCTTTTCCTTGATATGCTCAGATATGCTCAGATTCAAGCAGTAGAATGATAAACTACAAGTGATGCACAAATACACTGCCCCAAACTTCAACAAAGTTTCATGAGTTACTCTATACCAGCGGAGGCATTACAATTATTTTTTTTTTTAAGTAAAATGTAGTTTTATTAACTTGCCAAAGTATACTCTTTGTTTAATTTAAAAAATTCAGTCAGAATTATTTTTTGGGAACTGTTCAAAATTCAACATATCTAGGATTTCCCAGAATATAGGAAATACCAGACATACAGCCGTATTAAATTCCCTCAACGTGTAAAACCGTAGCTCGTAACGGAGCCCGCTAGACTTACTGCTATTAAATTGGCCTTAGTACAGCAAACAATCTGCGGGTTACATGCAGAAAAAAACCTGCAAGCTGTCGAAATCAGAACTCAGTTGCTGCAAAGCATTTGATCTGTCAAGCCCGTAAATGTTATGTTCACCAATCGCTATTAAATTGCTGCGAATCCACTGGCGTTCAAACTTGTAAGCAACAAATGGAGCCGAAAAGCCTACAGGTACTAGAGAGGACCCGCAAGGGGGTTAAAGTCCTATCTATAGCACTGTAAATGCAAGTATCAACACACTACAGTATTTAATATTAAAGGTAAAGAAATGTTAAGTATTAAAATTAATAGAACAACATTCTCAAGCTAGCAAACCTGCAATATATATTTTTTTTCATGTTTAATTTAATGTATTATATTGATCTCGGTCATCATTGTGTAAATACATATAATGAAACTCGCATGGACTAGAATATAATATTTACTGATTTATTAATATTGCATTATTTCTGTAATGCATGTCCAATGGTAAATCGGAATTCAAACCCGTAAGAGATTGAAATCGAACCACCATTTTCCTGTGACGTTATAATGATGATCTCTGTTACTATTGGCTCCATCTAAACCCGTAACTATGGGTTTGACTGACTGATCATGTTCATGGCCGCACATGCAACATGCGCAAGAACGGTTTACGGGTTTGGATGTCGGCCACGTCTGTACAGGCTTGGCTAATTTGTAGCGCTGTAACTCCTCCAAATTTCAAGCCCGCAGGCTTTGTGGTTGTACCAGTGCCTCTACGGGCTTGGAGTTTAATATGGCCCTTTATATATTGGCTGTATTTTGCACTCCGATATTGAACGGAGTAGACTTACTTTTCGAAATAGCTGTACAAAATAGATCTAAATATTCTTATTTTAGAAGCGTAAGTAAGTGCTTGAATCTTGGGAATCAGAATTACAAGGCTCAAGGACAAACTAATAAAATAACATTGGACGGTACTTGCCTGAACCTGTTATCACCCACGGCCAACATTACAGTTTCAAGTGTTTGAAGCTTGAATTATATAAGAGTAAAGGTAGGAAACACAAAGGAACAGAGGACGATTAAGGGTCATAAAGGACATTTTACTCAGAATATTGTTTATCCAGAAGTACTACAGGTTGCCATGACTACTGACAGCAATAATACAACACGTCTTCAGTTATATACTTATAAACGGGAAATCAGCTCTGCAAATCAAATTATATTTCAATAACATAAAATGCATAGTTGCGAAGGAAAAGCATAATCCAACATATATGAGAGAGTAAAATAAGGTCAAATGCAATTAAACTCATGCATTTTTTGAAGTAAAATAAGGTAAAAATTATAGTCTACTTGATTTACTTATTTTTTCTTATGCTCATCTAAATACAACTTTTAGTTAAAGAAGCACAGAAATATGACAGCAAAGTGTATTGAAAATGGTAATGTGTTAGTCTGCAACTTATCAGTATATTATTTCAAAGAATGTATTTAAAAAATGAATTTACATTTAGCTAATTGTGGCTCCTTAAACATTGACATTTTAAGAAACCTTGCACACTATTCTACACAAATATATATATTTTTTTAATAGAGCTAAGTATATAAGCTTATTAAATACTTGGGCCCCTATTACATTATTCAAATTGTAGTTACTGTAGCCCATATTGTAGCCGCAAAAGTTACTGGCCTCTTTTAGCTAACTGCAATCGTCAGGCTGAAAAGCAACCGTGGTTGTCAAAATCGTAACTCAGCAAACCTTTGAGCTGTCAAGCCCGCAAATGTTACTATCGTAAATTGCTATTAAATTGCTACAATTCCTCAAGCCCGCAATTGCTTCCACACCCGTAAATGGCAAATGTAGCCAAAAATCGTACGAGTACTAGAGAGGACTCGCAAGGGGGTTAAACACCTGTTTGTAACATTATAAAACCAAATAAAAACACAATACTGCTTTTTAAAATATGGGGAAAACGATGTAAGACATTCAAATGAATTGCACAACAGTTTCAAGCTTGCAAATCTGCAATAAATAAAAAAAATGTATGTGTAGTTTCCATGTTATATCGATCCTGGCAATCAATGGGTTAATACATATCATTCAACTTGCATGGACTAGAATAGTAGATTTTTTTTTTTATATTGCAACATTTCTGGATTGCGAGTCGGATCGCAAATTGGACTTTTAAACACTAATTGATTGACGTTTACACGCCATATTTTACTGACGTCATGATGACGGTCTCATTTACTATTGGCTAAATCGGTAATTACGGACTTGCTTATTTGATCATGATCATGCCCAGAAAAGCTACTTACGAGTGCATGGTTTAAGGTTTTGGCTTTCGGCCATGTTGTTGCAGGCTTCTTCAACTGAATTTTTCTGTAACTGCAGCAAATTTCAAGCCCGCAGACTTACAGGCTGTATGAAGACAACAACGGGCTTAGAATTTAATAGGGGCCTAACAGCCCATAGCTGCATCGGCACACCCGGAAAGGCTGCAGGCTTGACATTTGGCTGTGTTACAGAGCTATTCAATTAAACTGAGTTAAGGGCCGTAGTCGCAAGCCTGTAAACCATTTTGCTTGTGCGGACGTGAACAAGATTAATTAGTCAAACCCGTAGTTACGGGTTTAGACGGAGCCAATGGCAAAAGAGATAGTCATCATTAAGTTACTGAAAAATGGAGGCTAGATTTCAAATACTTATGGGTTTCAATTACGAGTTTTGATCGGACCCACATTCCAGAAATAATGCAATATTAATAAATCACTCTCCCTTTCATTAAAAATACAGTAGTGTGTTTATATTTACATTCAGAGTGCTACGGATAGGACTTTTTGGCTCCATATGTGGGTTATGGGATTGGAACTCAAGTGGATTCATAGCAATTTTATAGCGACTTGCAAACGTAACAGTTTTGGGCTTGACAGAACAAAGGATTTGCAGGCCGCGGAGTTCAGATTTCAACATCCCGTAGTTTTTTTTTTGCCCTTAACCTGCAAGTCGTTTGTGGGTAGCTTTGAGAGGCCAATATAATAGCCATAAGTCTTGCAGGCTACGTTACGGGCTACGGTTTTACACATTGCGGGAATTTAATAGGACAGTAAGTATTTTATGAATTCTAATTATGTATCTGAGAAATTGCCCTGTTTTGGTCATTTATTTGTTTAGAAGTATAATTTACATAATACAACTACTCAAACCAAAATAATATTTTTCTAGTGATACAAAATGAAATCAGACATTGCCAAGTGTACAGTAGTTTAATTTTTTTTTTAAATCCATGGAAACACATATTGAACTCACGGTTTTATATTTGCTAGTTTCTGTTTTATAATTCAGTTACTTTATCACCATGATTAGGTGCCAAAGCCTCGGGCATTGGCAGCTTACCACTCATAACAGAGTATTGTGATGTGCAATGTTTGTGCTACAGATACAAATGTGCCCTGCGGACACATCTTTCTGTCTCTGAGGTAGGACAGTCATAGTTCTTTTTGTTTATTTATGCCACAAATATCATATTCATCTTCCATTGTAAAAATAAATTGTGCATCTAATACCAGCAGCGGATTACCTTTGCATACAATTCTTTTTTAAGTTTTGTTGTCTATTAGTTGTATTTTATAGAATATTATTATTGAATACAATCATATGAGGTATAGTGTAAAAGATGGGGACTAAAACACTCTTCTTATCTATTGTTTTTCTCTTTAAGGAAATATAGAGCTATGCTATATACTGTAAAGGACTACTGAAGGCCAATAAATAAAATATACTTTTTTAAATTACATGGTGCCTCATTCTATTAGCGGCCGCAGCCGTTGCGGGGCCGCAAGGAACGGCCACAAGCTATTCGGCTATTCTATTCCCTTATGGCCGGGGGCTCCGGCAGGCTTGCGGCCGGCGCCTTGCTATCTCTTGCGGCCGCTCGCGCCGGAGGAAAGCCTTTGATCTAAAACGTCCGCAAGAGTTTCGGCCGTAAGAAATTCCTATTTGCAATTCAATTGCTCCGGGAACCCTCTCTGCAAGGCTAAAAACGAGCCGCAGCTTACTTGCAGGAAAGAGGTCCCGCTAGCACCAATTAAGCACATAAAATAGCTCAAATAAAGCCATCCTGCACTTTGAGAAGACTATAAAGGGATTTTAGGTGTTAGAAAAAATAGCACATAATTATCCTATACTCAAATCCGTAAAATATTTTATTTTTACTATCCGTAAAATATCCATGTAAAAAGTCCAGAGGGCTTGGAGCACCTCAGACCCGCCCATGCCGCAGCCGGAAAATAAACAGTTAATTTGAACTCGGGTTTGGGCTGATGTGCAAGCTTGAGAGGGGGTTACTTTTATTCCTCATGTCCCCCAATATGACCCCTAGCATTTACAGAGCTGTACAGTGCAGGCTTGAATATATTTTTGAGTTTTTATATTTCAGAGCTTACGGCCGGTTCCAAGATATGCGGCCGGCCGTAAGAGGAGATCCTTGCGGGGCCGTATAATAGAATCGCGAGTTAACAGAACCCCCGCAAGGAATCGCAGCCTTACGGCCGATTTACGGCCGGTAATAGAATGAGGCCCATGGTATCTACAAATACTTTTTAAAAAGTAGAAAAAAATACAGCTTTTATTTATTAACTAATTATGGTTTACCAAGGACAGCTATTTTTTAACTAATTGGACACTTTGGAAAGGACTTTGTACAGAGCTATGCAGCCTTATTAAATTGCAATTCGGCCAATTGAATAGGGCTCTATATAAGCACACAGCATTTTTTTTACAGAAGTTTTTAGTTAGTGAAGACCTTGCTGTGGGATAGAAGTTCACTAACTAAAAAAAATATGCTGTGTGCTTAAATAGAGCCCTATTCAATTGGCCGAATCGCAATTTAATAAGGCTGATGATGTGCATCTTACAGATTTGGTAATTATATGATCACACTTCTAGGTGATAATCCATCTAAACAATGTTTAGCCTCTGTAAATAATAGCATAACTTTAAAAATAATTTATGCTATCTATTTTTACTTTCTAAAACAATTAGCCCATAATAAAGATTTACACTAAATATTAGAATGCATTTATTTTTAGGATAGGTAACACAATCATGGCGGAAATAATATTCTGAAGAAGAGCGCTCAGACAAGGAATGTGCTTACATATGGAGCATTTTCAGCATGGATTACAGACACTGTGCATGGACAGAGAATATATAAGTGGACAGGAAACCGAACAAAGCTTTTCTGAACCAGGAGCAGTTTTAGATTTGAAGTACAGAATTAGTACATTTAAAACACATAGAGAATAGTACATAATAAATCAGGAGATAACATGAGATGCACTTGAGATGCTTAGAAAAATCTTCCCGTGAATATATGCAAGGACAGGGAATGTACGAGGGCACAAAGCACATGTGAATGATTACTTTTTTTATTTTTTTATTTTCAATACAAAACATTGTACAAACAAGTCAAACAAATGACAAGTATAAACAACAACTTACATAACTTAAAACACTCACACATACATACAATTGTTAGGGTTCCAAATATATAGGGCCTCATTAAATTCCAGCCTCGTAAATAAGAGGCTTCTACTTCAGCCCTACGTACTGCAAAGTTTCTCTAACTTACAATGCTATTAAATTAGCCCTGCTGCGAGCAACGTATGAGCTACGCAGCAGGGCCGTACGTATCTACACTGCGTAAATGTACATGAGGAGTGACAGCCTGCGAGATGATATCGCATGCTCCCACTCCTCATCAATTGCTGCGGGGGTCCTAAAAGGGACCTCCGCGGCAGTCCCCCACATAAGCCCTGCCGTGGGGGTACTCCAAATACCCCCCCAGCACCTAAAATTAACCCCCCCAATGCGGGGGTCCCCGTCGGGACCCCCGAAGTGTCCTAACATGAACACCTTGCTGCAGGGGTCCATAGGAACCCCCGCAGCCACCACACATTAACCCCTTGCAGGGGGGTCCCCGATCGGCACCGATCAGGCCCCCGCTGTATTTCAAACTTTTAAATTCCCCGCCGCGGCTCCTTAAAGGGCCCGCGGCACACTATTACCCAATCCCAGCCGCGGCACCTAAAATTAACCCCCTTCTATGCTGGGGGTCCCCATCGGGACCCCCGAAGTGTCCCCACATTAACCCTGTAAAGGTCCTGAAAGGACTCGCACTAAAAATATTAACCCCAGGCAACTATAATTACCCCATTAACTCATGGTGGTCAATCCAGACCACCATAAGGCCTAAATTAACCCATTAACTCATGGTGGTCAATCCAGACCACCATAAGGCCTAAATTAACCCATTAACTCATGGTGGTCAATCCAGACCACCATAAGGCCTAAATTAACCCCATCAGTCCCATAAGGGTATATTATTACCATTATGGGCCTGTTACAACCCAACATTAACCACATAAGTGCCATGACGGTCCTCAAGGACCATCATGACACTAACTACAAACACTACACTATAACCCCCAATAAACCATTTAATCTAAACTAACCCCCCTCTACACTAATCTATTAACACTTACACTACCTACCTACACTACCTACCCCCTAATAAACCTCCCCAACACTCTAATTACAAAAAAAAAACTGCCTTACAGAAAACAAAAAAATACATTACAACCCCACTCCCCACTACAGAAAATAAAAAAATTACACACCTGAAAAGGAAAGACAGATAAACACAATACAATATATACATATAATACATTACATACATGACATACAATACATGACATTACATACATTACATATAATATATTAAATATAATATATTACATATAATAAATTACATACAATACATGACATACAATACATGACATTACATACATTACATATAATATATTAAATATAATATATTACATATAATATATTACATACAATACATGACATACAATACATGACATTACATACATTACATATAATATATTAAATATAATATATTACATATAATATATTACATATAGTCCTAATCAAATACCCCCTATCTATCTAACATACAATCTATTTAATTTAAAATAAATCCTAACTATTTCAAATACATCCCCCTATCTATCTAATATACAATAAATCCTAACTACATACACAGACCCTTATTCTAAAATAAAATAAAATAATTACAGTCCTAACTACACAGACCCTAATTCTTAGCTAAAATCAAAAAATTAAGACCACTTACCTTTAAGATGTTGCTTCAGATCACTAACCTATGGGTCAAACAAAACAAAATAATTAGTACAAAACATTAACATCAAATAAATAAACATTATATACATTCTAAATAATATACTCACCTTTACAGCATGTCCCGTCATTGTTTAGCTCTTCCGGCGCGGCCCTGTTAAAAAAAAACACAATACATGAATACATTAATACAATATATAAACAATAAATAAAATACACATATAAACATCTAAATATACATTTAACTTACCTCCCCGCGATGTCCCCGGCCTTCTCTCCTTCAGTCCTGATAGAGACCCCTGCAGCATGGGGATGTGTATAGGGTGCAGGGGGGAGCCTCACACTGCTGTCTCGGGCTGTTCCGAGGCAGCACATAGAGGCTTTCGGATCCCTTGCGTGGACTTTTTGTCCACGTAGGGATTCTTACGATATGCGAGAATCATGCGTAGATTTAAGGCTACGTAGCTCTCTCGGAGCCTATTCTCGGCCATTTTCTCGCAGTCATATCGCAAAGCAGGCTGCGAGAGATTCGGTACTCGCAAACAGCAAGAAAACTGCCTTTTGCGAGCACCGAGAGAACTACGAGGGATAATTTAATAGGGCCCTTAGACAGAGAAGTCCTGAGATAATATATTTTGATCAGAGACCATGTATTGGTCCCATTTAGACCATTTAATCTGTAAGACTTTTTTCCATAAAAAGATAGATTGTTCATTATTAACTATAATATATCTATTTACATTTATAGCATTAAGTATTTCCTTCAATGATGGAACTGTAGATTTATTCCACTGTTTCACCATAAGCCATTTGGCCACTAAAAGGATATGACACTTCTGTCAGGATAATACAAATCATCCAAAAACACATGAAATAAGACCACCATGTTGAGCAAATTATTTTTTTACCCAATATTTTAGTTAGGAGCTGGCAACAATCTTTCCACATACCTTGAATTTTTTTGCATTCCCTCCAAACATGGGTCATCGTCCCTGATAAACCACAACATTTCCAACATAGACCTGAGTTCTTAGGGTCAATTTTCCCCATGTTCACCGGGGCAAAATCCATCTGTGGGTCAACTTAAAGAAGATCCTGATATGTGAAGATACATGCCAATTTCTTGACTATTTTCAGGCTTTTTATCCAGATCTGTTCTTCCAAATTTACTCCCAGATCCATTTACCACCCCTTCACACCAATACTCTTTGTAAAGAGAGTGTTTTCAGAAATGATCTTACTACATTTTGATATTAAGTGAGATTCTATCTTCTTTATAACCAATTCCTTTATTTTCATGGGGGCCTTTATTTTAGTGATGTTATAGCCCCATGACATTAACCTTTTTTTAAAACTTTCATAGTTCAACCAAATTAATTTATTGATCTCAAATTTCCTCTGCATTTCTTGAAAGTTTAGAAGATGTCCGTCTATATACAGTTCAGTGATTGATGTCACTCCCTTACTTTTTAACATAGAAATAGTTGATTTATGATCATCTACACCAAGCAGGTCGATCGGTGTGGCTAATGAAGGAGAATTAGATAAATGCATATTTTCTTTATTTTTGTACCAACATTTCACAAGTGAAATAATAATCTTGGGGAGTCTGCTCAACAAAGTCTTACTATAGCTCGGCAGCCAAAGAATGGTCTGAATAGAAATGTCTTTCATTAAGGTCTCTTCTAACGCCAATCATCTTGGCAATAACAACATGTTGATGTATATTATGTATACAGGGAGAGTTAAGACCATCTTTGTCAAATTTCCTAGTTGCGTAACTCTTCCTTATTCTTGGTCTTTTCCTCCCATTTAAAATTTGTCAAGCTGATGCTGTATACTTTTTATAAAATATTTGGGGAGAATTTCTAGTATAGATCTCAAACAGTATGTTATTTTAGGAATAAGACTCATATTGGTAGCTGCAATTCTGGCTGACCATGTGAGATTAAGAGAGCTCCAATTACTTAAAGTTAATTGGATTTGTTTCATAATTCCATTTCAATTTCCCCTAGCCATATTACTAATTCGAAAGGAGAATTTAATCCCCAAAGGAATGATACCATGGGATTTCCAGTTAAACAGGAAAAGAATCTCCAGTTTATGTTTTACTCTTTGCTTTAAACATCGACTCAGGGTAACTAATTTAGTTTGATTACTGTATATACTCGAGTATAAGCCGACCCGAGTATAAGCCAAGGCACCAATATTACCACAAAATACTGGGAAAACTTAGTGACTCGAGTATAAGCCGAGGGGGAGAAATGTGCTACCCCCTGTGTCCCTCTTGTGCCCTCTGTGTCCCCCTCTTGTGTGCCCTCTATGTCCCTTTCTTGTGTTCCCACTCTCTCTCCCCTGTGTCTCTTCCCCCCTCTCCCTCCCCTGTGTCTATCCCCCCTCTCCCTCCCCTGTGTCTCCTCCCCTCCACTCCCTCCCCTGTGCATCTTCCCCCTCTCCCTCCCCTGTCTCTCCCCCCCTCCCCTGTGTCTCTTCCCCCCTCTCCCTTCCCTGTGTCTCTTTCCCTCCCCCTCCCTTATCACCCTCCTCAACCCCCCTCCTCATCCCCCCTCCTCACCCTCCCTCCTCATCCTCTCTCCTCAACCCCCCTCCTCATCCTCTCTCCTCAACCCCCTCCTCATTCTCCCTCCTCCTCCTCTCTCCTCAACCCCCCTCCTCATCCTCTCTCCTCAACCCCCCTCCTCATACTCTCTCCTCAACCCCCCTCCTCAACCCCCCTCCTCATCCCCAACTCCTCTCTCCTCAATCCCCCTCCTCAACCCCCCTCCTCTTCCTCTCTCCTCAATCCCCCTACTCAAACCCCCTCCTCATCCTCACTCCTCACCCCCCTCCTTAACCTCCCTCCTTATCCCCCCTCCTCAACCCCCCCTCCTCAACCTCTCTCATCAACCCCCTCCTCATCCTCAACCCCCCTCCTCATCGTCAACCCCCCTCCTCATCCTCAACCCCCCTTCTCATCCTCAACCCCCCTCCTCATCCTCAACCACCCTCCTCATCCTCAAACTCTCTCCTCAACCCCCTCCTCATCCTCAACCCCCCTCCTCAACCTCCCTCCTCAACCTCCATTTTCATTCTCAACCCCCCTCCTCAACCCCCCTCCTCATCCTAAACCCCCCTCCTCACTTTACCCCTCTAATTACCTCCGCCTCTCCCTTTCCCCTCACTTTCGTTCCATCAGCAGCTGCTCCTTCGCTTCTCCAGCTCCTTCCGGCTGGATGAGGAGGGGGTTTAGGATGAGGAGGGGGGTTGAGGAGGGGGGTTGAGGATGAGGAGGGGGGTTTAGGATGGGTGGTTGAGGATGAGGAGGGGGTTGAGGATGGGGGGTTGAGGATGAGGATGGGGGTTGAGGATGAGGAGGATGATAAGGGACGGGAAGGGAAAGCGACACGGGGGTGGAGATAGACACAGGGGGGGAGAGAGACACGGGGGTGGAGAGACATGGGGGCAAGAGAGACACGGGGGTGGAGAGACACAGGTGACTCGAGTATAAGCCGAGGGGGCCCTTTTCAGCCCTAGAAAAGGGCTGAAAAACTCTGCTTATACTCGAGTATATGCAGTAATTTTAAAATAAGACAGTCTGCCAAATTCATCAAGAATTTCCAATAATTTATGACAAGAGGTTTCCGGATTAGTGATCGTTATAACAATGTCATCAGCATCAGCCATAAACTTAAATTCTGCTTTACCTATCACCACACCACTTATTTATTTTGTTTCCCTGATGAAGATAGCCAACGGCTCCATAAAAAGAATAAAAAACAAAGGGTATAGGGGGCACCCTTGTTGTATGCCATTTCCTATCTTAAACCTATCTTAAAACTGTTGGACTCGAAGTCAGGATTTGCCACAAAAGCAATAGAACTTGTGTAGAGAGCCTTAACTGACTTCGAGGCAAACTCTCCTAATTCATATTTATAGAAAACTGCTTCAAGAAATTGGCAATTGACCCTGTCAAAAGCCTTTTCGGCGTCCAGTGACAAGGTCAATGTGGGAAGATCATTGGCCTTTTTGTATGACAGGACATTCATCAATCTTCTGGAGCTGTCGGAGGCCTGGCGCCCTGGGACAAAGCCCATTTGATCTGAATGAATAAGCTTTCTAATTATAGTTTTCATTCTATTCGCTAATATCTTCAAATTCATTTTTAGATCTATGTTGATAAGCGATATAGGACGATAACTCCTACAGTCTTCTGAAGCCTTCCCAGTTTTCAGAATATTGACTATTTTGGTCTCCTACATCTCCAGAGGGATGCTTCCTGTTTGTTTAATTTCATTATAGAGTCTACATAATTGTTCTTTAATATCAGGCAAAAGTATTTGATAGAATGATTGGTCAAATCCATCAACCCCTGGAGCTTTGTTAGTCTTACCACTATTTATTGCTTTCGTTAATTCACCTATAGTTATATCACATTTTAGGTATTTATTTTCTGTATCCGAAAACAACGGAAATTAGATTTTATCTAAAATATAAAAGTCAGTAAACACGTCATGTATTTTATCTGTATGAGATTGAAGATTTTTATTTGAATCTAAGATTCTAAAGATCTTGTTTTGATTTTGTTGTTTCTTTAACCTATTGGTTAAGAATTCTTAAAAGATCTACTCTGTTTTTTATTAGGTATATGGATGTTAACTAGGGTAATATATCTCCCCATAGAATCAACCTTGGAAAATTGCTAATCTATTGCTAAAGAGGATCGAGACCCCTTTGGATTTGTTATTATATGTAGAATCTATTTTTCCCGGAAAGTATTTATTAGTCATAAAATGTACATTCTCCCTCTTTAAATGGGTCTCCTGAAGACATAATATGTCAGCTTTCATTTTGACATAATTTGAAAAAGCTATTTTTCTTTTGGTTGGTGAGTTAAGTCCGTTGACGTTGTGCAATATGATTTTTATTCCCATAATCACATTAGTAGACAGACTAAGGAACTATCTGTCTTAAGTATAAACATAATCATAGACAATTTATATACATCTGGAACCCCTAACATTCTCATAACAAACATACACAAAATTAAAAAAACTAAAGCGGAACATACCATATTCTTTTAGTTAACAGGGCTAATGCCTGATGTTCAGAAATGGTAGGAATGGTTACGTATTTATGGTTGAGAGAAAATCGGTCAAGTCCAATTAACCAAGTCTAATGCAGGCTGGGTCATGTGAACAACATCATCAATATTCAAGTACAGATAAAACACAAGTGAGTTCTATCTAATTTCCTAAAATGTGATTTCAACTTCTTCCAAATGTTGAGAAAAAAAAATAAAAAAATAATAACTTGAAACAAATTATGTTAAGATCCAGAAAGGGAATAAGATGAATCAATATTTTTTAATTATGTGTCTGAGTTGCTCCCTCTAACTCTTGAGGTTAACTCTAATATTATTTACCCAGTTCTACCCCAAATTTTGAAAGTAGTGCTAGGGGCTTTTATTTCCTCCCCTCTACCTTTGAGATTTACTCAACTAATGTGAATGTGTAAGTGCCCAACTATCCGACTAGATTATTACCTTTATATCAATTATTATTCCACTTCAAACTAGTATTATATTAATATAAATTTGTGTTCAATCATTTAGCACTATTATTATAAATTTGTGTTCAATCATTTTAGTGCTACCCTCATATGCCTCACGCCTGCTTTATCCATTTAAGTTAACTTACTACTAACTTTGTTTTTTCTCCTTTTTTTTTTTATTATTTGCCACGTCAGCTTACTGGTCAAAAGAGTAGGTTTCTTAATCTCTTTAATGGTCTGCTCTATTTCAATCTGCCAGTTATGCAATAGTTTTACTCCATCTTGGACTGTTTTTATTCTGTGCCAATTTGAATCTTTTTATATAGCAATAACCTTTGGAGAGATCCATTTATACCTAATTTCTCTCTGACGTAAGACCTGAGCAATTTCTGTATATTCTCTTCTGCTCGCTAATGTTTGGGCAGAGAGGTCTAAGAAGATCTTGAAATTCCTGTAAGGAGGAGAAATGTTTTTATCGTATGCTGCCTGGATTATAGCATCCCTATAGGACAGATAATGTAACCTCATTATTAAGTTATTAACTTATTTCGATGTTTGGCTAGAGGCAACCTATGGATAACATCAATGAAACATACATTTTTTTTAAATTTGGAAGCAGAGTTCTGAGAAAGTCCTCCATGTAGATCTTTAAGTTACCCTGGTGGGTCTCTTGTATGCCTCCCACTCGAAGGTTATTATTTCTGGAGCGATCTTCCAAAGAGGAAACTTTCAACGTTAAATCCTTGATTTTATTCTCCAACTCAGATGTTTACTTGAGTAGGGTGTTGATGCCTGTAATTAAATTAATATCACAAATATTATCCAAGGATTCAACTCTCTGATTGACTTCCACAATAGCTTGTGAATTGTCAGCTATTTTCTTTGGCAAATCAGCAATAAGATTTATTTGAAAGTCCTGTAAAAGTTCTTTCATTTTAGAGCATGTGATTCTCCCCTTCTTCTGAAAAAGATTTTCCCTGGCTTATATTCTGAGAGGCTTTTTCTGGAGACGGATTATCCGTTGAATTTGGACTGGAGTCCTCAAATGGGGTACTAGAAGACATACTCTTATTTCTTGGTGGGAACATATTAGGGGTTTTAGAGATATACTTTTTTTATCCCTTTGCTTCATTTAAATTGGCATATTAAATATTCAAATTCCACGTCATGGCTATTTATGAACTGCCAAGACTTACTCACCCCGCTATCAAAGCTTAATTAAAGATAATCCTGAGGCCCGGGATTCATTTGTTATTTAACCTCCCTTCTTTCTACCCTGGATACAAAAACTCCTGTGTTTGGCTTAGGACCTTACTCAGGACACCTTTATCTCAGTCACTTCCATATATTGCCCACTCCCACGTACTGTGAGGGTCTAGCACTTTATCACTTTATCTATATTATGTGCCAAGACTTGAGTGGCTATTAGGCCATCTCGTCTCACCAGCTGTCCTTGAATAATCCTGTGTTTTATTTAATCACCCAACTTTATCCAGTTCTCAATGTATCCCTTCTCAGTCAGTTCTAATTGTGGGCGCAGTCCATCATTTTACTTGATAATATGAATTATTTGCTAAGATCTAATCACCGGTATATTTGTCCATGATTTTATCAAACCTGTTTCTGGTCAGGAAAATACTCAATTTGGTTATCCTTTTCCTTCTTTTTCCCTTCCCCTTTTTCTATCCTTTCTCTTTTCTTCAAGTACATATATCTCAACTCCATCTTTGTGGGCTGTGCCGGTATACTTCAATGGGCATGTAATTCATATTAAATCGTATTGGCGCTACCTGCTTATTTGGAAATAGCGTTGAAGTATACAACAAAAACAGGCACACTGTTAGTCTATGAGCTGGAGTCTCCTGGAGTCTCGCCGGTTCTTGCAGGATCTCAGGGATTCTCGTGGGAATTTACACCGGAGGGTCCCAGCTTTCCACTTCGGCGTGTGATGCTTCCACTTCACCCCTACCTTGAGTGCCTGATCCCACTCTGTTCCGCCAATAGAGGACAGCAACAGACCTCCACAGACTCGTCTACCACATGCAGCGCAGGCTCCAGCCCCAGATTCTGCCACAGCTATAACAACGCCAAACGGCGGCAGGCACAAACCTCTTCCCCTCCTCCAAGGTAGGCTTGCTTTACATAAATCTTGGCATTTATTCAGCAGCTTTGGACATAGCTTTCCCTATCTGGAACAGCCTAGAAAGATGACCAAAAAATGTTGAAATGTCAAAGAGCTTTAGCTCGACCTCCTCCCAACCATCCTAGCGTCAACTTCAGACTTCAAGCTGATGCATGGGCCATTTCCTGTTACGCCCCTAAAAGGCTTTAATCACAATTTTCAGTCTCCCATGAGCCACACCATTTGAATGATTACTGTCACTCCAAGGTTGGTTGTCTCTCTCTCTTACCATTAAGCCCAATTTTTAAGATACGTAGCTGGCACCCAAGATTTTTTTGGTCTAGCTACGTATCCATGCCAATTGCAAACCTTCCAATAAACTAACACATACCTAGCCTGATCTCATGTTGTCTGCTAGCCCTACTGTATCCATGCTGCCTACTGCAGGAGACACTGAGCTTTCGGCTCAGTAGTCTCCGTAGCAGTGCTGCATCAACACTACACAGCCCTAAACTAATCCCCTTCCATATCTATCTCTATAAGTCCATTTTCATGGCAGGGAAGGGGATAAACAAATAAATACGTAGGCAGGGGGTTTATGACCCCACTGACGATCACCCCCTAGGAGCCCAGGGAACCCTGGGGTTTCCCCTCCTCCCATGCTCTGAAAGAACGCCCCATGATTCCCTCCCCTGCTTATACTAATCCCCACAAATATATAGTGACCCCCATGGTATACTACATTAACCTCTAACTACCATGGGGTATTTAACCTTAACTAGCATGGGGTCCTTAAATGAACCTGTAGCAACCCTATTTTACCCCATAACATGAGGGTGTATACAGACCCCGTGGTAAATTACAATAAACCCCTAATGTGCCCCCAAACATCCACATGGCACCCTATGTCTAAAACATCTACAGTAACATTCTTAAAAAAAAAAAAAAACACATCACATAAAATAAAAAAACATTAATTACAAAAAAATAAAAAATAAACTAAATTACTAACAGCCTTATTAAATTGCAATTTAGCCAATTGAATGGGGCTCTATATAAGCACAGAGAATATTTTTTTACAGAACTTCTATCCAAAAGCAAGGTCTTCACTAACTAAAAACTTCTGTAAAAAAATATGCTATGTGCTTATATACTGTAGAGCCCTATTCAATTGGCCGAATTGCAATTTAAATTAAATTGTTTTAAATTACTAAAACAATTACAGAAAATAAAAACAAACTATTTCAAGAAAATAAAAAATATTTACAAGAAAATAAGAAAGAATTACAAGAAAATTATAAAATAGTATTAAATAAAATAAAAAATTAACCCTGTAAAAAATATTAATTACCGTATTTATCGGCACATAACACGCACTTTTTCTCCCTGAAAATAGGGGGCAAATGATGTGTGAGTGTTATACGCCGATATTCCCTCCCCCCTCCTCATCCTCAACCCCCCCTCCTCATTCTAAACCCCCCTCCGCATTCTAACCCCCCCTCCTCATTCTAAACGCCGGGTCAAGGATCGGAGCGGAGGCCGGAGCAGAAGCAGGTAAGTGAGGGGGGGGGGGGTTTAGGTAGAGGAGGGGGGGTTTAGAATGAGGAGGGGGGTTTAGAATGAGGAGGGAGGTTAAGGAGGGGGGTTGAGGATAGGGGGGTTGAGGATAGGGGGGTTGAGGTTGAGGAGGGGGGTTGAGGAGGGGGTTGAGGATAGGGGGGTTGAGGAGGGGGTTGAGGATAGGGGGGTTGAGGAAGGAGGTTTGAGGATAGAGGGGTTGAGGAAGGAGGATGAGGATGGGGGGTTGAGGGGGGGTTTGAGGATGGGGAGGTTGAGGAGGGTGGATGAGGAGGCATGTTGAGGAGGGGGTTGAGGATAGGGGGGTTGAGGAAGGAGGATGAGGATGGGGGGGTTGAGGAGGGGGGTTGAGGAGGGAGGCTGAGGAGGGGTTGAGGATAGGGGGGTTGAGGAAGGAGGATGAGGATGGGGGGGGTTGAGGAGGGGGGTTGAGGAGGGAGGCTGAGGAGGGAGGTTGAGGAGGAGGTTGAGGATGGGGGGTTGAGGAGGGAGAATGAGGAGGGGGTTGAGGATGAGGAGGGAGGTTGAGGTTGAGGATTTTGCTTCAAAGTTCTTTATTTGAATTTTTTCTTCCCCTAAAATTTCCTTTTTAAAATGAGGTGCGTGTTATACGCCGGTGCGTGTTATACGCCGATAATTACGGTATACTTACCTGCCCTAATGTTCCTCCAGCGATGATCAACTATACCCTGGTCCTCCCTCTTCTACCCTGGACCAAGCGGGCTATCCATGTTAATTGTTGCCATCAGGTCCTCTTCTTTCTGGATTGAAGCCAAAGTATCCTCTCTTCTGAGCCTGGAAATGGCCCTCCAAAGAAAAAACCTGTTGCTCTAAAAAAAAAAATTAGGAGCTACTCTGCAAATGGCTTCTGTTGCACTTTTGCAGCTTAAATACTATTTTTTATGCATTTTGATTGGCTTAAATATGTGTCTATCATATTTCAGCTAATCAGAATCATATGTCACTCTGCTCTCTAAGCATGGGAATTTTAATTGAACTAACGAAAATGCTCACATTGATGGACCATATCAATCTGAGCATCCTGGTTCACTTAAAATTCTCATGCTCCTTCGAGGACCTCCATGTCATATTTATTTAGTTAAGGTCTCATGTAGGTCCTTGCATGGCTATTGTTATTAGTGGGGATCAAGTGTGAGCGGGGGCAGGAATCTTCAGGGCTTCTCTTCACTTCATTTTTGCCTGTTCAGTGGTGCTGCCGCTCATTGCTGAAAAAAAGGCTTATTTTGATCGGTACGTTACACATCAATAATACATTCCTTTATAGGTGGTTGCCTACGTTAGTTTCATTTTTTTTTTTTTAAAACAGTGAGTTTTATTGTCACCAATTGCAATAAACATTTCACATATTTGACCTCGGCTCGCAGGCCTGTCAGTTTATCATATGTCTATGACACCCAATATAGATATATTTATATACATCAAAATACAGAGAACTCTGTACCATTACTGTTAATGAAGTCAGGATAACGAATAGCCTGTTATAGGTCAAACAGATTGGTACTGGTACATAATGAGCGACTTTCTCTTTTTTTTTTTTTTTTAACTCTAACCTTTTAGAATCATACAACATAACCCAAAACTTAAACTGCTTGCTGGCCGACCCTGTCCCCCTCCCTACCTATGATTTCCCTAGGCGCAGGAAACTTTTAATGAAATTGTCCCCAAGTCCCTTCCTTTTCCCCCTCCCCGGCCCCCTTGGCCGACCTTAATGAGGAAATAACCCTAACTCCCTAAGGCTAGGCCTGTGTATACTATCCATGGGTCCCATATTTTCCTGTATTTATCCATAGAGTCAGCTAATAGGTGGGTGATTCTTTCGTTGATGGCAATATAGTTAATCTTTTGTTTAACCAACTGGAAGTTTAGGTTGCTGGATTTCCAGGATTTGGCAATATGGCTCTTAGCTGCCAAATTTATGTATTGCAGCAGCCTATTTTGGGATGGAGCAAGAGTGCTATTGGGGATCCCCAGCAGCATGTTATCAATAGACCTGTCCACAGGGGTATGGAACAAGTCCGAGGCTAACTCTGATATTAAATCCCAGACTTTAACTACCTGGGGGCAGGTCCACCATATATGGGTAAATGTCCCTGTTGCTTGGCACCACCTGAAGCACAAGTGGCTTTCTGACTTTTTCCATTTGGCGAGCTTTTCTGGGGTTATGTAAACCCTGTGGAGCACCTTGATGGCGGTTTCCAGGATTCTATAGTTGAGGGAGCCCCTATAGATGTTGGACCAAGCCACCCTCCATTTACCTGGGTCCCAGCTCGTATTCATGTCAGTTTCCCAATCTACCATGTGTTTTAGCTTGAGTCCATCAGGCCGGGCATTAAACGTTTTGTAAAGCATCCCCAGGGTACCCTTCGTTAGTGGGGCCACTTGACAGATTTTAGATAGCCAGTTCATTTCCGGCACTGTGTGGTTCTCTAATAAGCAGAGTACAAGATGTTTAAGTCTGCAGAAATTATAGTGTTCTGACAAAGGCAGATCATGTTTGTCCCTTAATTTTTCGAAGGAGATAATTTGCCCCTTCTCTATCCACCAGTGTTGGGAGGATGAATTCAGGCTAATTGACATCTGGGGATGATTAAGGAGTGAGATTATTCAGGATGGTTTTGGGAATATTTTCATGTGCTCGCGGGCCCATTTCCAGCATGTTAGCGTATGCTTTATCATGGGATTGGGTGTGTTTCTAATTTTTGGGGGAATATCTGGCAGCCACATAATTGTGTCCCAGGTCAGCAGTCTCATTGATTGGTTTTCTATATAAATCCACGCCGGTTGATGGGTCACGGAGTGGGCGATTGGCAAAAAGGATAATTGAGCGGCCTTGTAATAAAGTTTGATATTAGGGCAGGATAGTCCTCCATCTAGTTTGTGAAGATACATAATTTTTTTCGCAATTCGCGATGGGCCCTGATTCCAAATGAACCTAAAGATATGCCTTTGGAAATTAGATAAATCTTTATTTTTAACCGGGATAGGGAGGGTTCTAAAAAGGTAAAGAAGTCTGGGCAGAATGTTCATTTTTATTGTATTAATTCTCCCCACCCAGGAAAGGCGAAATTTCGTCCATCTACCCAAATCTGCAATCAAGGTATATTTTGAAATGGTGATGTCCTACCTCTATCCCGGTAATCCCTGAATTGGCCCTGATCCCCCTGGCTAGGGGTTCCATAGCCAATGCGAAGAGCAAAGGCGATAACAGGCATCCTTGTCTAGTACCCCTCCCTATTGTTATATTCAGGGTCACAGGACCAGGGAGCTTCAGTTTGGCTGAAGGGGAATTATAGAAAGATTTCAGCAAGTTAATGAACTGGCCACTGATACCAAATTTACTTAGGGCCGCGAATAGATAGGGCCATTCCAAGGAATCAAAGGTCTTTTCAATATCAAAGGCCATAAGGCACGCTGGTATTTTGGAGATTTTGGCTTTATGTATGAGATTAAGGACTTTCCTAATATTATCTCCTGCCTGTCTGTGGGCCACGAAACCTACCTGGTCATTATGAATCAGTCTTGGCAAGAAACAAGCCAGTCTGTCTGCCATAATTTTGGAGAGGATTTTCATGTCACAATTTAGGAATGAGATTGGCCTGTAGTTTTTCATTTCCAGGGGGTTCCTTCCTTCCTTGGGGAATAGGATAATCTCAGCAGCATTAAGCTCTGCCGGTATTTGCTGACCTGCCAGAATGTTGTTGAAGAGTGTGACTAGGTGCGGGCCAAGGGTTTCTATAAATCCTTTGTAATAACTATTGGTAAACCCATCTGGCCCCGGAGATTTACCCACTTTAAGTTTAAGTATCGTTTTGCGTACCTCGTCTAACGAAATTGGGGCGTTAAGGGCTCCCAGCTCTTCCCCCGTTATGGTGGGGAGATCACTTGAATTGAGAAATGCCTGCATCTCATTAAGGTTGAGAGTTGTGGAGCCTTCATAGAGGGAATTAAAGTAGTTGGTGAAAATGGACTTAATTTTACTTGGATTGGCTGTGAGCTCGCCCTCCCGTGTTTTTATTTGATGGATTTTATTCTGTGTACTTTTTGATTGTAACTTTCTGGCTAGGAGTGGGCCCGGTTTATTTGCTTTGTCGAAAAACTTTTGCTGAGTCCACCTTAGGGCTTTCTCAGTTTGGTCCGAAAGGAGAGCGCCTAGATCTGTCCTAACCTTTTCTATTGCCTGTCTATTTTTGATGTCTGGCTTGGATTGGTTTAATTTTTTAAGTTTTGTCAGTTCTGCTTGAAGTTCAATTTCTCTGGCCTTTCTTTGTTTTTTGTAGTGGGAGGCAATTTTAATAAGGGATCCCCGAATGTAGGCCTTGTGTGTAACCCATACAATGCTTGCCCTTACTTCTGGGGAGAGGTTAACCTGGAAGAAAAGATCCAGATCCTGGGAAATTTGGTCCTTGACCTCTGGGTTAGCTAGAATTCTTTCGTTCAGTCTCCACGAGAATATGGGTCTCCCCCCTGAAACCCAGCCCAATGCAAGCTTTACGGAAGCATGGTCTGACCATGTACAGGGGATAAATTCTGATTTCTTTACTTGGTCTAACAGGGAGGAATCTGCAAAAATGGAGTCTATCCTAGAATAGGTATTATGTACTTGGGAGAAAAAAGAATATTCCTTAACCGTAGGGTGTGTTTCCCTCCAGACATCTGTCAAGTTTAGTTTAAGGAGTAAGCGCTTAATTTTCTTCATTTTTCTAGAGAACCTCTCTTGTCCCCCCCTTCCCTGACCTATCTTGAGCCGGGTCCAGTACCAAATTCAGGTCCCCACCTATTATTATTTTTCCCAGCCCCGGCTTATCTAGAGTCTTTAGAACGTTTATGACAGTCTGATGGGGGTTTGTTGTTGGGGCGTAGATGGAGACCAGGGTTGTCCTAATACCCTGTACTAGTCCTGTGATTATTACAAAACTACCCCCCGGACCTATCTGTTTATTCTCTAATGTAAAGGGGAAGTTCCTGTGAAGGAGTATAGCCGCCCCTCCTTTTTTAGTTCTTTGATTGGCTAGGAAAACTGTTGGATAATTCCTGTGAAGGAAATTCGGGTGGTTGTTGTGGACAAAGTGAGTCTCCTGCATGAATATGACAGAGGGGTTGCTATCCTTATAAGAGAGAAAGGCCTTGCGACATTTAAATGGTGAGTTAAATCCTTTGACATCGTGTGTCAGGAACACTATGTCTAAATTATTCAGACTTTCCGCCATGTGTGTGGTGATGTGTTGTCCTGACTTACCCCATTCCGCTGGAAAAGTCCCGATAGCACTGTGGCCGGGTGAGAAAGGCTGGGAGAGTGGACTACTCCCTAACCAGGCAGACTTACCCCCCGGGAGTCTATTGATTGAGAGAAGGATGCCTTCTAACCAGATGGATTTACCTCTGGGGAGTCTTGCGTTCAGAAAGAGAGAACATGGATCAGCCAGCAAGCTAACAAAACAGTAAATAAATACTGAGACATAACAATTAAATTGATAAACATAACCTAAAAACATTTCAAGAACACTGATCCTCATTGATTTTTACCGGTAGCACCTAAGTGCCTAGGGTGGAGAGGATAATCAAAGCCTCCCTCTGTCCCTAGTATGAGGAAAATGAATATACTTGAATAGTTCCTAACTAGACAATTAGTATTTTACTCAACAGTACATTAGTCCTGAAATAGGCCCAACCCTGTGGGAAAATGGGAAACGTGAGAAGTAGTTATACCTAGATCTATAGTCTTTTTGGTAAAAGCTATCTCTTCTCTGGTGTTATATCGAACAGTATGTACTTAAACACACAATACATAATGAGATTTGTATGCAGTCTTAGGCTTAACTATTGTCAGACCCTTTATGCATTGTTTAAGAGTTCTCAAGTTTCTGACTATTATGTTAGTTCACCCTTCATGAACCAGTGCGGAGGAAGTGCCTGGGGTGGACTGGCCAGAAGTCCCAGGCTCTGATTGCGACGTGCGAGTAGAGTCTCTCTGGTTCCTCTGTTTTTTGGGGACAGGTACATCTGTCCACTGCCTTGAAGGCCTATCTTTTGGCCTCTCTGCTCGTTGTTCACGAAAATCTTCAGTAGTGGCCAGATAGAGGTGGATCAAATGTTTCTGACAGTCTTCCAGAAAAAAAGCAGAGTAAGTAGAGCCTCCTGCTTGGAAAAGTAAGCGGAATGGAAAACCACATTTGTACGGGATCTTGTTCTTTATAAGAACATTTAAAGCCGGTCTCATTCCCTGCGTTTATTCAGAGTGGATGGTGCAATATCAGCGAAGATCTGCAGGTGGGATCCATCTGGGCCCACAACTTGTGAAATATTTCTGGCGGCAGAAAGGATGTTATCCCTTGTTCTTTATCGGAGGAATCGGACTATTGTGTCTTTAGGTAGGCTCTGGTTGGAGGACGCTCCCAGGGCCCTATGTGCCCTCTCAATTTCAATCTCCTCATCTTCTTCCCCCGGCAGCAAGGTCCGAACAACTTCCTTGATGTAGGGTACCAGGTTAGTCACCCGTTTGTCAATCCCTCTAAAGCGAATATAATTTCTGCGAGAACGATTTTCAGCATCCTCAAGTTTGTTTTCCAGGATGGTGATTCTGGAAGAGTTTGCCGAGATGTCCTTCCTGTCCTGCCCTTGGGCTGAGACCAATTGGTCCGTGAGGGTTTCTAATAGATGAGTTCTCTGTCCCAACTCTTGGATTTCTTTCTTAAAGTCCTGCACGGCCTGGGATAGTTGGGTCTTTAATAAGGTTTCAAACCTTGTCATAATTTTGTCTACCATCTCCGGATCTTGTAGTGTACCCCTCTGTTCCCCCTCCATATCCGAATTGTCAGATAGGTCTACAGCGGGGCTCTGGGGCGAAGGCTGACGTTTTGGGAGAGTTTGGAAGTGTTCTGGAATTCCTTTAGCTGCCGAGCTCTTGCGTGTTTTACCCTTCATCTTCCACACAGGTTTTCATTTGTAGTTTACTGGGGCATCCTCAGCCCCGGTATTAATCCAGCTTTTGAGACAAGGGAATTGCTTATATGCAGAAGGGTTTCCCTTCTTCTTATCTTTTCCTTTTAAATTATCACATCGACGTATTGCAGAGCTGCGTTATGGTTTCCCAGGTAGGGCCTTTTCATCCTTATTTGTCTACATGGCTAGGGAGATCTGTGAAGAAAGTCCTGGTTGTGTGCCATGTGGTGAGTGTCTATCCGGCATTTATCCGGCACCTAGGTATAACAAAAAAAAACAGTTTTTGCTTACCCTATGCGTTGACAGGGTGATTTAGCATAACTCAGTCCAGGGCCTTTGTGGCTAGTAATGCAAATGTGATATGTTCAACGGTCCCAGCTCCATTCCAGGGTGGCTAGTGCTGTTCACCCTCCACCACACTGATGCACAAAATGGCCGCCACCTCCTGCTTGGGCCTATATGGTAGACCAGTTCTTGGGCCCCCTCCTGAATTGTACTGGGCGACCTGCCTGAGCTTGTTGGGGTTTCCCTGAAGTCCCACTGCTCCCTCAGGGCTTCTTGTGGGGCGGGGGGATACCCTGCTTACCGCCAGTCACTGCCTCTGGTCTCCGTGAGTGGACGCGTGGTCCAAGATGGCGCCCCTTCTCCTGTCGGCATCCTCCTTCACCCCAGGCCCCTGGGTGTCTGCTGGGGTCTACTCCCTTGCCTGACCTCCGGGAGATCACCCTGTTTCTTCTCTCTGCCCCTCGTGGGGTGTACTGCGGCTTCGGGCCACCCCGACAGAGCCCCGGCCTTTACTGCCGTGTCCGGCGCTCCCCTATGGCCCCCTATGCAGTACTCACTGTTGGAGGAGTAGGAGGATGTGGTATGGGTCGGCGTTGCGTGGGGAGGATAGCCCAAACGGGCCTTTTCTCTTTCCCCGCCTGAGGGAGAAGGGCTCAGTGAGAGTTGCTTCCCCCACGCGTTTGGGCCGGTCTGGAAGGCAGGACGGACCAGGCCTCTATCCTGCTCTCCCCCTCACTCGGCCCAGCCTGCTCGGGATTGGTATCACGCTGGTCCTGGGGGCTTGATGCTCTTGTCTGCACTCAAATTAGGGGAGTTTGACCCCCCGAAATCGGGATATACAGTGGTTTGGGGTGTTATATTGACAGAGCAGATCCTTCATTTTTGTTTTTGTGGTAAAATTGATAAGCTCTCAAAGTACAAAGGATGTAAGAACAAACTCTGTCTTGCTCTAGCTCATAAATAGTTGTATGCTCCTGGGAAAGCGTGGGAAATGAAAAAAATTCTCATTACCCTAGGCTTACAATCTGTGTCCCAGGTATTTTATCTTCGTATATAGTATAAATCCCTTATGCACATCTGGACATAACAGGACCCCTGCCTAATTTTAACATTTGTTTCACACAGTTAGTGGGAAGAGAACAACAAAGAAAGGATAGGCTAGGTGTGCCAGACTTATCTGGTCTTATCTACAAGAATATGAAACATATTTAAGCATTACTTCCCAAACTAACCTAGCCATTTTTAAACTCCAGTATTAGTGATGGGCCCCCAAACTTTATAATTACTCAAGTACAAGTCAACAACATTCCACCAGTACCGCAAAACTGCACTCTAAAAACTGCAAAATGGCACAGTTACGTTAAAATTCATCCCAGAACCTCATTACACATCTTTAAATAACTTTCAAGGATATTATAGAGCTTTTACAAAATGAGAAACATTTGTAATAATGTTCCCATTTAATTTTTAATTATAATAAATAAAGTCTCACATTTTCAATCACAAGTAAAGAAATGCAATGTGATGCTATTTAAATAAATCAGTTCTAAAATAAAAAAACTTCTAAATAAGCAATAAAAAAGGGAATGACACAATTAGTTAGTAGTCATGATTTTGTATAGAATATTCTATGCAAACTGATAATTTTGTGATAACAGAAAAGTTATTGTTCCTATTTCATCTGCATATTTATGGCAATTGTTGTCTCTGTTAAAAAATAATTCTATGCATATAAGTATTTGCACTTCTGAATGCATATTCAGTATGTGAAGGGTCTGAACTATCCCTATGCATTTTGTGACCGTCTCGAGTATCTTCCATGTTAGATACAGTAAAGAAGAGAATAAGAACAGACTTTACACAAGCCATAAAAGAAAAAGCTGATAAATGTTGCCTTAAAATGTAAGGGACACCTTAAATGAAATTTTCACAATCCTTCCCACATTGTTCACATTATTCAGTGAATGATTTTTGTACTGGTTTATAATTTTGAGTTTGTGTTGTACCACTGCCAACCATTCTGTGATGTAGTCTAAATTTAAATTTAATCCCCTCTCTGTCATCCATTGCAGTTGTATCATCAAGTACAGTTTTTAAATATGTGTGAATGAAATTTTGAAAAGTACAAGTGAGATCAGCAGTTAATAGTCAATAAACCATCTCATGAATAGGTCATGTTTATATAGCACTGTGTATAATTTATAACTGTTATGACCATATCCTTATCAACTTCATTTTGAATATATGTTTAACAATATGTTTGCAATACCACAAACTGTGCTAAAGTAGAGGGAAAGGTAGAGATTTTTTTTTTTATTCAAGAAAAAAATAACACATCTGTTTTCTATAACATGGAACAGGTGTCTGTTAAAATGTCTGGGGATAAAACTGTTACTTTTAAAAGAATGGTGTGGTATATATTTGGAGAAGGTACTATTTTAATGATAATTCTAGACAAAGCTAATGCTATACAGTTTGCTGTAGGATCAAAAAGTTAAATTTCAAACATATAATTATGTGAAGATTTATAAAATGCTTCTGTTTAGTTGGAAATGTGAAAATAAGACAATACGAAAGCCAAAATAGCTGTAGAAACTAGAAAATATAAAATGAATATCTTCAAAATGGTTTGCATTTGAGTCTAGAAATTGTAATATTTTTCCAAGGAATAGCTTTGGCATCAACAAAAGATAGAGGAAAGAAATTATTGAAAAGATTAAAAAAGAGAGGGTATGCCAATACAATAGTCAATCATTTTTGAGAGAAAAGTTGTGAGGATAAATATGGCACAATTCATTTATAATGAGAAAGTTGGTTTTGATAAAGAGGACAAGGTGAGATTGATACTGTTCTACAATCAGAAAAGTGGAAAACTAAGGAGAATAATTTATGCATTTTGAATGTTTTGAAAGCAGGTAAAGAAAAGCTACGTTTTTAGGGGATAACCCGGATCTAACATTTTTGTAGAGCACCTAGTTTAAAAGACAAGTTATTGAGAAGTCATTATGAGAGTTTTCTAGTTAAGGAACATTATAAATTAAAAGGACAATGTTAGCGTGGTCATTATAAGACCTGTATAATTGCAGAGCTATCAAAAAATGTATAGATTACAAACGTCATATATAAAATATATAAATCTGCATCCAAATGTTGTTTGATACACATTGGAAAAAGTCTGAAAAGTGATTTTTTAAGGCAACATGATAAACACAAAGAAATAAAAGTCACAATATAATTTCAAATAAACATTGTTTGGGTGGGGTTACCCCTGACTACTAATTACAAAATGTATAATTATTTAGCTAAATATTTTTGAGAAAAAGCATGGTACAGGGGTTTGAACTTAAGTAGATTATTTTGATGTCATAACATGATTAACAAAAAATTATAGGACATGGATTTATTTTTTATCTCACACCCATATTACTTAAAACATAACTTTTATTTCATTATCATAAACCTATTGGTTGTTTGAATAGTGTATAGGATACAGTACTATGAGTGCGAAATAAAAAATCTGTGATCCTTGTCCTATAATTTTTTGTTATTCAGTAAATAAAATAAATCACAGGGTCTCAGCACCAATATTTAATTTCATTTCAAAGTTATTGAAAAAAATCACTGTGCAACAGTATATTTGTGAATAAAATCATAATATGATTAGTCAGTAATATTTGCAGAACTTGTGATTCAGCCAATAGAAAAGGGCTTTATACAAGCACATAGCATTTTTTTTTTACAGAAGTTTTTAGTTAGTGAAATTCTATCCAAAAGGTCTATTCAAGGTCTTCATAACTAAAAACTTCTGTAAAAAATATATGCTATGTGCATATAAAGAGTCCTTTTCAATTGGCCAAATCGCAATTTAATAAGGCTGTTAATGTCTGTTTTTTTGCGTTAATATACAATGTGAATTAACAATTACAGTTATTAAAATAAAGTTAAATTTGCATTCCTTTTTGCTATCTTTTTTGTTATCTTGGCAGCATAAGATGTTTTATGAACCACGGTTATAGTCTAACATGCAAAAAGAAAAATAGTAAAAATCAGAATAAGCATCTTTACAATTTATTGTAAATAAAAATGTCATGTTAAATGACAAAACCACTTTTGAGCTAGAGATACTCTTTACAGCTGCATAGGTTTATTGATGATATCTGCTGCTCTTCCTACTGAAAATTCAATGAGTTGTGAGGAACTTTTAATGGCAATACATTGGAAAACTGTTAATCCTTATCTTTACTACTTAAAACTCATAAAATGTTTTACCTTAAATAAGAGCAGCTTTTAAAATATATATTTTGTTTTGGGGTGATGTGACAACAGCGTTAATGCTTTTCTTCTACTATAAAGAAAATTGCATGAGGTTTCTAAGAGTTATCCAATAAAGGATATACATTTTAGCAATGACCAACACTAAAACTAAAGACTAGTTGTGCTTGACGCAAAGGTTTAGGTGTAGATATATTTGGGTTATATGGGGTAGGGCATGTGTATACCAAGGGCAAAATGTGGTCCTTAATATGCTTTTGTCCAGCACATGCACTTTCACCTGTCAGAGGACATTGCTACGTCTTTATGTCAGAAGCAGCAGCCCTGTATTGTACCAGTATACAAAGACAACCCAGACAATATCAGGCTCAGTGGTCAAACAGCACTGCAGAAGGGTCTATATAAGACAAATTAAATGTTATGGATGGCCGTAATTATATTTTCCCGAGGATTAATTACCCTTTATAATAAAACTGTTTCACACAACTAATTTACAGGATCATGAAAATGGTGCAATAACCCAAGATATTACAGAAAAAAACTACAGAAATCAAGTTTTAATAAATGCAGATATCTATAAAAGAATTGTTAAAATTGTATTTCTCCATTACCTCACCCAACTAACCTTTCTCTTCCAAATCAAGATATAAAAATCCTCACATCACATACGTATATATATATATATATATATATATATATATATATATATATATACAGTTTGTACTGGATTAACTAATATGTTAGGTAAACCTATAATGTGTACTCCTTCAGTGTTATTGTTCCATATGAACCTTGATTATCTACCGAAGGAGGGTAAATTGATGATTTTCCATATTTTACTAGTTGCCAAGTCGCTGCTGGTCAAGTATTGGAATAAACAAAAACGGTATAAATCACAAAAGAGAAATAATGAGGAGTCCAAAGACTTTGCTCCAGTCTAACAGTCCCAGGCTATTTAATTGGTCTAAATGTGAAAAGTACCTAAATGTAAGGAATATCAAGGAGTAATAAGCAATAAGGTCTACACCCGTATCTTCGGGTAGTTCCATAAACAAGTGACCTGCATTAGATTAGATAACTTAAAATAATGGTATCTATAATTGAAATCTTGTGTGTATGGATGTTTTGACTTTACTCTGAATAGGATATATAAGCTGGAGTATTTATGTTCTACGGTTGTATTTTTGTATTGTACATTTTGTATTGTTTAATAAAAAAAATAAAAAAAATCTTTACATCACTTATGGCCAACAGATTACAACTGATATTTTAGAAACTATTTTTCCTTAATGAAAAACAGAAACTCTGAGGGTGATGAAGGTCATTGCAATGTAAATAGCTTCCAAAAAAGTCTAGATGCCGATACTTTGACATACCAAATCCACCTCCTCAATTTACAGTGCTTTGGACTCATTTTTTTCAATTTAGTCCATGCCATTTACAGCAACCTAAAATTACACCCACAGTAAATCATTTCAATGCATAATCGCTTTTTAGAGAGGGGTATTACACTGAATGGCCCATTATTGTATAACCTAGCAATCAGACCTTATTTAACAGCAACATAGCAGTGTAGGTGTACCGATCCTCACCAATCCATAATCATCTATCAAAACAATATCCCTACAATTACAATTATGTTACTGCATAAAACTGATGTTGCCATTGTTAATGCAGAATAACTACATTTGACAAAATAAGAGGGTGGATTAAATTTGCCCAATTTAGATGATTATGACATGGTATCATTATAAAGACATGCAGCTCATTGCATCAATTCCACCGCTATTTACATAGGGCCTCATTCTATTATCGGCCGTGAAATATACGGCCCCGCAAGGATCTCCCCTTACGGCCGGCCGTATATCTTGCAACCGGCCGTAAGCTCAGAAATCTTTCAACCCAAAAATAAATTCAAGACGGCACTGTACAGCTCTGTAAATGCTAAGGATCATATTGGGGGACATGAGGATTAATAGCAACCCCCTCTCAAGCTTGCACATCAGCCCAAATCCGAGTTTACATTAACTGTTTATTTTCCGGCCGCAGCGTGGGCGGGTCTGAGGTGCTCCAAGCCCTCGGGACTTTTTACATGGATTTTTGACATAAATTAAAAAAATAATTTATTTACGGATTTGAGTGTAGGGGAATGTTGTGCTATTTTTGCTAACACCTACAATCACTTTATAGTCTCATAAGAGTGCAGGATGGCTTTATTTCGGCTTTCTAATGTGCTTAAATGGTGCTAGCGGGACCTTTTTCCTGCAAGTAAGCTGAGGCTCGGTTTTAGCCTTGCAGAGAGGTTTCCCGGAGCAATTGAATAGGAACAGGGATTTTCTTGCGGCTGAAACTCTTGCGGACGTTTTAGATCAAAGGCTTTCCTCCGGCGCGAGCGGCCGCAAGGGATAGCAAGCCGACGGCCGCAAGACAGCCGGAATCCCCGGCCGGAGGGGAATAGAATAGCCGAATAGCTTGCGGCAGGTCCTTGCGGCCCAGCATCTCCTACGACCGATAATAGAATGAGGCCCATAGTAATTAGGGTTGAAAAAAGACTTTCAGTCCATCAAGTTCAACCTTTTAAGATCTCCTCTGATCTGCAATATGCAGATTAGCTATTATTTAATTAATTGTTAATTAATTATTAATCAATTATTTAATTATTTATTTTTATTTTTATAAGGCAGAAAAAAAAAAACCCAAGTGAAACTTAGCCAATCGTCTCAAAGGGAAAAAAAATGAATTCCGTCCTGACCCCAGATACTGGCGATCGGATTTCTTCTTGGATCAATACTCTCTCTCTAATTATCTAGGATAACCCTGAATTCCCTTTTTAATTAGAAATAAATCCAGTCCCCTTTTAAAGTTATCTATCGAATCCGCTGTCACCACCTCCTCTGGTAGAGAATTCCACAGATTAACCACCCTTACTGTGAAGAACCCTTTTCTTTCTTTAAGGTGGAATCTTTTTACTTCTAACCTCAAAGGATGTCCTCTTGTCAGTTGAAAACCTCTTGGCACAAAAAGCTTCCTTGACAAATCTTTATACTGACCCTGGATGTATTTATATAAGGTAATCATATCTCCTCTTAGACGCCTTTTTCCTAGAAAAAAATAAGTTTAATTTGGTTAGTCTTTCTTCATAACTTAGCCCCTCCATTCCCTTTATTAGTCTTGTTGCCCTCCTCTGTACATTTTACTTTTTATGAAGTAGTGATCAAAATTGTACTCCATATTCCAAATGAGGGCGTACTTGGGATTTGTATAGTGGCAGAATTATATTTGCTTCCCTTGCTTCTATACCCTTCTTAATACATGCTAATAATTTATTTGCCTTTGCAGCTGCTGCTTGGCATTGAGAACTGTTAAGTAGGTGGTTGTCCACAAGCACTCCCAAATCCCTTTCAATATCTGATACCCCTATATTTGCTCCATTAAGATTATGAATTGCATGGCTATTTTTCCATCCCAGATGCATAACTTTACATTTATTTGTATTAAATCTCATCTGCCATTTAGAGGCCCATTCCTCAATTGTATGTAAATCCCTTTGGAGGGAAAGCACATCATTATCTTAGTAACTTACAGCCTTATTAAATTGCGATTCAGTAAATTTAAAAGGGCTCTATTTAAGCACACAGCATATTTTTTTACAGAAGTTTTTAGTTAGTGAACTTCTATCCAAAAGCAAGGTCTTCACTAACTAAAAACTTCTGAAAATAACATATGCTGTGTGCTTAAATAGAGCCCTTTTAAATTTACAGAATTGCAATTTAATAAGGACGTGAATCCCCAAAACCATACTCCTGAAAATAAAACAAAACTAATAATTAATTCCCATAAACAATATAAATCTCACTATTAAATAGTTCACAATTCATAGACAGCAATAAAAATACCTAAAATACACAATGGTCTGTTGGGGCCATTTACACTCAAGAATCTTTAATATTTAAGATAATTAATTGTCTTCCCTATACAAGGTTGTCTGTGTTTACATTCTCCATTTTTGCTACAAAAAATGATTTTTCTGTAAGAAAATATATATTTTTTTAAATTCACGTTTTATAACTGATACTGAGAATAGAGGAGGGATAAATCCAAGATAACTAGAAGGATTAAATTTGTGTTTGTGAATGGCATGTGAGTGCCTTTATGTGATTGTGTCTATGGTTGACAGCATATTTTTTATCTGTATCTAATCTAGTGTGTATGTGAGGGATATTTATAACAAAAATGGAAACATACCATACAAGACTATACAAAAATATGGTAGGAAAAAGTATTGTAGACTGTTCCTAAATATACATTTGCTTTTATATATATATACTAGCGAATTTACAATCAAAAAATGCCGGTCATAAAATTGTATGGCAGGTAATGCTGTTTGGCACATAAAGTAAGGCTTTTGTTGGTCTGAGTAACTTCAGCACTCATCTTGTGGCTCCCGTCATGTAAGGCAGTTTGTCGCTCATTGCAAGGGATGCGCTGAGTGCCTTTGGCTCTGAATGCGAGCCTCTCCCCTGGTGCTCCTCTGAGCACTCTCGACATTCAGTGTGAGTCGGGGGGTTGAATGCCTTCGGAGTTTATTGCGATCATCTTGGCTGTTTATTTGTTTTTTTTCTGTAGATTTAGTTTTTTATGATAATTAATTAATTAATAAAATCATAAATTAATATACTTTACCTATTTGTAATTAATAAATGCAGCAAGCAATATCCTGAAGAGCTAACAATCTTTTTTGATTTTCATGCAGCATACAATGTACATTTGCACTCTTGCTGAGCTGAGGTGCAAGTGTCAGCAATGTGTGAAGTGTGTAGTGTAAGTAGGCTGCGTGTGAAGTGTGTAGTGTAATTCAGCATTTTGGAATGGTAATGTTATTAGTTTAAAGTTAGTGTTGTAAAATGGCGGCGATTGTGTATGTGTTACACGGTTGTGGAGCATTTTGCGTCCTCCCTAATATTGTATTTTATACCTCATACTTTCTTATGTAAAAGTCTAATGTGTCTGGCAGGTTTTTGCATGTTTATTGGTGGTGTAACCTGGTCTTCGTTTTTTTTGCCCATTATTTTTTGTCGCTTGACAAAAACTTGGCAAATTGTGGGTAAATTGTCTGGCAACCTTACTCCCAGACGTCGTGGGTGTCCCCCGTGCTGTGAGTTATGTTTTTTTTTTTTTTTTTTTTATTTTGGTGGTGTTATTGTTGTTTTTTGTATGTCCGTTAACTTCATATTTTTTGGACCTCGTATTTAATTTTTTTTTATGTGCCGCAGGTAGTATTTTTTTTGTGTTTCTCGCTTGCCTTTTTGCAAAGTGTTACGAACCGTAATTTTTTCTTGCGTTTTTTTTCAAAGTGCCACGGGTCTTGCATTTTGAATTGTGTAATTGAGTTTTGTGTTCATGTGTAGTTCCATGGGTCGTAGGGATGAGCGGCTATGGCGCTCATCTCCACGAGCGCAGTGAGCGCCTTTGGCGCTCCCTGCCTAAGTCATACGAGGTCGTAGGAATGTGCGCCTACGGCACTCATCTCCACCAGCACAAGGAGCGCCTTTGGCATAGCGAGCCCGCAAGCTTTAGCAACAACCTGTATTGCTCACAACTATATATGTGATATATATACCAGCTACTTGTCCGTCAAAAATGACAAGAATACAATTTTAAGCCTGGCCTTCTGCGCTCATTGCGAGTGTCTCTCCCCTGTCTACTTCCTCCCTTGTGTCTCATTTCCCCTCTCCTCTTGCTCCCTTGTGTCTCCCTTCCTCCCTCATCTCCCTCCCTTGTGTCTCATCCCCCTGTGTTTTCACCCCTCTCCCGCCCCTGTGTCTCTTTCCCCCTGTGTCTCTTTCCCCTTCTCCATCCCCTGTGTCTCTTCCCCCTCCCCTGTGTCTCTTCCCCCCTGTCCCTCCCCTGTGTCTCTTCCCCCTCTCCCATGTCTTTCCCCCTCTCCCTCCCCTGTCTCTCTCCGCCCTCCCCTGTGTCTCTTTCCCCCTCCCTCCCCTGTGTCTCTTTCCTCCCTCTCCCTTCCCTGGCTCTCCCCCCCCCCCCCCTGTCTCTTTTCACCCCTCTCTCCCCTGTGTCTATTTTGTGCCCTCTCCCTCCCATATCGCTCTTTCCCGCCTCTCCCTCCCCTGTGTCTCTTCCCCCAACCTCTCCCTCACCTGTGTCTCTTTCCCCCCTCTCCCTCCCCTGGCTCTTCCCCCGCTCCCCTGTCTCTTTTCACCCCTCTCCTTTCCATGTCCTCCCATGTGTTTCTTTCCCCCCTCTCCCTCGCCTGTGTCTCCTTCTCACCCCTCTCTCCCCTGTGTCTATTTTCAGGCCTCTCCCACCCATATCGATCTTTCCCCCCTCTCCCTCCCCTGTGTCTCTTCCCCCACCTCTCTCTCCCCTGTGTCTCTTTCCATCCCCCGTGTCTCCCCCCTTTCCCCCTCATTCCCCCTTATCTTCCTCCTCCCTTTCCTTTTTATCCTCCTCTTTTTCCCCCTTATCCTCCTCCTTCCCCTTATCATCCTCTCTCCTTCCCCCTTATCCTCCTCCCTCCTTCCCCTCATCCTCCTCCTCCCCCTAATCCTTCTACTCCTTCCTTTTCCCCTCTACAGTTACCTCTCTACACCCTTTCTCCTTACTATCAGGCGATCAGCTCCTGCTGCTGCTTTGTTCCCTGCAGCGCCGGCTTCTGGCTGTGTCCCAACTGGCATATGCTAATGACGTCATGTCATATGCGCGTCACGTCTTTACCATATGCCGGTTGGGACACAGCCAGTAGCTGGTGCTGCAGGCGACAAAGCAGCAGCAGGAGCTGTTTGCCTGATAGTAAGGAGAATGGGGGTAGGGAGGTAATTGCAGAGGGGGGAAGGAAGGAGGAGGATGATAAGGGAGAAGCATTTTATAGGTTATTGCTGTTAGATTTAGCTTAGTTTGTTATAGTCCTTCTCAATACTATAGGTTTTTAATCCTTGTAGTATCCTGTTCCGGGTACAGAGTTCACAGAATAGTGATAAAAATAAGGGAGGCATTGGGGAATTGTGAGGTGGAGGTGTCAGTTGCAAGCATATGCAGGCATAGCCACACTACTGGGATGGATTGGGGTGTTCTGCCTAGGGGCTTCAGAAATGTAAATCTGGCTCTGTAGATGTGATATCTATGAGAGTGCTGATATGATATGTTGATATAAGCATACCGTTAAGCTAGTAATGTGTTGTTTTATTTATCAAAGTGGGGATAAGTAGAATTAAGAAGGTTGGAGTTAAATATCCCCACTTGTTTGGTTTTCCATAGGGGTAATCTATGAAATTATGAGAAAAAGTGTATTCCCACTTGATAAAAACCTCACACAGGATGTTGAGTTCATTTATGTTTCAGCTTCAAGTAAATTACCACTTTGGTGAAATTATTTCTATATGGTTTTTAGAATAACTAAACATGATAATGGGTAACATGTTTTAGAAAGCAGAAAAAGCAATAAACACATCCTTTACATACTGCAACTTTCATAAGCAATTATATTTTTGTTACACTGTTCCAATTTGTTACCTTGTACTTGCTACATATAGGGCCACATTAAATTGCAGCCCCGTAACTGCAACGTGCGCCCCGCAATGGCTGCGGGCTTGGAAGTCCTCCGTGTTACGGGGCTATTAAATTAGAAGGGGCTGCGAGCTATGGGCTTGAGACGCAAAACCGTAAACCATATGTCAGCCGGCAGCTTTGCGGGCTAGAACGTAATCAATTAAGCAAGCCCGTAGTTATGAGTTTCGATGGAACCAATGGAAACAGAGATCGTCAGCATTGTGTCACAAGAAAATGGAGGATTGATTTCAAGTGTTACGGGGTTCAATTACGAGTTACTATCGCACCCACATTCTAGTTGTAATGCAATATTAATAAAGCTGCAAATAGGAGATTCTATAACATGCGAGTATACAACAGTATATGTATTAACACATTTATTGCCGGGATCAATATAACACAAAATATACATGAAATTGAGTATTTTTCTGAGCAGAGTTGTGGGCCTGAGAATGTTGTGCTATGAATTTTAAGACCTAACATCAGTTTCCCTTTTAATATTAGTACAGTAGTGTGATTTACATTACAAGTGCTACATATTGGACTTTATCTCCCTTGCGGGTCCTCTCAAGCTCACGTTGGGCTTTGGGCTCCATTTGAGTGTTACGGGCTTGCTTGCGAGTGACTTCTTTAAAAGTTAATAACTCAATTGGAAACGTTGTGGTTACGGACTTGATGGATCAAAGGATTTACGTTTGCGAAGTATGTAGCCGAATTTGATGGGGCTGTTAGAATGTGCCAACAGAAGCTTCCTCTACATTCAAAGTCTCCTCCCACCTCAGAAAGTTGATCTTCTGAAGCAAAAATGCTAGATTCCACAGCAGTATAATTGCATAAATAGATAATAAATTATAAGCTGTATTATTTATTTACATTCTAAAATCATTTTGCATTTTTTTCAAGTGTTGTTCTTAAAAACAGTACATTTAAAAAATATTACTATTGTGGCCCTTTAAATCCTCTTTTTCTACTTATCCATTCTTCATCCTTTGTTGTCTCGACATATAAAACTGTATATATATTATAATAACTTAAAAGACATAAGGTCTGCACATCAATGTTTTGTAAAACTCACACATTTTTTAATATACCTTTAAAATCTTCAGAAGAAATAAGTGCTGCTTTGTACTTTGCATAATAATTGAAAATACAGATACTCAGCAGCAGCTAAGGATTATGGGTAATGACATTCAAATGATGTGTTGAATAGAAAGGACATAATTAGTTTTTATTTAACCCAGTGCAAAAAGTGCAAAACACAGAGAGTATGGTATTCCCACACAGCATTTGGTACTTAGGTAAATGTGTGGTTTATGACTAAGCATAGTAAAAAATGGCATTATGCATTCCCATTATGCGCCTGTTCGTGTAGCTTTACTTTTCAATATACTACAATCAAATATACATTTAAATGTTCTCAGTGCCAGTTTTAGCATTTAATAGATAGACCAATGTTCACTAAAGGGAATGAAGTGATAGTTATTGTATTAACTAAAATGTCCTTATTGTGAAGATGTTCTCATACAGGAACAGCCCTTGTCAGGACTTCCTTGCCTATTTCCCTAACTATAATGCTGATTATTTATACTGACTTCACATCTTAAAGGGATATGTAAGTTTGCTGGATTATGAATGCATCTGATAGAGGAGAATTAGTAATGTACGCAGAATTTTTTTTGCATGAAAAAATCACAAAATAAACATTTAAACACTTACATTGTCAGCAAAATGTCTTGTAATTTCTGACAGTTGGATATCAGGTTTAACACCATCCAAACCCAGGATAAATTAGCGTCACATTTAAATTATTTGTTTTGGCCAATCAGGTTTGCTGAAACTTTTGAATTAACTCTGGGTTCCTATTTGTGGTGCAAAGCAGCCTGGGATATGTAGTGTATCACTGATATGTGCTATGTATTTCTGCTGACATAGAGACATGAAGCTGCAAGGAGATTGGCTGGGCAAGCAACAGCAGGTAAATAGTGGGTTAATATTGCTCACCTGATGCTGCATGCTGGTCTGAATGGGGGATCAGATGCCTGTGTAGACACCCCCTGGAGGTGTCAAGATGTCACTATTTAGAGAATAAAAAGAGACATTTTCTGGTATTGTTCTACACTCAAGCACTCTTACAGCAAACAGCCAGTTAGAGAAGCAGCTAGCTAGATAAAAGAAGACTAGGAGCAAGAGAATAGTTGTAGACTTTGGCAGTTGTGACAGACAGAAGGCAAGATTGCTCCAAGAACAAACCGGAAGTCAGACAGCCAGAAAACAGAATCATCAACCAATCAGAGCAATACCATTACTAGGATAATGTTAAGAAGTTGCACAGGGGCAAAACATCAGAGCAATAACGCACAGGTTTCGTAATTGGCGCAAATGGTATGTCACATGCAGAACATAATGTATGAGTTCCAACAACAATTTTTATTTTATTATTATCTTTTATTTGTATCGCGCCAACATATTCCGCAGCGCTGTACAGGGGATAAGAACAGGGGAAATACAAGTTTAACAAATTCAAAAGTTGAAGGCACCAGTATTGCGTGCCACTAAAAAAGGAGCCAAGAGAGGTAAGAAGCTGACAATTCACAAGGGCAGAGGCATACACAATTTACAGTAAATGATGTTGCACTGGTGCACCCAAACATGCCACCCATAAGCACTTGAGATAAGGGCTAGGGAGAGGTTTTGTGTATACTGCTATAAAAAACATTAATTGACACCACTTTGCCAACTTGTTAACCAAGGTTACAATCTTGGGAAGGAATCAGAAGACCCAGTATATTCTCATGCTAAGACTATCTGACAATAACTTTAACATATGGGACTGCACTCCAGTCAAGGAGGAACCAAGTGCCACCATATACAAACTCAGAAGGAAGCATTTTTCAGAAAAAAGTGGAATACTAGATGATGATTAAGAAATAGAAAAGGACAGTAAAATATTCAACTGTAATTTGCAAATATAAAAATAACTTAACTAAAAAACACAATACAGCAAAAACATATGTAGAAAAAAGGTAGTTGTGGATTCCAAGGGTGAAAAAGGTAAATATTTTCATACCTAAATTATGTATATACAAACTAAACACCTTTATTCACAATAGTTACAAATCTATTTTTTTCATCCAACCATCATCTAATCTATTTTATAGAAGTATTTTCTGCCTTATATGTCTACATTAATTTAAATATCATCACTGTGTATTCTTGAGCCCTAGAACAACATACAAAACTTTACAGTTGTTGCTTATGTCAACCATAATTACTCCTGAGCTAGTTTCACAAGTTACAGACCTATTCATAATGGTCTGCAGCTGAGAGAGTACAAGGGACATAGGTCAACCTCAACTTAATAAAAACACCAGATTTTATTTCTAGGAATGTGCCATATTTGAAAAAAAAAAAAAAAGTTTTGGACACAATCTTAATTTCATATAATAAATATATATTTTAACTCAATGCAGGAAATGTTGCAGGTAACGGTCAAATGTGAGATCTAGGAGATAACATATATATGTGATGTGCAAAGTCTAAATTACTAAACCTTATTATGGAAGGTGTTCCAATTCTTGCTTCCTTTCCTAACGTATATACAATGAAGAACACAGTTGGATATTTGATTCTTTTGGTCTCAGTGCTCCAATAATTTTTTGCATGTGCATTAGTTCAGCATTCAGGAAAGCCTTAGTCTGAGTGCTTGACATTTGAGTTGCCTGCATACATCAGTTGCAGATGGCAGGTGATTACTATTGCTAGACATTACAGCACACAAAATAATTGTTATTTCTCAGTTTTCATTAGCCCCCAAAACCTAAGTTGTTTGGCTCTTTTAAAGTCCATTGTGTATGAGAAAACTTAGGTGACCTGAAGGCCAGTCACACTAGAGTTGGATATCAGCTAAGTTGGATGGGTCCCAGGAAAATCTCAGACTGGATCCAAACATGTTTGCTTTGACAAACTTTTGAGGAATTCTAGACAGAAACCAAGCTCTCACAAACAAATACCTTTTTAAGTATGTTTCTATATTTTGCTGCTTATAATAATATAATATAATTACATTGTTAACACCTACAGACATTTACAGGAGATTGATGTTGTGGCATAGAAAGCAGATTTTAAAAAATGTGCCTTTTATTTTAAATGTGGCTTGAATTTCATCTACAATTTGATGTGAGGAACGTTCAAAGTAAAAGCATGTTGGTTTTCATGCCCATACAAGGATAATTGTAGAATTACACTAGGGACTGGAGGGAAAAGGGCTAAATATAATTAGGTATATAGGAATAAGAGTTTTATGAAATAGGAAAAAGGAAAAAATAAAGTCATTTAGTTGGAAACTCAATAATGATTTCGATGTTCTGATTAAATATCCATATAAATCATACATGGATTAATATGAAAGATACTTAATTTAGAATGGGATTGTCTTAATGCTGCACCGGATAATAGTAATCTTTAGAGGTTTTATGTTTGCTTAATGCACTTAGTAGTAGGAAGGGAATAAGTTCACAGAATCTATAAAATTAGAACCTGCAATAAAAATAAGGTGACGCATATCGGTTGTCAATTGGCTATTCAGATTTTCCTTTTCAGGCAACATTTTAATGGGTGTTGGAAAGCGGATGATGAATTGGCTTTGATTGCTAAAATCTCTCCAAACAGAGTCCTATTTCTTCATTGTCTCGGTTCATCGGGACTTTTGGGACTTATTAAAATGATTACATTAGTCAAATACAGATGTGGGAAATATATTAATCTGTGTCACTTAGCCATATGTAGCTTTTCTAGATGTTCTTTAGTGAAGCTGCTATGTTCATTTTATTTCTGATTTTGTTTTTTTTTTCTTATGGGACATATTTATCAAGGTGATTTAAGAAGGAGAGACTCTTTTAACCGCTTATGCTTCGAAAAGAAGCACTAACTATTTTGGTATAAAAGTCAAAGGCCCACATTTAATTCCAAGCCCATAATTACCTTCAAACTGCCTGTATGTCTGGGGGTTCGAAATTTGCTACAGTTACAGATGTATTTAATTGCTCAGGCCCGCAAGTACAGACTCACAGCCCCAATCATGAACCTGTACGTAGCATTTCAGGACATGATCATGATCAATTAAGCAAGCCCGTAAGTTACAATTTAGACAGAGCCAATAGTAAATGAGACCGTGATCATGTCATCAGTAAAACATGGAGTTGAGACTACAATTAAATAGTGATTAGAACTCCAATGTGCAATTGGACTCGCAATCCAGAAATGAAGAAATCAATAAAAATCAATAAAGCAACTGTTCTAGTCCATGTAGGTGGCCTGATATGTATTAACTCCTTGATTCCTTGGATCAATATAACACAGAAATAAAACGTAAAATATTTTTTTTGATTGCAGTTTGCAAGCTTGAGACTGTTGTGCAATTAATTATAATGCCTTTCATTGCTTTCCTAGTATTTTAAAGTACAGTAGTGTGTGTGTTTATTTGCTTTTACAGTGTTACGGACAGGTGTTTAACACACTTGCGATTCTAGTCTAGTACTTTATAGGATTTTTTTATACATTTGCCATTTACGGGCTTGAAGACAATTGCGGGCTTGATGAATTGTTGCAATTAAATATGGATTTTGCATCTTTAGCACTGGTAATATTTGCGGCCTTGTAACATCAAAGGAGGAGATAGGACGGAGTTACGTTTTTTGACAACTGCAGTGATTTTGACCCTGTAACTTGCAAATCGATTGCCCATAGCTAAAATAAACTAATGAAATATCGGTAACTTTTATGAGCTCTGTTACATGCTCCATTATTGCGATTTTGACAATGAAATAGGGACCAAAGGCTTTATTTAAAATATTTAATTATACTCACTGCTTAAATGTTTGCATCTACATACATAACAGGGATGCATTAACTGATTGGGTGACACTAACATTAGGCTTTGGTGGAAATAGGAAAGGACTGGTTTTGACTATTAGTGACCGTTCAACTTTAAAAAATAAAAATGTTAGTTTACAGGACTTTTTTTTTTTTTCAGAAATGCATAAATTCATCTAGTTTGTGTCCACTTTACACATTTCCTGAGAAGGCTTCAACATCCTCTTTAAAGGGACACTGACACTTAGAGAGAAAGAAATGTTCATTGTGTACTCATTGGTTCTTTAAGTATTATTCTGAAGTGTATTCCAACTAGATATGCATAGGTAATATATTGTAATGAAACATAACTTTTATTATAAGGAAATAACAAAAGAAAAAAAAGGGTAATGCAGTACGTTGGACGCTGTCTTATGATGTCACTAGCTAGCATCTAGGCAGCGTTCCACATGGACCTAGGCTCATAGCTTAATGCCCCTATCCTAAACTGCTGAATATGCCAAATAGTCAAATGGTGCAGCTTCTAATAGAATTTAGGAGGGATATTGCTAATGGGAAGAATTTGAAAGAGAAATTAATTGCTATTGAGACAACTTTATATACAGCACTTCGATGCAAGCAATATAGCTTATATTTATACCAATGCTCATATTAGTACTGGTATAGACCTTTGTAACTACTTATGTTGCCAATTAAAAGCAACTCCTCTGCACCTTACCAATTTCACTTTATATCGCATGGTAGTGCAATATTTCACTGCAGCACCTTACTGCAGCACTTTTTGCACTCAGCACCTTCACTTTTGCATCAGTCACTTTTTACTGGTGCATATACATTTTTTTTTAGCCACTTTCTATATGGTCTGCATCAAGGCTTTTAGGTGTTTATAATATATGCTGATCATTTTTTAAATCAATAGAGATTTTTAATATATTCCAATAGTAGGTCCAACTGTGTCTCTCTTTATTTTTATTAACAAGGATTTTAAAATGATTTAATAAAAGTTATATTTTAAATGTTTTTGCCCATTTATTTGAGATCAGAACAGGGTGTGACCCAATTCAAATGAGATCTGTTCTATCCTCCACTTTTCCATTACATTTATTATTATCTCAGGCAGCACCCTCGTAATCCTTCAATAAACCCAACACTTTGAGCCACCAGACCCTCTCTTTTTTAACAACTGTAAACTATGTAATTCTGATAAATCACATATAATAGTTGTCACGCGAGACGTCGTCACGCTTTGTATGGTGAGTACGAGTTAGGCGATGAGCAAAGCGAGGCGAGCCGTTAACACGTAGCACCTAGGCGAGCCTCGCATAGCGAGGCGAGCTGTTAAGGCAATTAAACACGCGGGACTTAGCCACAAAACACTTAGTAAACGCGCAAATCGCATTAGCCTTCAAGCACTTGACAAACGCGGGACTTAGAAAAAAAAATACGAGACACAGGACTTAAAAAACACAAAGAAAATACAAATAAATACAACAAAAATATCACCCACAGCACAGGGGGAACAGGCAGGATGTCTGGGAGTGAGGTGCAGCGTGAATTTAAGCCGACTTCGACGACTTTCACCACCCGAAAATCGCCTAAGGGAGAAAAAAAATGGGTGCCGAAAAAAAAAAAAATAAGGCTACAAGACCCCGGATTACGCAAAACACTGCCAAATGCGTAGCACTTTCACACAGCAACGAATGCAATACAAAATACACTATTACAAAATACGGAAAATACATGCGAGACGTCTAACACATTCATAACATTACCAATCTATAATGGCGATTTACACAACTACACCAACAGATTTCCCTTGCGCACGCAAACCATTTACATTCATTACACTTTATAATCAGAGCACCAACACTCACTGTACATTGTTTGGTGCTGGAAAATATAAACAGATTGTTAGCTCTTCAGACTATTGATTGCTGAAAATATTAATTACAAATAGGTAAAGTATATTAATTTATTCAAGAAATAATTAATTCATTATTGATTAAGTAAATATAGATGAATTTATATCTCTCTTTATAATGAGTGATGAAGGTCCTCGGAGGAGCAAAAATAGGCGAGACAAGAGGCTCGCAATGAGCCCCAAAGGCCCTCACAGTACAACAAGGTTTACATTGTGTGTCAAACAGCATTCCCATGGCTTCAAATTGTATTGCCCCGTCATTTTTGATGGGCAAGTCACTAGTATAATAATAATCCTCAATAGAGATGTTGCGAATAGTTCGCCGGCGGACTGTTCCCGGCAAACATAGCATGTTCGCGTTCGCGGCGAACTGCGAACATATGCAATGTTCGATCCGCCCCCTATACTTTATCATTGAGCAAACTTTGACCCTGCAACTTACAGTCAGCAGACACATTCCAGCCAATCAGCAGCATACACTCCCTTCCAGAGCCTTCTACCTCATGGACAGCAGCCATTTTGGAATCATAACTAACTTGCAGTCTTACTGAGAGGAGGCTGAGTGTAGGTGATACTGCATCAATAGGGAAAACCCTAGCTCGGCTACTGTACACAGTGTGCAATACAGTCCTGAAGGGCTCTTTTGATCTCTGCTGCAAGGACACCCCTGTGTCTCTTCCCCCCCTTATCATCATCCTCCCCTCCCCTTAGCACCCAACCCTAACACCCCTCACACTTATCCCTAACACCCCTCACCCTAACACCCCTCACACTTATCCCTAACACCCCTTACCCTAACCCTTACACCCCTCACACTTATCCCTAACACCCCTCACCCTACCACCTAACCCAATGACCCCTCACACTTATCCCTAACACCCCTCACCCTAACCCTAACACCCCTCACACTTATCCCTAACACCCCCTACCCTAACCCTAACACACCTCACACTTATCCCTAACACCTAACCCTAACATCCCTCACCCTAACACCTAACCCTAACACCCCTTACACTTATCCCTAACCCCCCTCACCCTAACACCTAACCCTAGCACCCCTCACACTTATCCCTAACACCCCTCACCCTAACCCTAACACCCCTCACACTTATCCCTAACACCCCTCACCCTAACCCTAACACCCCTCACACTTATCCCTAACACCCCTCACCCTAACACCTAACCCTAACACCCCTCACACTTATCCCTAACACCCCTCACCCTAACCCTAACACCCCTCACACTTATCTCTAACACCCCTTACCCTAACCCTAACACGCCTCACACTTATCCCTAACACCTAACCCTAACATCCCTAACACCTAACCCTAACACCCCTTACACTTATCCCTAACACCCCTCACCCTAACACCTAACCCTAACACCCCTCACACTTATCCCTAACACCCCTTACCCTAACCCTAACACGCCTCACACTTATCCCTAACACCTAACCCTAACATCCCTAACACCTAACCCTAACACCCCTTACACTTATCCCTTACACCCCTCACCCTAACCATAACACCCCTCACACTTATCCCTAACACCCCTCACCCTAACCCTAACACCCTTCACACTTATCCCTAACACCCCTCACCCTAACACCTAACCCTAACACCCCTCACACTTATCCCTAACACCCCTCACCCTAACCCTAACACCCCTCACACTTATCCCTAACACCCCTTATCCTAACCCTAACACCCCTCACACTTATCCCTAACACCTAACCCTAACATCCCTCACCCTAACACCTAACCCTAACACCCCTTACACTTATCCCTAACACCCCTCACCCTAACACCTAACCCTAACACCCCTCACACTTATCCCTAACACCCCTCACCCTAACCCCAACACCCCTCACACTTATCCCTAACACCCCTTACCCTAACCCTAACACCCCTCAAACTTATCCTTAACACCTAACCCTAACATCCCTCACCCTAACACCTAACCCTAACACCCCTTACACTTATCCCTAACACCCCTCACCCTAACACCTAACCCTAACACCCCTCACACTTATCCCTAACACCTCTCACCCTAACACCCCTTACACTTATTCCTAACACCCCTTACACTAACACCCCTCACACTTATCCCTGTGTCTCTTCCCCCCTTATCATCAAGGGAGGATGATGAGGGAGGGGGGAAGAGACACAGGGGAAGATGATGAGGGAGGGGGAAAAGAGACACAGGGGAGGATGATGAGGGAGGGGGGAAAGAGACACAGGGGAGGAGGATGATGGAGGGGGGAAGAGACACAGAGGAGGATGATGAGGAAGGGGGGAAAGAGACACAGGGGAGGATGATGAGGGAGGGGGGGAAGAGACACAGGGGAAGATGATGAGGGAGGGGGAAAAGAGACACAGGGGAGGATGATGAGGGAGGGGGGAAAGAGACACAGGGGAGGAGGATGATGGAGGGGGGAAGAGACACAGAGGAGGATGATGAGGGAGGGGGTAAAGAGATACAGGGGAGGGTGATGAGGAAGGGGGGAAATAGACACAGGGGAGAATGATGAGGGAGGGGGGGAATAGACACAGGGGAAGATGATGAGGGAGGGGGAAAAGAGACACAGTGGACATTGATGAGGGAGGGGGGAAAGAGACACAGGGGAGGATGATGATGGAGGGGGAAGAGACACGGGGGAGGATGATGAGGGAGGGGGTAAAGAGATACAGGGGAGGATGATGAGGGAGGTGGGAGGAGGATGAGGGAGGGGGGAAGAGACACAGCGGAGGATGATGAGGGAGGGGGAAACAGACACAGGAGAGGATGATGAGGGAGGGGGTAAAGAGATACAGGGGAGGGTGATGAGGAATGGGGGAAAGAGACACAGGGGAGGATGATGAGGGAGGGGGGGAAGAGACACAGGGGAAGATGATGAGGGAGGGGGAAAAGAGACACAGGGGAGGATGATGAGGGAGGGGGGAAAGAGACACAGGGGAGGATGATGATGGAGGGGGGAAGAGACACAGGGGAGGATCATGAGGGAGGGGGTAAAGAGATACAGGGGAGGATGATGAGGGAGGTGGGAGGATGATGAGGGAGGGGGGAAGACACACCGGGGAGGATGATGAGGGAGGGGGGAAACAGACACAGGGGCGGATGATGAGGGAGGGGATAAAGAGATACAGGGGAAGGTGATGAGGAAGGGGGGAAAGAGACACAGGGGAGGATGATGAGGGAGGTGGGAGGATGATGAGGGAGGGGGTAGAGACACAGGGGAGGATGATGAGGGAGGGGGGAAACAGACACAGGGGCGGATGATGAGGGAGGGGGTAAAGAGATACAGGGGAGGGTGATGAGGAAGGAGGGAAAGAGACACAGGGGAGGATGATGAGGGAGAGGGGGAAGAGACACAGGGGAAGATGATGAGGGAGGGGGAAAAGAGACACAGGGGAGGATGATGAGGGAGGGGGAAAAGAGACACAGGGGAGGATGATGAGGGAGGGGGGAAAGAGACACGGGAGGATGATGATGGAGGGAGGAAGAGACACAGGGGAGGATGATGAGGGAGGGGGTAAAGAGATACAGGGGAGGATGATGAGGGAGGTGGAAGGATGATGAGTGAGGGGGGATGAGACACAGGGGAGGTTGATGAGGAAGGGGGAAAAGAGACACAGGGGAGGATGATGAGGGAGGGGGTAAAGAGATACAGGGGAGGATAATGATGGAGGGGGATGTTAGGTTATTTATGCCCTTTATGGATTAAAACCAGACTCTGCATCAACTATGTAATTTTCCGTGGGAGTTTTGACATGGATCCCCCTCCGGCATGCCACAGTCCAGGTGTTAGTCCCCTTAAAACAACTTTTCCATCACTATTGTGGCCAGAAAGAGTCCCTGTGGGTTTTAAAATCCGCCTGCCCATTGAAGTCTATGTCGGTTCGCCGGGTTCGCGAGCATTTGCGCCTGTTGGCGTTCGCGGTTCGCGAACCGAAAATTTTATGTTTGCGACATCACTAATCCTCACTCATATGAACGAAAGTCATATATATGAAGACAATTTTCTTTTTTCAAGATAAGTAAAAAATAAAATTGTAAACTGTTCCAACAATTCAAGAAACCATGACGTAAGTTCAAATCAATGATAGGGTACAGTCCATAGCTGAAATGCCTCATGTAACCAAACAACAAAATCTAGATACCAGAGGAACACAAAAATTTAATCCGTCACTTTCTAACATGGTTATATAATGAACTGATCATTAAGCAGATGATATAACATCAAATCCTAAAAATCCCACAAGAGAAATAAATTAAAAATGTTGGAGAGACCAAGATGTGTCCAGACAAAATCAAAAAGCAATGTTGGACCACCAGCAACTTAAACATCCCTTGACAGAGTATATAGGGATATACTACAGGTAGATTCTTATATTTCCAATAAAATCATGTCTAAAAAGGAAACATATTAAACAATGGGAAGACATGTTGTTAAAACCTAATGATAAGGGTGGGAATGTGGTCATCTGTCCCAAAGCACTCTACATAGAAGAAGCACAATTGAATGTCAAGAATTGCTACCTGAAACTTTTCTCTGACACTGCAAGAGATATAATAAATACAAATATAATAACATGATTAACTTAGCCTTTAATTTGAATTTAATCAATGATAAAGAGAAAAATAATCTTTGAATGTCAGTCACCCAAAGTAGCAACAATATACTTCCTTACAAAGGTCCACAAAAACACTGTTAAACTGTTACACCTATGCCAGTCTGTTCTTGGGATGGCTGGAGACAGAACCGTATTTTCTGACAAAATTAGCAGATTTTCCAAGTTTATCAAATTGTGTAACAGATACATAGACAATATTGTATTCCTCTGGTTTGGCAGTGAGTCACTCTTACAAGAACGTATAGAGACTTTGATACCGACATGTTCAATCTGAAATTGACTCTTAAGTACAGTGTAGATAACATTGAATTTATGGATATCATCATCTACTAAGATGAGAATAAAGTTTTGCAAACAAGAATATTCAGGAGACCCACTGCGACCAACAGCCTGTTGAAAGTGGACATCTCTCATCCTAATGCAGAATATCTGAGAACTAGGAGGAATTGTTCTAGCATAATAACATTTGATAATGAAAGTGTGGTGTCATAAGAATACTCTAAAGAAGACATACCAAAAAGCCCAGAATATCAGGAGAGAAGATCTATTTACTCCCAAACAAGGTAAAGAAGATGGCAATGAATTTAATGTTCTGAGATTTGTAACGAAATACAATGCTGAAACCAAAAACACCACAAATATAAGAAAACATTGGCATATTTTGCACACAGACGATATCCTCTCAATATATATTCAATTTTCTTCATATATACTGCTTTTGCTCATATGATTGAGTATAATTATTATATTCATCATATTTCCATATGTTTTCCATACAATGTGATTCAAGTTTACAGTTACAATACACTATTAACCTGTGAGGCAATCTATTTATTCATATCACTGTGGATTTTGCCCTTATACTCTTTGGTGATAGTGGTCCACTGACATTTACGATTTTAAATACAATACCAACAGCTTTTCAATATATCGTGTGACAGATTTTTAGGATATATAACTTCTGATGTACTTAAATCGGGATGAGTAGAATATAGCACCGTTAGAGATTAGATATTATATATGTACTAGCGATTTGCCCGTCAAAAAATGACGGCAATAAAATTGTAAGGCAGGTAATGCTGTTTGCCAGAGAGAGTAAGTGTTTTGGTGATGTGAGATCCTTGTGCGGTCATTGTGAGGCCTATGGTGCTCATCGCGTGGCTCGCAATGATCACTTGCGGCACTCATTGAGAGCCTCTGGGTTGGTGTATTTGTTGTTATCATAGGCGCTTTTGCACTTATTGTAGGGTCCGCAGTGATCTGGTTTTGTCTCTTATTGCAAGGCTCTCCCCTGTTGTTGTTTTTGTCCTATGAGCACCGTTGGCGCTCCTTGTGGGTGGCGCGGTTAAGGTGTTTGTGGTTCTTTGCGATAGTGTGGTGTTAATTTGTTTTTGTTTTGTGTATTTTTTTTAATGCAAATTAATTAATTAAATCATAAATTAATATACTTGCGTGCGAGAGGGGAAGCCGTTAGTGTAGCTGTGTACTTCCGCATTGTGTAAGTTAGTGTTGTAAAATGGTGGCGAATGTGTATGTGGTACACGGGTGTGGATGATTTAGCGTCCTTGCTAATGGTGTATGTTGTAGGTCGTACAGGTTTTTTGAAAAGCCGTATTTGCTTTGTGATATTTTGCGTCTTTAGGGTTCATGTAGCGTCGTTTTCGTTTTCTTCGTCTGCTATTTTTTTTCTTGCTTAGGGGATTTTCAAGTGTCTAAACTTTTGAAATTTGACTGAAATCAAGGATTAAGCTGTGTTTCAGAGGTTCTCGGTGTCTCCCCTTGCTGTGGGTAAGGTTTTGATTTGATTTTTGTCTGTATTTTTGTGGTTTTTAATGTTCGCCGCTGTGCGCGGGTTGTCCGTTTAGGTCGTACTTTTGAGAGCCTGTTATGTTTTTTCTCTAAGTCCTGCGGGTCCTATTTTTTTATTTTTGTGTAAGTCCGCAATTTTTTTTTTCTAAGTCCCGCAGCTTTTTTTTTTTTTGTGTAAGTCCGTAGTTAGTCATTGCGTGTTTCGAGAGGGTCCGCATTTGTGGGCTGCAATGAGCCTGCGGCTCATTGCAGCCTACGTGGGAGCCTCCACCACTGCAAATGCGGAGGTTGCAGGGATGAGCATCTACGGGGCTCATCTCCACCAGCGCATGGAGCGCCTTCGGCGCTCGTTGCCTGGCCACAACAGCGGATTTTGGCAAGCCAGGCTGCTGAAAACTATATATGTGATCAGTATTTGTCCTGATAGATTTTCAAGGCTTTTCAACAAACAGATATGTACCCTATATACTCGAGTATACGTTTTTCAGACCTTTTTTTAAGGCTGAAAAGAGCCCCTCGGCTTATACTCGTCACCCGTGTCTCTCTTTCCCCCCATGTCTCTTCACCCCGTGTCTCTCTTTCCCCCCGTGTCTCTCCACCCCCATGTCTCTCTTTCCCCCCCATGTCTCTCCACCCCCGTGGCTCTCTTTCCCTCCCGAGTCTGTCCACCTCCGTGGCTCTTTCCCTTCCCGTCCCTTATCATCCTCCTCATCCTCAACCACCCATCCTCAACCCCACCATCCTCATCCTCAACCCCTCCATCCTCATCCTCAACCCCCCATCCTCAACCCCCCATCCTCATCCTCAACCCCCCATCCTCACCCCCCTCTTCAACCCCCCTCCTCACTTTAAACCTCTAATTACCCCCTCTCCCTTTCTCCTCACTTACCTTCCATCAGCAGCTGCTCCTCCGCTCCTCCGCACGTCTTCCGGCTGCGTTGGAACATGGCATATGCTAATGACGTGACCTCACATGCGTGTCAAGTCATTATCATTGGCCGGGTCCCGACACAGCCGGATGGTGCACGGAGGAGCGGGGGAGCAGCTGCTGATGGAAGGTAAATGAGGGGAAAGGTAGAGGGGGAGGTAATTAGAGGAGTAAAGTGAGCAGCGTTGAGGACGAGGAGGGGGGTTGAGGAGGGGGGATAAGGATGGGGGTTGAGGAGGGGGGTTGAGGATGAGGAGGGGGGTTGAGGAGGGGGGATGAGGAGCGAGGATGAGGAGGGGGGTTGAGGAGGGGGAGGGGGGTTGAGGAGAAGAGTTGAGGAGAGAGCATGAGGAGGGGGGTTGAGGAAAGAGGATGAGGAGGGAGGATGAGGAGGGGGTTGAGGTAAGTGATAAGGGAGGGGGAGGGAAAGAGACACGAGGGAGAGGGGGAAAGAGACACAGGGAAGGGAGAGGGGAGGGAAAGACACAGGGGAGGGAGAGGAGGAGAAGAGACACAGGGGAGGGAGGGGGGAGAGACACAGGGGAGGGAGAGGGGGGAGAGACACAGGGAAGAGAGAGAGGGGGAAGACACACAGGGGAGAGAGATGGGGAACACAAGGAAGGGGCACAGAGGGCACACAAGATGGGGACACAGAGGGCACAAGAGGGACACAGGGGGCAGCACATTTCCCACCCTCGGCTTATACTCAGGTCACTAAGTTTTCCCAGTATTTTGTGGTGAAATAGGTGCCTCGGTTTATACTCGGGTCTGCTTATACTCGAGTATATACGGTATATGGTTTATATCTGTTTTCAATGTATATTCACCAATTTTATATAATTTGGTGGTGTTGAGTCTTTTATGGATCTGTGGGGCTTCTTCACATCTGTGCAGAAAATATTTAGATCTTTTACTTATTTAATGACTCACTTTATATGCAGAATCTGTTTGTCACATACTTATTAATGTCCTTTTCTCTATTTGCTTTCTCCATGTTTCAGCTATGAACCTGTCAAGTGGTTTCCAAATGCAGTTTGAAGATTTAATAACTCTTTTGATTTTATCACTTACCTTGATATGCAGGACCTTTTTTACAACATGACATTTTTAGCTACACGATTTATAACAATCAGTCATTTTTACGATACTTTCATAGTTATCTAGTATGTTAGTTCTATGCTCTGCATGTACAAAAGATATTTTACCAACTTATAAAATTTGCTTCTTAAAAGTATCATCGGGTTTAATATATAATATATATACATGTTTAGTAAACAAACATTGATTACCTCTCATCAGGATCATATGATTCAAAACTAAAATGTGATTGGTGACACTTTTTTAAAAATAATGATTACTCTTGACATAGTTGAAGTGTCAGCGAAACGTGTCAAGGATTCTGCTACTCTGCAAACCATAATTCCTTTAAAAAAATCACTTTTTAGATTAATAAGCACTTTGGCAAGAATTGGTACTGCATGGGTAATGTATGTGATAGATTTCAATCACTGTCATAACACATAGGAAGCTCAAGAACTCTCGGCTCTTATTCAAGTTAGACACTGAGACTTATACAATTTCTCTCAGACACGTCATATGAAACTCAGTAATTGTGAGATTTAGAAGCAATTTAAAGACCATACTCAGAATCCACCTGTAAACAAAAAATGATGACTTGTATCAATATAATATCGAGATAGTGTAATACCATCACCATACAAAACAGCTGGAACTTTTTAACAATTATTTGGTCAGTGACTATATATCGATATATAAATATATGTATATATATATACTAGCGACTTGCCCGTCAAAAATGACGCCGATAAATATGGAAGCCTCACAATGCTGATTGCCACACAATGTGAGGCTCTTCCCTCCTCTAACTTGCAGGCCTCGCGATGAGCGCCTTTGGCGCTCATTGTCAGCCTCTCCCCCCTCTACTTTATGGCCCTCGTGATTAACGCCTTTAGCGCATTCATTGCCGCTCATTGCAGCATGCGGTGCGCACATGGGGAAGACTGTAAATTTGCTGCTCATTGTGGGCCACCCTTGTGTCTTTTTCAGCCCTCTCCCTCTTCTGTGTCTCTTCCCCCCTGTCCATACCCTGTGTCTCTTTGCCACCCTCTCTCTCCCCTGTGTCTCTTTTCCCGCTCTCTCCCTCCCCTGTGTCACCCCCTCCTCTCGCTCCCCTCTCTCATTTGCGGTCTTGGCGGTGGTTGAACCTATAATTTTTTTTCAAGCCTGCAAGACTTGAAGCTTAAATCGTTATTTCTCCAAGCCTTGTGGGCTTGAAAAAAAGTTACGGGTTTACCATTTTTGTGCTGGCCGTAACTAGTCAGCTGTTGGGAAGCCGCAAAAAGACACAAATTGAATAACAAATTAGCTTTCAGCCTCACTTATGGACTACCTGTCTTAATAGGAGGCAGGGAGCCCATAAGTGAGGATGCTAGCTAATTTTCGATTCAATTGGCGTCTTTTGGCGGCCTCCCAACGTTTTTTTTTTCAAGCCTGTAAATCGGAATCTGGTCAGATCCTCTTTTGCAAGCCTCACAATGAGCTCCTTCGGCGCTCATTGTGAGCCTTGTGGGCTTTGCAATGAGAGTCTTCAGCGCTTATTGCAAGCCTCTCCCCCCCTCCATCTAAGTTGCGGGCCTCACAATGAGCTCCTTCGGCGCTCATTGTGAGCCTCTTGCCCCCCCTTACTTTACGGGTGCCTTCAGCGCTCATTGCGGATTGCATCAAATCCTCATTGAGCGGCTTCACCACTCATTGTACTTATTTCTCAAGAAAGGATCTGAATATATATTTGGTTATTTTTGGCACTTCCTTTGAATATCACTTTACAGTTAGTAGATGTATTAGAAATATATTTTTATTTTGTGAGTGGCATCTATTATTCAATATTTCATCAGTCACAACAGATGCATTATTGTTATAAAACCATACAAAACGGGAGTGTCAATGAAAGGGTGACTTTAAAGAGTGGGCTGAAAAAAAATCAACTAACTGAGGATAACTTACACAAACCTTGCAAAAATGCTCACAAAGCCAAATTTGATACCTGCCATTAATTTAAATGAATTACTGGCCCAAGTTCATTGCCCTGCTAACTAAATGTAATGATCTCTAATGGCCATACTCTTCAAGTATTCAAACCCGTAACTCTAAAACAATGTGCACACTCTAATTGTAACATTTAAAGACTCAACTATTGTTAACAAGACATTAGCCCTAGGTTTTTCCTGCCACCACATCCCTATAATCTGACATCCTTTAAGCCCCCCTTCCCCACACCTTCTGGTGCTATGATTTGGGGAGATTAACCACATAAAAAAGCTACCTAGAAACAACCTAGCCTCCAAACATCATGTAGGCCAAGATGAACCAATACCCCCTCGCATGCCAATCTAAACCTACCTACACCCTCTAGCCCTTACCAGCCCTGAGAGCTACAGAGGGAACCCTAATCCCTAATACAGGAATGGAGGATATTAACTCCACTGCTTGAACCCCACTTATCCTAACTTTGATGAGTATAGCCAATTGTATTTCCATTAATAATGTCATTAATAAGGTGTCTGTGGTTTTATAATTAAATTAATTTACTGATAAACATCTAGTAAAATGTCAGTCACTTGATATGAGAGCACAAAACTATTTTAATAAACTACAGCTATTATAATTGTTTAATGATTTGAATACTGGTCTCAGATATTTTTTCTCTACCTGAGGAGGTGCAATGTTGAAAGAGCTAACGTATCACAGAAAGATCATGATGTCATATTTCAGATTTACATAAATATATAAACATAGAAGCATGGAGTCAACAGGCCTGTCCGCTTAACCCATATTATTAATTTTAAAAGCTTGGATTAATAATCTCAGGTTAACTCTATGTCTATCCCAGGTCCACTTGCATGTATTTACAGTGGTTCTCCTTCCATCATCCACCGGATTCCTGCTCTAATTAAATACCATACTTTATTGAAACTAGAACTTTCTCATATAACCCCTACATGTTATACCTTTCAACATATCCATATCAGTTTTGACTTTTGCAGCATGCACCATTTTAGTCACTGTCATTAAAAAATAAATTAATATTGCTTTGGTGAACATTATTCAAGCGAAGACTGATTAAAGTTCTGTGGGTTCTATCTGGTACCTTTATTTTTCTGCTGCTAATTTCTCTTCAATATATGCATTTCTTACCCTTTTTGCCTAATTTTAATTCTGCTGGTATAATAACTCCCAAGACTCCTACAACTTCTGTTGCAGTTATAAACTTCCATTAAGTATATTTAAAATAAATAATCTTTACACATTTGATTTTCCTCCCCTGTAGCATCAAACCTCTCTCAGATTTTTCAGTCATCTGCAAAGAGGTATATTTTCCCTTAAAAAACAGTAGTAACAACAATAATAGATAGATTAAACACAACAGGAACCAGAACAGACCACTGGACCACTCCACTAGTAATAATTCATTCCTCAAACAGTACCCAGTTTACTACGAGTCTACTCAGATAATAGGGCATGATATCTTTCCTACCATAGAAACTGACTTGTAGCTACAAGAAGTTCTAGAAGCATATTTGCGGAGCTATTACAGGGCTCCCACAATAAAAATCCCTTTATAGTTATAGCCTCACTTGCTAGCAACCTGTGTAACAAATACCAGTAGGCGACTATGGCCCCTATTTAATTTAGAAAATCGCAATTACAGAAGCCCATAATGCAGCCCATAAAATTTGATATTGAATTGTCTTCTTTTAGCTAATCTGAATCAATTTACGAGTTACAGGCTCAAAATCCCTCAGGTTGTCAAAAACGTAACTTCGTTCTATATATCTCTTTGATGTTTCAAGCCCGCAATTGTTACTAGCGCTAAAGACGCAAATTCCTATTTTAATTCCAACAATTCAACAAGCCCACAATTGCCTTCAAACCTGTAAATGGCAAATGTAGCAAAAACTTTTACTAGTACTAGAGAGGACTCGCAAGTGGGTTAAACACCTGTTCGTAACACGAGCAAATAAAAACACACTGATGTAGTTAAAAAAACTGGGAAAGCAAGGAAAGGCATTAGAAATAATTGTACAATAGTCTCCAGCTTGCAAATATGCAATAACAAAAAAATGTTCACGTTTTATTTCGGTTTTATATTGATCCCAGGAATCAAGGAGTTATCAGGCCACCCACATGGACTAGATCAGTTTCTTCATTCATTTTGATTGATTTCTACATTGCTTGATTGCGAGTCCGATCGCATATCAGATTTCTAAACAATAATTGATTGATGTCTAAACGCCATGTTACTGATCATGGTCTCATTTACTATTGGCTCTTTCTAAATTTTTACTTAGGGGCTTGCTTAATTAATCATGATCATGCCCTGAAATGCTACATATGGGTTCATGGCTTACAGTTTTAGGCTTCTGACCTGTAACTGAAATTTTTTAAACCGCAGACATATGGCCTGTATGACAGTAATTAAGGGCTCAAAATTAAATAGGGGCCTAAGAGTCTTAAACTTAGTAGACTACATAGCGATGCTACACTACCTACTTCCTAATTTGAGTATACTAAACTATCTATCTGTATAAATCCCTTCCCTTGGCAAGGAAGAGGTTAAAGATACAAATGTCTGTGGGGGATATATACGCCTTGCCTGTGCCTCACTACCCCTATGCTGTGTCCTGAGCACCTATGTTTTAAGGATGATGTCCATTAAACCCTAAAAATAATGTACCCTATGAGTTTCCCACTGAACCCCTCTACCTATCTCCATGAGGTTGCCCTCAGAGCGATTTATCATGTCTGTAGAACTAGTCAAGTAAGGTTAGTTTGTTCTCTGATTGAACACCTCTATTTCTGGATCTCTACCTTGTTGTGGTGAAGGGGCTTGTGTACCTCAGTGAAGCTTCAAGCTTTACCATGTAGGATCACCCAAGATGGGCAGATCATAGCAAAGAAGCCAGACAAATGGATGTCCACTAGAGAAGGAATTGGCAACCCACTCTATTATGTCTGCCATGAAAACCCCATGGATTAGCACAACCAGACTCAAGATGTGCCTGAAGTGATGCGGTCCATAGGGTCACAGAGAGTCTGACATGACTGAACGACAACACCTACCTACCTATTTCTGTTGTAGCAGGGGTATAGGCAGATAGGGCATAAACCCCGCTACATTGATTATCATATATATGTAACCCCTTCTCTGCTGTGATCACAGCAAGAAAAGGGTATATGCTTAAATGTAGTGATTGCTGTTACTGGTAAAGTAACAACTCTCGGTAAGGGGTTTAGCTGGTGCAGTGTGAGGCTTTCTGAGAACATGTAGGATTAGACTAGATTTCTTACGGGAGCCATTTAATTCTAATTTAGATAGAAAAAATGTAGAGCAGAGAATATATTACATTCAACTATCATTTGTTAAGTTTTACACATAAGGGTCTGTTACGGGCAGCTTGCAAAAGCTCCTTTGAGACTCGAGTGGGATTATTGTTCATAAGTATTCCTATGAGAGTCATGTAATCAAGCCCCAAGTTGTGTTTATTGTAAGGCAATGTCAAATGCTTTGCTGAAATTCAGATATCATATGCCAAAACTATTTTTGTTATAGAATCAGAATAGTCAACTAGTTAAGTCAAACATGGTGTTTCTGTGCTCTATGTCAATAAAAAAAACATTCTGCTAAGTAATAAAAAAAAATCTTTCACCCATAATGTTTTTTTTATATACATAGGATTGGATTTGTAGCATAAGAAAATGTGGGAATGTTTGTATTATTCCTTCTTTGGTTGGAATTACTCTGTTCTAGTCATGTAATGTGACTGGGAAGAGATGCTGACATCTGACTCTAGGCTCCTTAAGTTAGGCATAATAACTCATATACCTATCTGCCACCAAAAGAGAGCCGCGGTTATGCTCAGTTGAAGCTTTGTCTTTATTATGAGTAATGTTCTGAATAAAAACAGAGCTTTAATTTATTGGTACCCTCATTGCTTTTTAGTGTGAAGAGAAAGCACAGCACACCCCACTACACAAAACCTTTATATGGACCCACTAAAATGCTACCTTACATTGGATAAAAGAAAAGTGGGATTCTCTTCTCCATCAGTTTCTGATTCAAGATAACACTTGACGAGTTCAATCAACAATAACCAAAAAGGTTTTATTTTTTTTGTATTTTTCCGATCATATTTATTTTGGAACATTTCATATTTGCTACCCTTGGTAAATTGAATATACTTTCCCCATTGTGCTATCACACTACTGATTAGAGACTTAATCCTAATAATAAATAATAGCAGCTACAAACATACTCAGAAAATGTTGCTGGGCCCTGGAAAACTCAGGGAAAAGACACTTTTTGTTGCTTCTGTCGTGTCCTACTCTACTTGACCTTATGGACTGCAACACACTGGGAACATCTTTATATCCATGGTCATGCTGATCCACTTTCATGGCAGAGATACGGGAGGGGGTTGCCAGTGCCTTCACCAGTGGGCCAAAGTATACAGCTCATGGTATTTCTAGGTGTTCTCCCATCCAAGTACTGAACATTTCCAACCTTGCATGTCTTCAGGGTGGTGTGACCACTTGTTTCCCTGATTGGAATCAAACCCAGGTTGCAGCGGTAAAAGCACAAATCCTAACCACTCGACCACCAGGGAACCCTATGAACCAACACTTAATGACACTGCACTTGAGCTCATTTCAGATGTCTACAGTCTGCCAATATCAGCTAAAAAGAGTGGCCATAATTATTGTAAAACAAATAATATCTCCTGCTAAGACCCCTTTCCATAGAAGTTTCTCCTAAAATAACTTGAAGCACAAGTGTCATTTACAGTTACTCCTCATTCTTGTCTATGCTGATATGAAGGCTGGTAATCATAATCACTTATGTATTGATAACACAAAATATACCATGAAGTGTATCTCCCTCTGGATCGCTACCTTGTCGTGGTGAAGGGTCTTGTATACCTCAGTGAGCTATACCATAAGGGATCCAAGATGGCCAGGTCATAGCAGAGAGGCCAGACAAATTGCGGCCCATGGGAGAAGGAACTGGCAACTCACTCCAGCATCTTTGCCAAGATAACCTTATGAATAAGTATAACCAGAGTCAAGATGTACGGTTGCTCTGTAACTTTTACACCTAAAACCTATGCTAATAAGATTTTGTGGCTCACTCGCTAACCAGTGCAGTTCCATAACTTAAAAAAACTGAACAAAGTATTACTTGTACCAAAGACCAGTTGCAAATGGTTTTAAAACCATTACTAAGTGCCACAGCAGGAGTTAAAGAGACATTATAGCACCAAAAAATAATGAAAAATTATGAAATGTGAACATTATGTGACACTTAACAGTCCAATATCAAAATATATGTAATAAAAAATATAATATTATTATGTTTGTTTCATTATACAACATCCAAAGTAACACACAACCCAGTACTCAATGGGTTAATACATATCAGGAAACCACATTGCCTAGGAACAAATATTTGAATGCATTGTCTATATATATAGATAATATAGAAACACAAAATAGACACATTTTTATATATTGACTCCATAAATAAAATAGTCACATCTATTAAATTTCCAAAAATATAAAAAAATAAATGTAAAAAATTCTATCACATATATAGTTGTCGTACTGCGAGTTGTTGTCACTCGAGGCCCATGGGACTTAGGCTTCAATGAGTGCCTTTGACACTCATTGCACTCTGCAAGCCCTCATCGCGAGGACCGCAGGACTTAGGAAGCCGGACTCGCAATGAGCGCCGCAGGACCAAAGCCCGTAAATGCAACTGCAGCCCTTGCAAGCCAAGGCCTGCAGTTGCGGGGCTGCACTAAATTACGAATTTAAGGGCTGAACCACGGAACTGGAAAGAACATTAAAAAAAAACAAGTATGCCTCAAAATAACTCACACACTCAGACACAGCACAGGGGGAGAGCCAGGGGGCCTATAAATGAGGTTGCAAGTTAATTTGAGGCATATTTGGCATTTTTCATGATCAAAAATCACTGAAGCAAGATAAAAAATGGTGACCGAAAAAACGTAATAAAATGAAAACCAGGCTGAAGACAGTAAAAAAGAGCCCCAAGCCAGTAACACTTAACACAAGCCAGTAACACTTAACCCAAGCCAGTAACATTTAACCCAAGCCAGTAATACTTAACCCAAACCAGTAACACTTAACCCAAGGCAGTAACACTCATCGTGAGGCACCTAAACTACACAGGGAGGAGAGGCTCGCGATGAACACCGAAGGTGCTCATTGCAAAGAAGGAAAGTTGCGGCTTGCCAAAAACATCAATGAGCATCGAAGCAGCTCATTGCCGGGCTTGAAATGAGCGCCGAAGGCGCTCATTGCGAGCTACGCAATGAACCCCCGAAGGTGCTCAGAGGGACCATAGATTTGCATTGTCTTGCAAACAGCATTGACTGGCTTAAAATGTTATTGCCGTCATTTTTTGACAAGCAAGTCACTAGTTTATAAATATAATCGTTCCTTGATGAAGTTACGGCACTTGTTCTCGCACATTATAATAATGATGACATCCTCCTTTTCATTTTAGTTCCTAGAGCTGTTTCTCATCTGTAAAGCTTGGTTTGGGTACACCCTACACTGAAATCTCTTGCGGATAAGGCTTTGAATTATAGATGTGGGATGAGTTCTGAAATGTGCTAAAGATTAATTTAGACGTTTAACTTAGAGGAAAAATCTCCTGCAGCCGATTTACATCAATACTGCAATTTATACCACCTGATTTACATGGAGGCCTATTATGGTAGTTAGACAAGCTTTGGAGGAAACCTGGAAAACTTAACAGATTCCAAACTTAAATACTATCATAGCCAAATATGGGATAACACTGAGATGGAATCGTTAACAGCCAGAATGAAGGGCAGTTTAACCTTATTTGAAGCCAGAAGGCTACTGTGGTTAATCATTATTGAAGTACATGTCTTGGGGACCAGCCTTTGTGGTAACTTGTCTTCCTTGAATGGTAATTCAGGACTTCCTAAAACAGGCCTTTGTAGGAGGGCTGAGAATCTTTACTTCCCTCCCACAATGGCTTAAGGAAGTCATGGACAGGATGTGATGTAAATTACATCATCTTAACTAAGGATATATCCAGGCAGGAAACTGGTGCTGCTTCCTGTTTTCTTCCTTGGTGGTGAGGGTGAGGAGGTGATTTCAATGGTCTGACTGTGGGTAAGATCAAGCGTTTGGGGAAGGGAATTACTATATATATATATATAGGTAGATAGATTTAAAAGGGGGTGTTGCTCCGTGGGTCTGGGCTGTTGTGTTTTTAATACATTTATAGTATTGTGTTATCTGCCTTTTAATAAATACCTTTTAATGTAGACGAACCTTGTGTAATATTAATTTGGTGATACACCACATTTGGCGACCACGAATTTTAGACTTCTACAAAGGTTATTTATGAGGTAATATCACATTAATAGATAGTCAGATTTATTTATTTTATTTTTATTTTTATTTTTTTTTGTGGGGAAGGAAAAAAAGTACTTTGTCTAATTATCCTCTGCATGGGAAATCAAGTGCTGATTGTGTGTGGAGTCTAGGATAAGCCTCCATTTTTATATAAATATCGTACTAGCTTCTGAGTTGAGTTGTTGTGCTTTTGAGTACAGGTCTAGCCCTGCATTTGAATAGAATCCATGCGGCTTCTTTGTGTATTTGAATGCTAAATTAAGCCTCCATTTTTAATATATATCGTACTAGCTTCTGAGTTGAGTTGTTGTGCTTTTGAGTACAGGTCTAGCCCTGCATTTGAATAGAATCCATGCAGCTTCTTTGTGTATTTGAATGCTAAATTAAGCCTCCATTTTTAATATATATCGTACTAGCTTCTGAGTTGAGTTGTTGTGCTTTTGAGTACAGGTCTAGCCCTGCATTTGAATAGAATCCATGCGGCTTCTTTGTGTATTTGAATGCTAAATTAAGCCTCCATTTTTAATATATATCGTACTAGCTTCTGAGTTGAGTTTTGTTCGTACTAGCTTATTTTGATACATAAAACAAATATATATCATCAGGTTGTTTTTGTGGGTTTATCTGAGTTGAGTTTTTTTTTTTTTGTGCTTTTGACTATCAAAGTACAGGCATAGGCCTGCATTTGAATAAGGCTCCATGTGGCTTCTTTGTTTTTTTTAAATGCTAATTCAAGCCTCCATTTTTAATATATATCGTACTAGCTTCTGAGTTGAGTTTTGTTCGTACTAGCTTATTTTGATACATCAAACAAATATATATCATCAGGTTGTTTTTGTGGGTTTATCTGAGTTGAGTTTTTTTTTGTGCTTTTGACTATCAAAGTACAGGCATAGGCCTGCATTTGAATAAGGCTCCATGTGGCTTCTTTGTGTATTTAAATGCTAATTCAAGTCTCCATTTTTAATATATATCGTACTAGCTTCTGAGTTGAGTTTTGTTTGTACTAGCTTATTTTGATACATAAAACAAATATATATCATCAGGTTGTTTTTGTGGGTTTATCTGAGTTGAGTTTTTTTTTGTGCTTTTGACTATCAAAGTACAGGCATAGGCCTGCATTTGAATAAGGCTCCATGTGGCTTCTTTGTTTTTTTTTAAAATGCTAATTCAAGCCTCCATTTTTAATATATATCGTACTAGCTTCTGAGTTGAGTTTTGTTCGTACTAGCTTATTTTGATACATCAAACAAATATATATCATCAGGTTGTTTTTGTGGGTTTATCTGAGTTGAGTTTTTTTTTTTTGTGCTTTTGACTATCAAAGTACAGGCATAGGCCTGCATTTGAATAAGGCTCCATGTGGCTTCTTTGTGTATTTAAATGCTAATTCAAGTCTCCATTTTTAATATATATCGTACTAGCTTCTGAGTTGAGTTTTGTTCGTACTAGCTTATTTTGATACATAAAACAAATATATATCATCAGGTTGTTTTTGTGGGTTTATCTGAGTTGAGTTTTTTTTGTGCTTTTGACTATCAAAGTACAGGCATAGGCCTGCATTTGAATAAGGCTCCATGTGGCTTCTTTGTTTTTTTTTAAAATGCTAATTCAAGCCTCCATTTTTAATATATATCGTACTAGCTTCTGAGTGTTAATACTATTATTTTTGTTTTGTTTTTGGTTTTTTTTTTTTTTTTTCTCTTCTTTCTTTTTCTTTCTCTAGTCCTTTATCATAGTACAGGCCTGGGAAAAAAATAATAATAAATAAACCATTTTAAATATTATATATATTTATATATATATATATATTATTTCAGGCGTGCATTTTAATACACTATAGGCTTCCATACCTTATACATTTTGGGTGTCTTGCATATCCTCGTTCGGGTTTATCTCCTACCCTGCAGGCCTTGCTATTATATTTTAAGTTAATTAGCAAGTATTACCTTCACCATACTAAGGTAAGTATAATTTGCATTGTGGGTACTAATCTATTTTTACACCTGGCCTACTGAATAGTCATCAACTATTGTTGGCTACTCAGAAGCATGCTACTTTAGTCGCAAATTGATTTGGATTCTTACTTGGGTGAGTAAAAGAGTAGAAATGTCTTTTCAAGGGGCCAAATACTTTCCCACAGAAGTGCGTGAGTACTTTAGGAAACATATTCAAAAACATGATGGTCCATATGAGCTTCCAGAGCCAGCAAACCCAGACAGTGGAAAAGAGAAGAGATTAATGGATGTTCTAAAACAAATTGTAAATAACAAAAAGTATAGAACAAAGAAGAGAAAAAGTTTGGTCACACAAGCTGTTGTAGCCACAATAGGAGGCCTAATAGACTTAGTTGTAGAATTACGGCAGCATAATTTGGAAACAACAAATAAAATGGAGGAAGCAATGGACAAAAGGGATTGTTTAAAAATTGCAGCTTTGAGAACAACTACAATTGTGGGGGAACTAGAAAGGGAGTTAGGGGAAATAGAGGAACAGAGGGATGCTTATGGAGTAAAAATAACAGAACTTCAAAACATAATAATGGACTATAAAAATAAAACAAAGTTAGAAGGGATAAAAGGAGTCAGAGACATTGCCAAAATATATCCAGATCTGGATATGTTCGTGGCACAAAATAAAGAACCAGTGCCGAAAATGAACCAAGATAGAAAAGATTTCTTATGTTATTCTGTTCCACAAGTAGATACCATACCACAAGCACCAGTTATTGTTTCAGAATTATTTAATGCAAGGCAAACACCTACAGGATTTTCTATGCAGACTCGACCGATGTCTATGGCAGATAAAGACAATTTCCAGAAATGGTGGGGAAGTATGCCAACTAACAACTTTAATACATTTACACATTGGTTTATGAGGGGAGCAGATAGAGCTAAAAAAGGAGGTCTTAACTTAGAGGAATGGACAGAACTGTTAGAATACGCTATGGGTCCTTTGGCTAGTAGACTATTGGGATTTAATAACAGTGTGTCTGATCAGGCAGGAAGAATTGCTGCAACTAATTTCTATCTACTTAGCATAGAGAAAGAAATAGCAAATATTACCATGAGGCCAACAGATGGTCCTAGAGAGGTAGCTCAAAGGATATTTTTTTGGTATACTCTACGACAACCTCAACAGCCTCTAGTGCTGGGCTCACCAGAACATATAGCAAAAGTAATGGAAGCCCTTCCCCGGGAGTGTCAAGAATTTATCAGGCTTTTTGATCCAACACCAACAGACTTGGAAATGGTACTAACTAGAGCTGATAAGTGGTGGATCAAGCATCCTTTCACAGAACAGGCCTGCTCTGTTTCAGCTGTAAGAACATTTAAGGTTGAGTCTGGTAGAGATATAGATGGTAAATGGAGAAACCAGACGTGGGATGTACCCCAGAACAAGAAGGATGATCAAAACTGGAGACCAAAACAGAACTTTGACAAAAGATGGAGAGATCCACCTAGGGACTATAGAAATAGGGATGGCAGCAACTGGAGGGCTAATCAGGAGGGAGAGAGAAACGGTAACATGGGCTATTGGGAACTCAGGAGACAGAAGGATAGGATAGAAGAGGAAAATCACATACTTAAAAACAAGGTAGCTGAGTCAGAGAGGAAATTGAAGGAAAGTGAGGCAAAGATGCAATATAGTGTTATAAAAGAGGGACGGAGTAGAAGTGAGTCACAATGACAAATCCCAACCCCTGCGCCTCAGCATCTCATTCACTCAGCTAATTTAACCATGGATGAGGCAGGTCGGCCTACCATTTATACAGTCATCGCAGGGGTAGGGAAAAATATGTTGGTAGATACAGGAGCAGCAGTTACAATGACCAACAGGGTCAAAAATGGGGATTCTTCAGTAAATATTATGGGAGTTACTGGGAATCCACAGGAGGTTAGAGCAGGTCTAATTGATGTAGCAGTCGGAGGAAAAACAATACAAGTAGAAGCAATAGTGGGTTGGCCAGAGGAAATATTGGGAATAGAAGCTTTAAAAAAAGGAAATTTCATTGTAGATCTTGCCAATTTTTGTTTGTGGAAGACAGAAAAGGTGAATCAGGTAAGTACAGAGTTGACGAAAGGGGTTGTGCTCCCAATGGCATATATTGTCTCTCCGATAAAAAGTCTGGAAAAAAACAAACTGAAACTAGACGGACAACCAGAATGGCTGCAGAAGCTAATCCAAGACATACCTGTTTGGGCTACAGATAAATTAGACTGTGGAAGAATGAAAGGAATGGTCTTGTTGGAAGGAGGAGACCCACAATGGCAAAAGCAATATCCAGTCCCAAGAGAATCAGTGGCATCAATCACTGAGATGATAGAAATGCTGGAGAGACGTGGAATAATTAAATCTGGAAATGGGTATGCATGTAACTCACCATGTTGGCCTGTGAGAAAAGCTGTGTTAAAAGGGAATGGAGATGAAAAAGCAGCCTCATCATGGAGACTTACCATTGATTACAGGGCCGTGAACAAACTTGCAAAAAGAATGGCCCCTGTTGTTTCTGTTTATTGTGAAATGATGTCCAAAATTTCACCAGAAATGAAAGTATTCAGTGTAATAGATGTGGCCAATGGATTTTGGTCAATTCCTTTAGCTGAAGAATGCCACTACCGGACGGCGTTCAACTGGGAGGGCCGACAATATGCTTTCACAGTATTACCACAGGGATATTGTGACTCCCCAGCTATTTTTCACACATACATGAAAAATGCATTGACAGCTTTCCCACGTCCAGATCGTATCATTCAATATGTTGATGATGTCCTCTTACAATCCCCGAACATGGAAGAACACAAAGAAGACCTGGCAATATTATTACAATGCATACTGGAAGCTGGACTTAAGCTAAATGGGGCAAAGGCACAATTGGCATGCCAGAAAGTCAACTTCTTAGGAGTAATCATATCAGGAGATGGACGATCAATTGATCAAGACAGGGCCAAAGTTATTGCTCAGTTACCCATTCCTACAGACCGTACAGCGCTCCAATCATTGCTTGGAATAATGGGATTTTGTCGTGAATTTACCCCACGATATGCTCAACTGGCACAACCCCTTTATGAACTCCTGAGAGCACAGAATTGGGATTGGACAGAGGAACACACATCAGCAGTACAAAAATTGAAGGCTGAACTAGGGAGTGCACCAACTCTGGCATCTCCAGACCATGAAAAAGAATTTAGACTATATCCGATTACAATGCCAGATTCACAAGGAGCAGTCATCACTCAACTGTGGGGACATGCAGAACGTCCAGTGGCTTTTGGATCTCAGATGCTGTCTGCCGTAGAGCTGAAATTTGGATGGTGTGAGAGATTGATCTTAGCAGCATACTGGGCAATTAGAAGATTTAAATACCTATTTGGCACACAGACGATAATAATCTGTACACATCATACTCCATTGCAGATCCTCAGACAAGGCAGCCTGGCAATCAGCCACATCAACAATGCCCGCATTCAGAAATGGACTATGGCACTGCTCGCTGATAACATTTCAACTCATGCCTTAAGAGAACCAAAAGAATGGGTGGCTGGAATTTGCATAAAGGGAGAAGCTCATGAATGCCAGATCTATCCTGAATCAACATGCCACGCGGTGTTCAAAGATGCCACTCATCTTGTGATGACCTCAGATCCTGTATGGTATACTGATGGCAGCTGTCACTATGCACAAGGAAAAAGAATATCAGGAATGGCCGGAGTAAAAATGTTGGGTAAAGATATTATAAAAGAATTTGGATTTAGAATCAAAGCATATTCAGCACAATATGCAGAACTGGCTGCAGTCATTGAAGTACTTCAGCAAGAGTCTGGAAGAAGTGACATATTGACAATTGTTTTGGATAGTGACTGGGTGTTCCGAGGCACATGCCTTCTGCTAAAATGGTGGGATAGTAACCAATTCCTTGCCACAGATGGATCCCCTGTTAAGTTCCAAGATCTATGGCAGATGGTAGAAAAGTTATCACAAAATTTCAAAAGAATTAACATGATCAAAGTACGGGCACATAAAAAGACAGGGCCACACCGAGAGGGAAACTACCTTGCTGACCGGTATGCAAAAGAGGCAGCTGTCCAAGCGGAAGACTGGAAACCACCCACAAAAAACACATTACAAATAGCTTCTACTACAAGGAGCAAATCTACATTTATTTCAATTAAGATGAAGCAACTGCAGGAATTACAAGATCAAGATGAGGAACTAAAAGATATTCGGGAGAAATTACAAAAGGGAGAAGAAGTGATATACGGGGGCAAAAAAGTGATGGAGGAGCAAGGGCTAATATGTATATCAGAAACCGGGGAACCGATTTGGATTGTACCACAACAAGTGAGAAAAGACTTACTCCGATGGATACATGGATCACAAGCAGGAGGACATCCAAAGATCAGAGAAGCAAAAGAGAGGATTCGACATTTGGGATGGTGGATCGGGCAAAACAAGGATCTTGAAGAATTTGTGGATAGTTGTATTATATGTGCAAGATTTGACCAGTCCAACAGGAAAAGAAGGGGAGAATTAATGAGACAGACACTTGTAGGCCCATGGGAAAGAATTCAAATTGATTACACCGGACCATTGCCAACAACCACAAGAGGAAATAAATATATTCTCATGATAGTAGATAGCTTCTCAAGATGGATGATCGCAATCCCAACAAGAAACTGTACAGCACTAACCACAGCCAGGAAATTAGTAAGCGATGTACTGACAGTGTGGGGAATTCCAAAAGTCCTTGATTGCGACAATGGAGCGGCATTCATAGGAAATGTAATGAAGGAACTTTGTAGGATGGTGGGTATTGAACTGAAACACCATATCCCATACCATCCACAGGCAGCAGGTCAAGTTGAGCGAATGAATGGCACCATAAAAAGAGAGCTGAAAAAGCTGGTGGCAGAACATGGGCAAGCTTGGGACATATACATACCTTTAGTATGTGCCCGACTTAGATCAAGGCCCTGTAGATCAACAGGATTTTCACCGTATGAAATTTTAATGGGTAGACCAATGCCCTCCTGGAAAAACTGGATGACAATACCTCCACCTGTAGCTTTACAAACCGCTGCAATCACAGATCAATGGGTAAAGGAGTTGGCCACACACTTGGAAATTGTTCATAAATCTGTGGCTGTGGAAGATGAAGAACAATACCAACATCGAAAGCGATGGTATGATGCAGCAGGGGATCTGACATCATATGAGGCAGGGGACAGAGTTATGGTGCAGAATCAAGATGAACACCTTCCTTGGGGAAGAGCAAAATGGAAGGGACCATATACTGTAGTAGATAAATTAGGGACCTCTGTATACTTGGTTGATCACACAGAGAAAGGAGAAGTCTGGCTGCATGCATCACAGCTTAAAAGATTTAGGAAGGACAAAATATGGAATAGAGGTTAAGTACAAATTGAATAAATACATACACATTGTTTTTTTTTTTATTATTTATTTTTTTTATTTAGTTTTTTTTTTTTTTTTTTTTTTCTTCTGTTTGTGTATGTATATGTCTCTAATGCTGTTTTTATTTTTTTATGTATATGTTTCTAATGATGGAATCTAGTGTTCCCACAGAGCAAGGCTGTATAAGAATGAAGATGCGTGTCAACAGAAGATTGTGGTGGATCTTTGTTACAGGATGGATAAGTATAAGCTGTATCACAGTAGGAATGGGGAGACAGGCAATAAGGCCAGAAGATACCGCAAATAAGGGAAAGAGTTTGAAAAGATTGGAGTTACATTATGTTCAAGCAGATAGATTTATTTGGCCCAGGGAATTGGAAGTAAAAGAGGGTGGAGGGTTACAAGTAAACATTATTTTGCCACATAATAGTACCAGGGGATTAGCTCTTAGAGCTCCAATAAAAAGTATAGAGGGACATAACTGGGAATGGGTTATAAGATATGGACAGATAATGAATACAGGAAACTTTAAAGGAAGGACTAAAATAACAACAAAGGTACAAGGGAGGGTTACAAATATTACAGTAGTAGTGAGTAACTTAACATTAGAAGAAGGTGGAGAATGGGACGCTGCAGTTATAGCTGCCCAGCCTGACCTAGAGGAATTCTGCAATTTTGATACTGGAAAGGGGTGTGTTCTAACAATAGATGAAGTATTTGTCTCTGTAAAGGAACTGCAACGTTGTAAAGATCAGAAGAAGGTACCATGGCCAATAGGCGGATTGGTGGTGGTACCAACACATGAAACAGTTGTGCAAGGGGTTGGGTGGACTTACTACCCAATAATTCTAAATTTTAATGATTTTTCTATTCCTCCAAAGTGCCCGGAATCACAGCGGCAGTGGTTTAAGCAAAGTATACAAGAGACCATCATTGAGTGGACCGGAGCAGGGAGTCGAGAAAAACGGGACACACTTGCAGCCCTTTTAGGAGGAGTCGGAACTGGATTGGGAGTATGGAATTCAGCAGACATCATTGGACTGAACAGCAGGATAAACTCCCTTACTGATGGCATGGGACATGCTATGAAAACAGGTGGAGTAGCTGACTCCCTTATAGTGAGTAGACTGACAGACAATGTTGATGACATACACACCATTGCCAACAACCTGCATCTAGTTGAGGAAAATATTGCTTCCATTGCTAACAGCATTAAGAATGAAATAGTTGGAACTGCCATTTTCTGTTCTATGATTGGAGGAAAACTGTTGGCAGATTTAAAGGAAACTATTAAAGACATCCAGGAAAACAAGTGGGCAAGACAAATCAATGCAACAAGGATTATCACGTCATTGAAAAGAAAAGGAGTGGACATCACTGAGGACAATCTTAAATACAGCTATATTGAAGGCCCAGATCAATGGATGCCACATGGACTACAATCTGGGACAATAGGACTAATCCTGGCAATTCCCCGCTGGGAGGGGCAGGCAGAGCAACTGAACTTCATACATAGCATTGGCACGTTAAGTGATGGAATCTACAGGCAACACTTCCCATCAAAAAGACTGGCCACTATTACAGGATTGGAGATGGATGAAAGCTGTTGCAGGAAATCTCAACACCGATGGCTGTGCAGTTGTGTTTGGGAGAAAGGAGCTGAGGAGGATGGCTGGGTGCAGTTGATAAAAGAAAACCTGGTGCAAGAGGTGATCCGCATAGGGGACATTGCATGCTTTATCGGCCACTCTGAATATAGGACAGTTGATGAAATATGTTTGGTGGAAGAAGGGTCTTGTATCATGGTAACCACTACTATACATGTAGGAACTCATACACTATTTCCATCAAGAAACCTTACCACTGAAATTATCAATTTTACTGCAAATGCAGATTGGACAAATTTGACAATGAAGCTTTTTCCCCCAATTCCAAAGCTTACCCTGGAACTTCATGAGTTAGTAAAACGTACCAAACAACAACTACACCCCATCAGCTTACTGCTGGAACAACAGAAAAAGGAAATAGAAATTACTACAAAAAACGTTGAGCATCCCTGGTGGGGAATTCTTACCAATGCAGAGACACATCCAGTCCTACGAACACTGTCGCTGGTACTCATGTTCATTCAAGTATTAACGACAATTATAATAATATACTTTTGTGTGGCAATGAAACAAATGAGGAAGAAACTTGCAAGGAGGATATATAATAATGAAATTTAAATGTTTTTATTTTTTATTTTGTGTCTTTTTTTTCTCTTCTTTCTCTCTCTCATCTCTAAATTCTGTTTTTTGTGTAATATGTGGATTGACAGCAATAGGAAAGTACAGGAGAACTTATGTCGCTGAGGGAACTATTCCGGAGGGACGGTGGGTTGAATTTCTCCTGTATATCAGGTTTTTGCTCCCACTAGGTTCTCCTGTACTAGAGGGATAACTAGAAAACTGAGCAACATAGAAGAAGAAAAAGTGAGGGAATGTGGTAACTTGTCTTCCTTGAATGGTAATTCAGGACTTCCTAAAACAGGCCTTTGTAGGAGGGCTGAGAATCTTTACTTCCCTCCCACAATGGCTTAAGGAAGTCATGGACAGGATGTGATGTAAATTACATCATCTTAACTAAGGATATATCCAGGCAGGAAACTGGTGCTGCTTCCTGTTTTCTTCCTTGGTGGTGAGGGTGAGGAGGTGATTTCAATGGTCTGACTGTGGGTAAGATCAAGCGTTTGGGGAAGGGAATTACTATATATATATATATAGGTAGATAGATTTAAAAGGGGGTGTTGCTCCGTGGGTCTGGGCTGTTGTGTTTTTAATACATTTATAGTATTGTGTTATCTGCCTTTTAATAAATACCTTTTAATGTAGACGAACCTTGTGTAATATTAATTTGGTGATACACCACAGCCTTATTCTCTTATGATCTGTGAAGATAATTCAGTATTTATGTTGTATACGTTACAAAAGGAATTGTATAATTGTTCCTCATGCATTTTTATTGTGTTATAACCATTTGACAAATATCATACAAAATGAAAAGGTGAACATTAACATGTGTCAAATTTCTATTTGACAATCTGACCTCGCCTTTCCGTCTCTTTTTTCTGTTCCTCCTCCTTCTCCCCCCCATTTGATTTCTAAAAATTATATTCTGAAATAGAACTTAAACGTGAAAAATAAAGAGTTAAAAGAATGTTTCTCTGCTGTTGGGCACACACTATACAACTTTATTGTTCAAACAAGTTCAGGATAACCTTTTATATATAACCTGCATGTAACCTTTAACCCGGTTTAGTGAACTAGCAGGAAACAGGAAAAAATCCACAGAGGGTGTAAGGGATAATTATATTGTAATGTAGACAGTGATTTGTGTTTTAGTGCAGAATTGTACTGTCTGTTTACTGTAGCTATGGGACATGCTTTGCTGACCAAGAGAAGAGGTCAGAGCCACAGGCAAGGCCTCCAAAATGTAGCGCTAAACTGTTTTTCACCATGATATAGATGAAAAATCAGACATATTTTGGTGAAAAATAAAAAATGTTGAATAGATTAAATTGGTGATTGCATACTAAATTAACATATGCAAAACTTGTCCTAAAGGGTGATGACCTGTGTTAGGGTCTGAGACTAAATTTCTAAGGAAACCTTATATTATGGCAGCCACATATTTAATGTATTTGCTGCCCAATCAATTACTCCTCCTCAATTGTCCTTTGCTTTGTCCTTATCCGGGAAATACCTCACACAAATAGAAACATAGATATACTTACAGACAAAAATGTCACTGTATAGACAAACATTTCTGCTCATGAATCATACTATTCTGTGGTACTGCGTTTGTAGCCTAGTGCAACAAGCTGTCCATGAAAATGTCTTGCCTTGCAAACAAAAACAGTGCAAGCCAAAAACAGATGCACATCTGACAATGGACAATGATTAATTGCATGTTGCTAGTTTTTCCTCAGTTGTGCCATTACAGCGGGGAAGGCAGAAGTCTTTACATACTTTACATACTTGGGTCTCGATTACATGGTACCTGTAAAATTGCTATGGCTGAAAATCATGTTACAAATAACGGAGCTATTACATAGAACTGTTTGCAAGTGCTAACTATGAGCCAGATTCAATTGCAAGCCCGCATCTCGTGGGATACAGGCCGTATGTCTGCGGGTGTGCTGCGGGCTCCCCTTTGTCTACGCTTCTGGTGCTATTCAATTGAACAAGCCAGAGAGTTACAGGCCGAACGTCGAAGCCTTAAACCATGCACTCGTGCCTAGCAGTTCAGGACGGGAGCATGATCAATAAAGCAAGGCTGTAACCACCCATTTCAAAAAAGCTAATAGAAAATGAGACCGCCATCATTACGGCAATAAAACATGGAGGTTTTATGTCAATCAATTTGGTTTCGGCCTCCAATATGTGATGGAACTCGCAAACCCTTAAAATACAATATTAAAAAAATGAATTACAAAACTGTTCTAGTCCATATGGGTGGCCTGATATGTATTAACTCATTGATACCCGAGATCGATATAACCCTGAAATGACACATAAAAAAACTGTATTTATAATTGCCGATTTGCGAGCTTGAGACTGTTGTGCAATTAATTCTAATGTCTATCGTCACTTTCCCCGTCATTTACAGTGTAGTATTGTTTTTTTATTTGCATCTACAGTGCTATGAGCAGGGGTTAAACCCCTTTGTGGGTCCTCTCTAGCACTCATAGGATATTCTTCTACATTTGCCGTTTACAGGTGTGAAAACATTTGCGGGCTTGGGGAATTGTAGCAATTGAATAGCGATTTGCGATTTTAGCGATCGTATCTCTTGCGGACGGGAAAGATCAAAGGCTTTGGGAGTCTGTAAGTTCCGGGTTTAACAACCGCAAGGATTTCAAGGCCGTAACCCGTAACCTGTTTGGAGCCAACCAATTGATTAGCAAATTAACTTACAGCCTCACTTACGGGCTGCAGTAACTTACGATTGCTCAATTGAATCGGGCTCTATGTGTAACTCCTCATCACACTATGGCCCCTATTCAGTTGAGCAGTTGTTAGTTACTGGAACCTGTAATGTAGCCCGTAAACGAATTTGCTATTCAATTTATGTCTTTTAGCTACCCGCAAAAGATTTGCGGGTTACAGGCTGAAAATCCCTACTGTTGTCAAAATCGTAACTCCAACCCATCTAAGTGTTACAATCACAAATCCCCATTCAATTGCTACAATTCCTCATCCTCGCAATTGTTCTCACACCTGTAAATGGCAAATGTGGAAGAAAATCCTACGAATACCAGATAGGACTCACAAGGGGGTTGAATACCTGATCGTAGCACTGTAAATGCAAATAAAAAATCAATACTGCACTTTAAAATACAGGGAAAGTGATGAAAGACATTAGAATTAATTGCACAACAGTCTCAAGCTCGCAAATCTGCAATAAAAGTTTTTTTTTTTTTATGTTTCATTTCCGTGTTATATCAATCTCGGTAATCAAGGAGTTAATACAAATCTGGTCACCACATAGTCTGGAACAGTATTGTCATTAATTTGTATTTTTTTGTACATTGCCAGATTGCAAGTCTGATCGCATATCGGACTTCTAAACACTAGCTGATTGACGTTTAGCCTCCATGTTTTACAGACATCATGATGATGATCTCATTTACTATTGGCTGTTTCTAAATCGGTAGTTACAGCCTTGCTTAATTAATCATGATCATTAGAGATGTCGCAAATAGTTCGCCGGCGGACTGTTCCCGGCGAACATAGCATGTTCGCGTTTGCGGCGAACTGCGAACATATGCGATCCGCCCCGTATACTTTATCATTGAGCAAACTTTGACCCTGCACCTCACAGTCAGCAGACACATTCCAGCCAATCAGCGTCATACCCTGCCTTCCAGACCCTTCTACCTCATGGACAGCAGCCATTTTGGAATCATAACTAACTTGCAGTCTTACTGAGAGGAGGGAGACTGTAGGTGATGCTGATTGAATAGGGAAATCAATAGCTAGGCAAGTTTATTCAGTGTCCAGTGCAGTGCTGATGGACTCATCAGATCTATGCTGTAAACACAGCACCCCAAAAAGCCCTTTTTAGGGCTATAACATCATTTTTTTTTCTTTTTTCTGTCTAATCTAACTTCATTTGCCTGTCTCCCTGCTAGCCCCTGCTAGCAAGTGTGTGTGTCAGGTTTACAGCTTATACTGTGTGTGCACAGTGCAACCAATACAATCTTGTTTACTAGTTGTCTACTTTTTTTATTTTGTTAAATCTTAGTTCATTTGCTTGACCGCCAATCTAAGTTCATTTGCCTGACAGCTAGCCAGTGTGTGTGTCAGGCTTACAAGTACTGTGCCAAGTTCAACCAATCCAATCTAGTTGGGGTACCAGCAATCTACATTTAAAAAAACAATCATTTTATTTTCTTAAATCTAAGTTCATTTGCCTGACCGCCAATCTAAGTTTATTTGCCTGACCACTAGCCAGTGTGTGTGTCAGGCTTACAAGTACTGTGCCAAGTTCAACCAATCCAATCGAGTTGGGGTACCAGCAGTCTACATTTAAAAAAACAATAATTTTATTTTCTTAAATCTAAGTTCATTTGCCTGACCGCCAATCTAAGTTCATTTGCCTGACCGCTAGCCAGTGTGTGTGTCAGGCTTACAAGTACTGTGCCAAGTTCAACCAATCCAATCTAGTTGGGGTACCAGCAGTCTACATTTAAAAAAACAATCATTTTATTTTCTTAAATCTAAGTTCATTTGCCTGACCGCCAATCTAAGTTCATTTGTCTGACCGCTAGCCAGTGTGTGTGTCAGGCTTACAAGTACTGTGCCAAGTTCAACCAATCCAATCTAGTGGTGTACCAGCACTCTACATTTTAAAAAAACAACACTTTTTTTCTGTGTAATCTAATTTAATTTGCCTGCCTGCCAGCGTGTGTGTCTTAGGCTCACATCGTATACTGTGCCCACTTGCCCAGTCAGTGCCACCACTCATATCTGGTGTAACAATCAGTAGTGCTCATTTAAACAAAGAATACAATTTTGACTGTAATACATTGAATAGCAGTTACTTGTCTGCAAACGTCTGTGTCAGGCCTACAGCGTCTACTCTGCCAACTTCTGCAAGTGCACAGTGCCACTCATATCTGTTGTCACAGTAGCTTGCACGCGTAGAACCAATCTGTCAAAACCCGTAATGATGAATGAGGTCTAGAGTAGCCTGGTTCCCTTATCCTTTACAGGTTGAGACCTAATGTTTGGGTGACTCCAGACCAACACATGAGTACAAGCAGCACACAACCTCAAAGCCGCCATCCTCCTCCTGGTCCAGCATCATCAGCCACATCAACCACTGCTGTCCTCCTTGCCCCCTCTCAACCATCCGCCACTCCGTCTCTCGCCTTGAGCAGTTCCTGCTCATCTGCCCAAAGTCAGGTGCCTGTAAAGGACATGTTTGAGCGTAAGAAGCTAATGTCACAAAGTGCCCCAATATTGAAGTGATACGACCAACCAAGCATCTTTTTCCATCTCCCAGTTCTAAAAATCCAGGCCTTATACACGCCCCCTGATAGGTGCTGTAACAGGTATTAAACTGATAAGAGTAGTACTTACAAACACGCCAATCCTATATGGTGGCACCTTTGATTGCACGCGCCGTGCCCCAAATTTAAAGTGATACGACCAACCAAGTATCTTTTTCCATCTCCCGGTTCCAAAAATCCAGGCCTTATACACGCCCCCTGATAGGTGCTGTAACAGGTATTAAACTGATAAGAGTAGTACTACTTAACACACCTTATAATAATGCAGAGAGAGGCAACGCAGTGAGAGGAGTCTGAAGAAGAGGAGTCAGAGGAGGAAGGTGGCTTTGAGGAGGTGGAAGACCAAACACAGCAGGCGTCCCAGGGGGCTTGTTGTCACCTTTCGGGGACCCTTGGTGGCTGGGTGGAGGAAGAGACCTTCAATGACATCAGTGAGGACAAGGAACGGGACATGGCTAGCTTGGTATCCAACCTTGTGCAAATGGGGAGTTTGTGGTTGTGCAAATGGACTGTTTGCGGTTGTTTGCGGTGCGTTAAACGGGGAGTTTGGTCTGTCACTGTGAAGCGGGCCTAACCCTTACACTACCTGATCGATACAACATCATACCTGATGTTTTAAAGCACGTTATTCCAAACAATTTAGGAATGTTAGGTAATTTATGCCCTTTATAGCTTAAAACCAGACTCTGCATCAACTATGTAATTTTCCGTGGGAGTTTTGCCATGGATCCCCCTCCGGCATGCCACAGTCCAGGTGTTAGTCCCGTTGAAACAACTTTCCCATCACTATTGTGGCCAGAAAGAGTCCCTGTGGGTTTTAAAATCCGCTTGCCCATTGAAGTCTATGGCGGTTCGCCGGGTTCGCCGGTTCGCGAACATTTGCGGCGGTTCCCGTTCGCGGTTCGCGAAACGAAAATTTTATGTTCGCGACATCACTAATGATCATGCCCTTAAAAGGCTTCTTACGGGTGCATGGTTTACGGTTTAGGCTTTCGCCGGGTATCTGGGGACTTGATCAATTGAATCGCTCTCTAACTGTTGCAATTGAATAAGGTCTTTGTGTACATGAGTCTGCACTGCCATTGCATGATACTTGGTAATATTTAATAAATCTTGCAACTCCTCGTTATGGCCCAAAAACTTATGTGTATTTGGATCATTTTACATTTGTTATTGTAATTAAAGAACCATAGAAGTCAATATGGCCCCCATGGAGGGTAAAAGACCAGTATTAGGGCTCACGGATGTCCTTAGGGACCCTATAGTAATAGGTGCAAGTTAACGGACCGTGGTGGTTGATAGCTCATTGTAGTCCACACAGGCTCCTAGGCCCACTCTAGCCCCTATTTACTTTTTGACTCACTAATACATACTTGTAGGCACATAAGAAACCATTCAAATCCATTAGAGAGGATCCATCCATCTGCATGAATTTGCATGAAAAAATGATGAGCGGTATATAATAGTGATACGGAATTTGCTTTTAAAATCACTTGCCAGGCAAAAGTTTACTAGCATACATTTTACATGGAAAGTGTAACAAGCACTTGGCCAGCTGACATTTTATTTTCTGTATGTATTAACCATTTCTATATTGGTACTAAATAGCCATTCCATCAATTTCCAAAAGTCTCTATTCCTATTTTTACTATAACAAAGATCAGGTGGTATAATAGGAGATAAATCAATCGTTCCCTATAAGCTACAGGAAATAGAGAGGCTAACCTCTTACTTAAAGATTATTTAACGCTCAAAAAAAGTAACCTTTTTGTTTAACCTACACTTTTACAAAAAAAATAATCAAAGCCAAGATTTTGTGAATAAACAGGTGGCTACAGAAAAGAAAGTGGATATTGTAAATGTTGTGAGTGAGATATTGATAAGCCTGTATAGAATACCTGGTTATTTGACAATAGGACTGACCCTTTTATCCTGAAGCATCAGTTTACAAATTATTATTTGAAGTGACAAAGCCAAGTCATTTTTGCTGGTTTCTTTTCAGATGACTAAGTGCATTCCTTGTTTTAAAACCTGCGATTCAAAAGGTTGTGATCAATATCAGGTTGCGAGACTCTGTCACAGCCCACTTAAAGCATTTTAAATAAGGCTTTCTTTAAGTACACTACTTTGCTGTTCACTTGTTCCTCTGGCATCATATCGTGCAGATAATCTGATGGTTGTGAATCACTTTCATCTGCAAGATTAAGGTCTTTTATTTTTGCATTGTTTCTTTGTCTTTTGCATGTACTTTACTTATTGTTCAGGTGTTGTATTATATTAATACTATTTAATATTATGTACAGGTATAGATCAGCATACATCAATGATAATAAATTATTTGAGGTTTGTAGTAATGGAAAATGGGCTGTAAGAAGGGCATGCTTTCCCTGTCTGTAGCATGTGGCCCCAGGGCCTAATGTTGCCCAACACTGGCTTAAAATGACAAATTAAATGATTTTGCTGTTTTTTTTTAAAGAAAGGGACCCTACACATACAAATAAACATAACCCTCAATTGGTTGTAATTCAAATTATAAATAGATATGTCTTAAAATGATTAGAGAACTTATCTGAAAGATCCACCCTCCAAGGTAATGATTTTATCAACAAGAATTAATTAAGATTAACAGAGGAAAGTGATAAAGAAGCTACGCATGAGTGTTGAAAAAAGTGGTAATCTTGACAGAAACATTTAATTGTTAAGTTCATAATTATAACTTGTATACCAAGTTTAAGGCACTTTAATGTTTTCTAATCACACTTAGCTGCAGTTAAGTTTATGTGTATGTGTAATTTTAATTTCTGATGAGAGATTAACAATCAACTACTAGAAATTCCATAACAGGGGATGTATTTTTTTTAACCATATGCTATGTATTTCTCTGGAAAAGATTGGAGGCACACTAAGAAGGGCATAGCAGAGGCAGATAGATGAGGTAATTGAATCAATTAACATGAGCTTGCGTGAGCTCAGGGGAGCAGTGGCTGACAGATATGCCTGGCATGCAGTGGTTCATAAGATCAAGAAGCGTTGAACATGAATGAATGACAAAACAACAAAAATATATCAAACCCATGTTTTTTTTTTATCAATCAGAACATTAACTGGCCAGTGATAAGGACCATAACTATAATATAGAGGCCTAGATAGACCTCCTGCTCCATCTTAATTCAGCACAACCTGAGGCCAAGGTCTTGTTGATATCTTGGTTTATAGCAGGTTGAAACATACTTCTTGTCTCCATTAATATGGATATCTTTTTGTTTTATGAGCCCACTTTATTGTGTGATTTAAAAATGTACCAAAATGTATGTTTAAAAGTTAGACCCCCTCTGTAGATTAAACGGCAGAAAAATGCACAAACTAAGTGAACGCAGTGGCTAATATACAATTGGCTTCTATCTCTTGTAAAGGCAAGGCTTGTTTAATAGAAATCTCAAAGAAAGACAGATAGGAAATCAGTGAATTTGTGAAAAACATGGAGAGGTTAAAGGCATGCAAACAGATTTAAAAATCCAAATTAAAACTGATTTGGTAAAATAAATAATAAGATTTTCAATATTTCCTAAAAAAACACATTATATATGTAAATAGAAAGCTACATGACTAGTTTTTTCAACATAGACTGAATCTCTGATGACGGATACAGACACTTTTCTGAAGCAGAAAAGCAACACTCATCTAGGTCAGTGGTTCCCAAATTTAATTTGGAAGAGTACTTAAAAGTTGTTGATAGCCTTGTTGGACCACCTGAATATAATTGCACTTTGAAATTTGCAGTTTTACAACTGCAATTTACGATATTATAGCTGTTTTGAAACAATAATATATATAGACACTTCTGATTTACTTATTGATGAATTTAATAGATTTCACTAATCTTAATCCATAATTTAGATTGTAAATCTGCAAGTTTCAATCGTGCAAGCGCTATGGACACCGGATTCCAAGCTCAAAGACAGGGCCCTCCATTCATTGCAATGTGTTAATCTTGAACTTGTCATTACCTGTAACTTAACTAATGTATAGCGCTACGGAATATGTTGGCGCGTTACAAATAAATGATAATAATAATAATAATAATCATTTTCTTCTGATCTCAGTTGCTTCTGGACTACCTGAGTGAAGCTCACAGTTGTTAATGGCCCACTGGCAATAAGGGTGATGTTGGCAGTGTGCTTGGAATGAGAGGGTCATTCCATGTACTCTCAAACACTCCTAGATGCTGGGTGGTAGGTAACTTTAAGGACATGGAAGCAGGAAGCATTTTCTTCATCCTATAATATTATGCTGACTGGCAATGCCTTTAATAAACATGGCATGATTGTTTCATAGATGATCACTGTACAATGAGAAAATATAGGTTTGGGAGTTTTGAATTTACTAAGAGTATAATTAGGTAGGGAAAATGTAATAAAGCTGGTTTATATTTAGAAACTCTGATGGAGCTTGGAGGCATTCCTGATACTTTAGGAAAGGTTGTTGCTGTGAGTGTTATGGGGGTTTATATATATTGTTTCAAGTGACATGCTCCTGGAGATGTAAAGGGGAGGACTAGGGCCCCTATTCAATTGCAAGCCCGCAGGCTTGAAATTTGCTACAGTTACGGAGTGATTCAATTGAACAAGCCAGCAATTTAAGGGCCGAAAGCCGAAATCGTAAACCATGCAATCGTAAGTAGCATTTCAGAGAGTGAACCTGATCAATTAAGCAAGGCTGTAACTACCAATTTAGAAACAGACAATAGTAAATGAGACTATCATCATGAAATCATTAAAACACGTAGGTTAAACGTCAACCAATTAGTATTTAGAAGTACGATATGCGATCAGACTCGCAATCTGGCAATGTACAAAATAATACAAATGAATGAAGGAAATGCTTTAGTCCATGTGGGTGGCTTGATATGTATTAACTCCTTGAAAATAAATTGTAAAAATGTTTTTATTGCAAATTTGAGAGTTTGAGACTGTTGTGCAATTAATTCTGTCTTTCATCACCTTCCCCGTCTTTTAAAGTGCAGTATCGATTTTTTTTACAGTCCTACGATCAGGTGTTTAACCCCCTTGGAAGTCTTCTCTAGTATTTATAGGATTTTCTTCTACGTTTTTACAGGTTTGAAAACATTTGTGGGTAGCTAAAAGACTCCAATTGAATTGCAAAACAGTTTACGGGCTACATTATGGGCTCCAGTAACCAACAATCGCTCAACTAAATAGGGGCCTAGATGTTAAATTCTAAATCATCCAATTATTTTGCAGGTCAACCTTGTTCTTCGTTACTTCAGCCTTTACTCTGCTGATAGTAAAAATAAGCACATCCTCATGCTTCAAGCTGTCAGGAAGTGCTAAAACAAAACAAAATGGAATCCTCTATACATAAATGGAAAATGTAGATTTTCTCTAAAATTATTTATAGCTTATGCACTTAGTTTTTTTTACATATTTCACAAATTTTACAGTTGTTCTTGAACTACATTTTAACTGTCAGTTTAAATAATACCTATTCACAATACACCACCACACTATCTGTAGGCCTCATTCTCTGCTCTCTTACTCTCTCTGGAACAACAATCAAACACACTGTCTAAAGTTTTGCTGCAGTCTCTCCACTATCTGTAGGCCTCATTCTCTGCTCTTTCACTCTCTCTGGAACAACAATCAAACACACTGTCTGAAGTTTTGCTGCAGTATCTCCACTATATGTAGGCCTCATTCTCTGCTCTCTCACTCTCTCTGGAACAACAATCAAACACACTGTCTGAAGTTTTGCTGCAGTCTCTCCACTATCTGCAGGCCTCATTCTCTGCTCTCTCACTCTCTCTGGAACAACAATCAAACACACTGTCTGAAGTTTTGCTGCAGGTATCTAAAGACAATGTGGAGCCATTTCAACTTGTACTATATGTAATATTATCAATATTTGTATGAATGTTTCTGTGATATAATATCTGATGAGATAGAAACTTTTACTAAGCAAATCTATACCTATGCATTTGTCTGAAACCCCCCTTACCTTGCCTGGTCCCCCACCCCCAAAGCCTGGTTTTATTGCTTCTTATCTGTGAAATAACATTTGTCCATCCTTCTCATTTTCTGTTGCAGTCTCTCCACAATCTGTAGGCCTCATTCTCTGCTCTCTCACTCTCTCTGGAACAACAATCACTAAACCACCCCCCCTGCCCCTCACCCACCCGCCACTTGTTTCTCTTGATTTATTGAGTCACTCAAATTTCCTAGAGCTGATCAATTAGCAACACCTGCTAACTATACCTAATTAATCTATTACTCAATGTTTCCTCATGCCTGTTCCTTCCTCATTACATCCTGTCTTTTCCTCAAGCTCCTCTTCTCAACTTTTCCACATCATGTCTCCAACATAACCATCTCACCTTACATGCTACTCTCCTCTTTTATGCTCCCATGAGCTACTCTCATACCTCCATTTACTATCTCCTCCCCCTTCTAACGCTCATAAGCAGAAACACTTCTGCAAGTCCAAATTCCACTACCTCTCCCTCTCTCTCATTCTTCTGTTGGCTTCTTGGGACATACCTCCTAACACAGGCCCCTCACCTCCCACTCGCAGATTATACTATCTGACCACTAGGGCCAGATAAGATATTACATACTAGGATCACTTACGAAAATACTTTCTCAGATGCTTTCCTTTTCCTTCTTTATGAAAAAAACATTCTAACTTTGCATACCCTCCTACCTAATGAAACTTCACTTTCTTCCTGACCCTTGCTATTTCTTATCTGCCTCTTCCATCCCCTTTAGATTGTAAGTAGAGAGTTTTCAATCTTGTAGAGTGCTTTGGGAAAAAAACACTTTCTACAAAGATTCTAAGCTCAAAACAGGGTCCTCCATTTTTTGCAGTTTGTTAAAATTATATTTTTCCTTGTTCTTTTCCTCTGTATAGCGCTACGGAATATGTTGGCGCATTACAAATAAAAGTAATAATAATAATAATAATACTACGTCATTAAAATGTAATATCGCTCAGCTTCCAACATTGATCACAGATCTTTAATGTGCTCTGAAATGAAAGCCCAGGATAAAAAGTGGCAGAATTAGCAAAGCATATGTTTTATTCATCCCATCAGGGAAGAACAGTGGTACCTTGGTTCTCAACCTCCTCAGAACTCAATATTTCCGATATTCAACCTGTCTGGATGAGTAAAAAACCTTGGTACTCATCACGTTTGCTAAAACCAATTTACATTACTCCTTATGGGAGATTGGTACTCAACCTTTTTGGTACTCAACCTGCAGTCCATAAATCCAAACAACCACATGGCAAAAAACACATATGAGAAAGTATTAAATATGAACATATAGACTTTTAAACACATACCAAGTATAAACATTTTTACTAAACATAAGCTCCAGGATCTTATGGTGAAATCACATTTTGGGACTTCTGTTATTGTATGTTAGACTTCTCTAGTCACAGCTGATAAATAATTATCTCTTGTTTGCAAAAATAATGCCAATGCCTCTTCTCATTGTTGTAATATAAATGTTCAGTGCTTCCCTTAGGGCAATGTGTCTAACACTGACGTAACTTGATCCAAACATGACATTTCTAAGATAAATGTGCTATGCTTACTATGTTAGAAATTTACCATTTTGTAGGCTGACGTGTCAAAAGCCTCAGGCAGTAGTAAAATATAATATTACAACTTTACATGTACAAATGCACAAAATACTTATAAATAATACTATTTGTAGTTTTTTTATTCAACAATCTCTGATTTGCCAGTGTTGGAATAGGATATGAAATAAAGATGCTTTTAACAGCATGTCATTAAAGATAAAGAAATATACCCTCAAGTGCAAATGTTGGGAAGTTGAAAAGAACGCAGGTATATATGCCAGTAAACCAAAAAGATGCATCCTTTTTTTTAATAAAACTTTACATTTTTAGTAATCAGAATAGGTATGAATAGAAAATATAACAAAATAATTTGAAAATTAGATATATAATAAACAATAAATTATAACATTATAAATAAGAATTATAATAATGATTAGCTATATTGTTATTATCTTTTAATTGTATTGCGCCAACATATTCCATAGCGCTGATTAAATATTGAAAGTCCACTTCAAGTACATATGTGTTCCCATGAATTGAGGTGGATGAACTTAAAGACAACTGAAAGACAGGAATCTGCATTCCAACTATGCTCATAATTGTAATCAAATAATTTTAACAGTCATCCATTTTTTCTAACAAAAATGTGGTTATTGTTTTGATAATTTTCCAAAAGGAAATATATATAAAAGAGTTTTTCTTTTTTTTTAAATATTTTTTATTAAAGGAAAAAAAAATATGACATTAAAAAGGAAGTATTTCCATTTAACTACATTTTTAGGTGTCTTTAGCACTTTTATCACATTTATATACGTCATATAATGCTGTCGAAAGAGGAAAGAGAATATGAGGGAAAATAAAGAAAACAAAAGAGAGAGAAAGAGAGAGGGAGGGGGGGGGGTAAAGTTTAGTGTGCTGTTACCTCTGGGAGTGGTATTAGTATTGCTATCCCTTTTTGGGATATTACCACCCAATGCGTAGTTCCCAGGCATCCCAGCAGGATGCCCACTTTCTATGGGAATTTTCTAGGTCGGCTGAGATAATGCTAATTGAGTGTATGAATTTGATTTTCTTTCATGATTACGCTATATTAAGAAATAGCCGATTTCCAAGTTTTAGCGATGGTAGTCCTGACTGCTAAAAACAACTGACTTGACAGAAGTTGAGCTTCTTTGTAGAGACCATTGAGAGGTAGAGCTAGTAAGGCTTCTTCCCAGTTTTTAGGGGATTTTATGTCCCCATAGCTCCTCTAAAATGTTGTACGTTTCTGACCATATATGGGTGGTCTTAGGGCAGTCCCAAATGACCTGGGGAGTCGCAGCCTCCGAAGAAACTGCAATCCACGAATGGATATGAGAGCTTCAGTCTGGTTGGAGTCAAGTACCACCTCATAATGGTTTGTTATGAGTTTTCTCTAAGAATTGTGTTAAGGGAGGAATGTTTATGTATTTTATTTCATTGCAAATCGGTTAGAGTGACGTCAAGTTCAGATTCCCATGAATTCTGATGGTGGACGTTAGATGGCATGATCTGGTTTAACAGGTAATTATAGATGATAGAAATATTTTTATTGCCAATTGAGTTATCTATGCAGCATTTTTAAGGGGGTTTTCCTAGCTGATTTATTAATTTTAATATGTTAGCATTGAATTGTGATAGATTGAGCCATTCATTTAATGGAAGGTGGTTTTTGTCTCTAAAGGTCGTGGGGGACCACTGCAGATTTCCCCGTAATAGGTCAGTGGCAATAGTAAAATTGCTGTCTGTCCACCATTTTAGTTGAATGAGTCTATTAATTGATAAATTCTTATGGTGTGTCCAAAGGGGAGTAAGCCACGTGCCTGGCTCTATTAGTGGTGCCATTTTATTCATTTGAGTCCATAAAGATAGAAATTGAGCCACACAGCTGGGGAGGAGGGATCAATTTAATTTGTAATGTAGGTTAAGCCAGAGCACCTGACTAATAAGGAAATTCCGTTCCTTAAGGATATGTTTTTCAGTCTCTACCCATATCGGCACCTGCTCCTTACCAAACCACTTGGTTATATGTGCCAGTCTAGTAGCTTTATAGTATTTTAGTAAGTCTGGGAGGGCTAGGCCACCCTTGTTTTTGGATGCCATCATGGTAGTTTTTTTTATTCTTGTTTTTTTGCGATCCCAGACAGAGCGGGGGATTGCCCTCTGAAGAACCAAAATATCCTTTGTTTTAAGAGCTTGGGTAGGGCATTCATTTTGATAGCGTGGATCTTTCCTAGCCATGAGATTTTATAGGAAGACCACATATTTATATCATTAAGTAGCTTTTTTATAAGCATGGGATAGTTTGCGTTATGTTAGGCCAGATTGCCTAGGGATAAGGATTCCCAAATATTTAATATGTTCTTGGACCCATTTAAAATAGAAATTCGCTGATAATAAAGATTCCAAATGCTTCAGTAAAGAGACATTTACTTTTGCTAGAGTTAATTTTTAAACCGTAGATGCTGCCAAAAATGTCAAGAGGATTAAACAGGTTAGGGAGGCTTGTCAGTGGTTCGGTAATGGTAAGCTTGATGTCGTCTGCAAAAAGGCCCAGTTTATATTTGTTCTCTGCTTTATGTATTTCCTTTACATTTTGATTTTCTGTCAGCTGATTATGGCTATGGCTAATGGTTCAATGCATAAAGCTAAGAGAAGAGGGGAAAGGCGACACCCCTGTCTTGTCCCTTATGCTATTTTAAAAGGTTGGAATTTAAAGCCCTGATAGGCAATATGTGCTTTTGGGGCCTAATATTTCTTTCACTAGTCTGTCACTAGTCTTATGTAGGGTCTCTGACATGTAAGCCCAATCAATCCTAACAAAGGCCTTTTCTGCGTCTAGTGAGAGCAACATCATGGGAATTTTTTTCTCAACATCTAGGAGATCTAGGATTCGTCTAGTATTATCTGGAACTTCTCGGCCCTGAATATACCCTACCTGGTTCAAATGGATCAGCCGCGGTAATACTTGAGATAGCCTGTTCGCTATCATTTTGGAATATATTTTAACATCACTATTGATCAAGCATATAGGTCTGTAGCTCTTACATTGGGAAGGATCTTTGCCTTCTTTAAGTAGGATAATTACTTTGGCTTCTAGAAATGCTGCTTTTAAGTCATAAAGCAGGGCTTGGAGGTGAGGTAATAAAGTTTCCATAAATTTCTTATAGTAGTAATAATTGGTGAAACCATCCGGGCCAGGTGCTTTTGTTTTCGTCCATGGATCTTGGGATATCCAGGAGATCAGATTGATCACTATTAATTTTAGGGAGATTAATGGTGGAGTGAAAGTTATTAATTTGTTCTGTGACCAGTCGATCCCGACTCGGGCGGCACCAAGTATAAGTCAGCATAATACAAAAGAGTATGGATATAATGTGTCACTTTTTTCAACCAATAATAAAACATTGGAGGTTAGGATTTATGTGATAATTTATATAATCCAGATATTAATGGGCTATAGTATGCACAGTTTGATTATTAGAACTTTTGATTATTAATTAGTTTATTATTCAAGTAATTTAGCCATCTGATAGAGGGTTAGGGAATGCTTGACATCTGAGAGGCCCTATAAAAAAATTTCTCCAATCCCTATGTCCCCTTTTACTCTCTCCTACCCTTTCTTCTCCTCCTTATACTATATTTCTTGAAAAAATAATTTACACTTTTTTACATTTTTGGCCATCTTGTACTACAGGTTCTCCTTTCTCCCCCTTGTCCATTTTTTATGTATTCCTCTTTATACTTGGAGGACACTTAATCAGCAATTTCCAAAATATACAAAATGAGTAAAATGCTGTATAAAGTAAAACAAAATATGCTGAAGGAATGACATAAACTAACTCAAGTAAACACATTTCCAACAATATATAAATAACTAGCGATTTGCTTGTCACAAATGATGGCAATAAAATTTGCCGGCTTGCAATGCTGTTTGCCACACAATGCAAGCCTCTCACCCCTCTAACTTGCGGGCCTGGCAATGAGCGCCTTCAGCGATCATCGCAGGCCTCACAATAAGCGCCTTTGGTGCTCACTGCTAACCTCTCTCACATTCTACTTAACCTCGGCCAACCCACCATTTTCATGCCTCGCAATGAGCACCTTTGGCACTCATTGCAGATGTTGTCCAACCCGCCAGCTTCATGCCTCACACTGAGCGCCTTCCCACTCTGACCTCGTTATCTGTTTCCCCACTCCCTTCCATTTGTCTGTTTCCACCTCTCTCCCTCCTCCCTTTCCCTGCCCTGTTTTCCCCCCTTATTTCCCTCCCCTGTGTCTCTTCCCCCCCCCTCTCTCACCCCTGTGTCTCTTTCCATCCTCTCCCCCCTTCCTCCCCTGTGTCTTTCTCCTCTCTCTCTCTGCTCAAGTCTTGCGGGCCTTGTGTTGATCGGCTAAGTGTTACAGGCTTCGGCCTTGTTTTGAGCCTTTTTGAAAACATTTTTATGTTTTTTCTGGCGCAATTTTTTTCCTCACTTAGCCGATTTTCGATCACCGAAAAATGCCAATTAAGCCTCAAGTTAGCTTGCAACCTCACTCACAGGCTCCCTGCCTTTCCCCCTTTGCTGTGTGTGAGGTTGTAAGTTATTTTTTTAATTAATTGGCGTCTTTTGGTCTTCCAATGGCTTCTGCATTACGGACTTGAACAAAAGTAATATGTTTTTCAAAGTTTTGCGTGCCTCGCGATCAGCGACAAAGTCCTTCGGCCTTCTGTGTTGTTTGCGGGCATCACCATAAGCGCCTTCAATCTGTTTCCATCCTCCATCGGTGGAGCGTCCTCGGGCAAAAACAACCATGATGGAACAGATGTCCCTTAGAGGGTCCCTGAAAGGCCGCAATGGCTTGCACAAAGTCTTGCGGGCTTCGCGCTTATCGTCGGCCTGGCAATGAGCGCCTTCAGCGGTCATTGCCAGCCTTTTTCAAAGTCTTGCAGGCCTTATAAATATTTATATATAGTTTATTGGTGGTTCAAAGTAACTTGATTAAGTAATGGATTGCTGTAGAACATCTTGTTCTTATCAAAAGAACCCAATTAAAAGTTTCTACACAATTATCAAATATTTTGGGGCTGCTACTAGAAGCAGAAGTGAGGCAATTTGAAAAAAAGTACATATTGATCCATTGAATACCATGAATATGACAAAAGTCTGAGTGAAGTCTCAAAAGGCAACTACAATGTCCGCGTTTGAGAGTAGCACATCTTTGCTTGTTGTAAAATTTGGAAAATTGCCTAGTCAGTAGAGATGTCGCGAATAGTTCGCCGGCGGACTGTTCCCGGCGAACATAGCATGTTCGCGTTTGCGGCGAACTGCGAACATATGCGATATTCGACCCGCCCCCTATACTTTATCATTGATCAAACTTTGACCCTGTAACTCACAGTCAGCAGACACATACCAGCCAATCAGCATCATACCCTGCCTTCCACACCCTTCTAGGTGATACTGCATCAATAGGGAAAACCATAGCTAGGCTACTGTACACAGTGTGCAATACAGTCCTGAAGGACTCTTTTGATCTCTGCTGCAAGGACACCCCTTGTGTCTCTTCCCCCTCTTATCATCATCCTCCCCTCACCTTAGCACCCAACCCTAACACCCCTCACACATATCCATAACACCCATCAACCTAACACCTAACCCTAACACCCCTCACACTTATCCATAACACCCATCAACCTAACACCTAACCATAACATTCTCACACTTATCCCTAAGACCTAACACCCCTCACACTTATTCCTAACATGCCTCACCTTAACACCCCTTACACTTATCCCTAACACCCCTCACCCTAACACCCCTCACACTTAGCCCTAACACCCCTCACCCTAACACCTAACCCCCTCACCCTTATCCCTAACACCCCTTACCCTAACACCCCTCACACTTATCCCTGTGTATCCCCCCCCTTATCATCAAGGGAGGGGGGAGGATGATGAGGGAGGGGGGAAGAGACACAGGGGAGGATGCTGAGGGAGGGGGGAAACAGACACAGGGGAGGATGATGAGGGAGGGGGTAAAGAGATACAGGGGAGGGTGATGAGGAAGGGGGAATAGAGACACAGGGGAGGATGATGAGGGAGGGGGGAAAGAGACACAGGGGAGGATAATGATGGAGGGGGGAAGAGACACACGGTGGAGGATGATGAGGGAGGGGGTAAAGAGATACAGGGGAGGATGATGAGGGAGGTGGGAGGATGATGAAGGAGGGGGGATGAAGACACAGGGGAGGGTGATGAGGAAGGGGGGAAAGAGACACAGGGGAGGATGATGAGGGAGGGGGTAAAGAGATACAGGGGAGGATGATGATGGAGGGGGATGTTAGGTTATTTATGCCCTTTATGGATTAAAACCAGACTCTGCATCAACTATGTAATTTTCCGTGGGAGTTTTGACATGGATCCCCCTCCGGCATGCCACAGTCCAGATGTTAGTTCCCTTAAAACAACTTTTCCATCACTATTGTGGCCAGAAAGAGTCCCTGTGGGTTTTAAAATCCGCCTGCCCATTGAAGTCTATGGTGGTTCGCCGGTTCGCGAACATTTGCGGAAGTTCGCGTTCGCGGTTCGCGAACCGAAAATGTTATGTTCGCGACATCACTACTAGTCAGTAGTGAATGTTCCTTTGCTTGAATTGATGCTTGGAATGAGCTTGTCATAAAGGGCTGAACTAATCACTTTTTACCAAAATATTTCCTAGTGGCTAAGCCAAGAGTATTAATTCTGAAGAAGCAATAGAAAATGAACCCATAATGTAATTATTTTATATTTCTTTTCATGCAAAGATATGAATACATCCTTGAGTATTGACAATATTACTAATTGTTTAAATCTCCAAATAATTAATTGGCCAACCTAATCTATCATGTTTTAATTTATGAACAAGTGGTAGATTAGGGAAATTGGGAGGAGTTGGTTGTGGATAATTAAAATTGGTGATAGGATCATGTTAAATGGGTCAAAATGGATGGATGGAATGTAGATTGACAGTAATTGCTGACCGTAGATTTTAAACCTGCAAAATGCCTATTGAAGAGATGATTATCTAACTGTGCCCAGTTCAAATCAAATGTTCCTTAGCTGTGGCTGCTTTGCTGAAATGTATCTATAGAATGTGGACCCTCCATATCTGTAGCCTAAATCCACCACTATGAAGTGGGTGAATTCCTCATGTCGTTCTGGGTTTAGCAGAGGAAATCACATCTGTATAGAAGCTAAAATCTAACATAAAATAATTTCAAGACAATTTGTTAGCCAATCAAGAGTCTTTAGATTTACCTGTAGCTGAAATGTCCCCCTGAGATATTGTATGGCTGGATGACAATTCATGAGAGGTCATGAGAAGAACTGCCAGATTGGCCTTGTTTCCTTCCAACAGCCTTTAGAGTCTGAACCTTCATTTGAAAATATGTATTTTATAATAACAGGAAATAATGAGGAAATAATTAATGGAATTTGATTTATAATAGTCCCCTTGTGAAGAGGTATAAAATATAAGGCACTAATAAATTCCTAAATGAGGAATGCATTGGATTTGTGGAGAAATTAAGGACACTTCTTATATAATGTGACATTGAGAAACTTCCGATTTGAGATTTGATTATGAATACTTTTGATCTAAAGTGAAACGAGGTGAGGCCATGAATATCTCCAATTTGAAACAAATCTATGAGTGCCTCCGATTTGAGGTGATACTTTGAATAATTCTGCTTTGAGGTGGGACTGTGATTGCCTAAGAAATTAGGTGAGACTATGAGTACTTCCGATTTGAGGTAAATTTCTGAGTACCTCCAATTTGAGATGAGACTATGAAACCCCTTATTGAGGTGAAACTTTGTGTAATTTGGAATGAAAACAAAGTATGGCTTTAAAGAAGTAGTTTGAGCTTGAGTGGCATTATAGAATCCTCCTTAGTGAGGTAAATTGAAAGTGCTTCTGTTATGAGGCACCAATTGAAGTGAAAGATATCAGAAGTGAAAGTTTGGACAGAAGGAAAGATTGGCAAGGAAGTTATGGGGTTTTTTTTAAATAAAAGGGAAAATGCGCGGAGAGACGAACATTTTAAAAGAATACCCTTAAATTTAACTTGCAGTGTTAAAGTGTGGGGTCAGATGGACAACATTACTGAAATAAATAAAAACTGAAATTCAATACAATGTACAAAATGTATTTAAAAATTGTCAAACAATAAAATAATGTGTTTTATTTTTTCCCACTTCTTTAGGATGAAAAACTGTAATTTGAATAACTTGGACTACTAATACTGGTGTCTGTTATGGCAGGAAAATGCAAAATATGGAGTAATGAGGGAACTATGATGCATAAGGGATGAATAATTCAAAAGTGTTGACAATTTTTAGTAGGTTTATTACAAATTATGATGGAGATGTATTGAATGTAATGTAGGGTTTGAAATAATGAGGGCAGTATGTTGCATTAGTGGCAAATATTGCAATTAGCTTTGAAAATTGCAAAAATAAAGTAATACAAGCTAGGATGGCAATGGATTGTAAAAAAAATAAGCATTAAAAAGAAATCTTTAAATCTAATGACTTAGCATTAGAAAACTGGTGCTTACTATAAACTTGCAAAAGAAAAACAAAAATATTATTATTATTATCATTAGCTTTTATTTGTAACGCGCCAACATATTCCGTAGCGCAATACAGGGCATAAAAATCAAGGAAAAATATAGCATTAACAACCTTCAAAAATGGAGGACCCTGTTTGGAGCTTAGAATCTTTGCAGAAAGTGCTTTTTCCCAAAGCATCCTAGAAGACTGAAAACTCGCCACTTAAAATCTAAAGTTGTCGTTGTAACTACAAAAAATATACATACATAAATCCTGAATGATGTCACACATGAGATGTCATTCTGGATTACCTGCCATGTGGAGGTAGGGGAAGGATACATTGAATACCTGGTTCCACAGTCTACAGTAAGAGGGATGGATGTATGGTGCAGCAAGGAGGCTGGGGGGCTGAGGGACCGAGGGGCCCTTCTGGGGCTGTCTATCACGACCCACTCTCTGGCTGGGGTCTGTTGACCGGATTTGGGTGACTCTGGACCTAGGTAACTTTGATTACAGGAACATCATGTCTCAGCCTTGGGTTAGACTGATCAATTTTGACAGTAAGTCTGACGAATCTTACTGTAAGCATATGTCTCCGGGTAAATAATACATCTACACGCCACGTCTTGATGAAAATTATGAACCACGTTTTATTTTGGAACAAAATATTTAAACACAGCACTCAAGGATAGGGGGAGTGGCTACCCTTAGCCAGCCCCAAATAACCTCTGGCCAATCATGCTGGGTCCCTACGTGGGAACCATGAGACTCCTCCCCAGGTCCACCCACTAGGTGGGGCTAACTAATTCATTTGGCTCTAGCTCCCAAGAGAGAGACATCTCCCTGCCCTCTGGACTTTGCCCTGGTTCTCTGAGTGGGAATCCCTGTAGACCCCCTGGGGTTATTATGCCTCAGCTCCTGACTTATTGCTCACACGTGGGGGATGGTATTTAGCCTAAGAAACATTCCTTACTCATTTTCATATATGTTCCCATCACTCACCAGCCATGCCACTCTACAATTCAATACAATATAGTACTATAGAACATGTAACACCCCGTGAACCCCTGGTGGAGGCAATGCGTAAAGGCGCACCTAACATAGAACCGCTTTATGCGTAACTATACTTTATTAACGGTTATGCTAGGTGACACCTCTCTTACATGGCCTACCAACAGTTTTCATCCCCTAAATCACATAACATAATATAACAATAACAAGTGGGCCCCAAACCTTTTCTTCCACAGCATGTGGAAGATAACAGCTCATGATAAGATGGCCCCTGGGTGTGACCAATACTGCCAGTCCCAATATGGCTGCCACCTGAGCCATGAACTTTGTCCAAACACAATAGGGCCACTGGGTGTGGCATCTGCTGCCAGTCCCAATATGGCTCCCATTGTGACCACTGCTGCCAGTCAAAGGATGGCTGTGCCAGTCACAAAATGGCCACCGACACAGTTCACGCCAAATCCAATATGGCCACTGGCTGATTCATGACAACACCTCCCCCAAGCGTGGCAGGGAACATCCTTGATTTTCCCAGCTGCGCTGATAGTCATGAATCTGCTGGTTTGGCCAGGCCCTCTGTATGCTATGCAAGTTCTTGTCTGTCCCAAGGTGCAGAGTAAAGGCCTCCCCCAGCTCTTGGCCTTGCCCCCACTGTATAGAGCAAATTGCTCTTCCCATGCAACCCCCTTCTGAGGCAAAACAGTATCTTGGGGAGCCCCACAAAACAACCCCTGTCTCAGGGAAACCCTTTCCCCTCAGCCAGTCCCCACAGCTGCGCTGGGGTTTCTAAAACAGTCTCTCACAAAGGGACAGTCCAGCACCCCCCTCATAAAGCATATTATGGTTGGAAGGCCAACAACACACCTTCTGTAGAAAAGTACATACCGGGCGGTGCTGACCCCAGCATCCATAATGATGCTCTGACCTGGGTGGTCCCTTCCTGCTGCCTCCTGGACTGTAGCTTTGGACAGCTCCTCATGGCTTTCTTCCTCTGGTCCAGCTGTTTCCGTTGCAGCTTGGGAAGCTATGCTGTTCCCACCCAAGCTGTACTTACACTCCTCCATTGCCCTGGGTTGAGCAACTTTATCCCAGTCCTTTATGTTGAACTGGGTCTTTGGAGGGGTGTCTGATTCAGTGGACTCCTGGACACTGGTTATCCAGGGTATCTCCCACTTGGTAAACCCTCTTTCATGGTGCCACTCTGCACCCATAACGCTTTTGCCAAGGCTGGCACGCTTGCTGCCCCTGCCTGGCTCTTGGTGCCCCTGGCACTCTCTTGCTGTGTGAGGTCCGGTTTTCTGCAGCTAGAGACCGGCTTTTTTCCCTCCTCACAGTCTATTACCTAGCCCTCCTGGGCTCCGTGCTTCACTAGCACCTCTGGGAAAAACTCCCCTGGGGTGTCAGGGTACAGACAGTGGTTATCTGATGCAGGCTGGGGAATCTCATCATTTCCACCCAACCTGGCCTCTAAGGCTCCCTTCCTACCGTCCATCACATAATCATCCCGAGCCTCTGGCTCCATTAGCAGTTCTGGCCAACACACTTTGCCTGGAACTTCTGAGGGCAGACTTAATTTATCTGGCGCTAGCTTGTGAGCAGTTCCCACTTCCTCTGGGATTAAGTCTCTTGGGGTATCAGGGTGCAGACATGGACTATCTGACCCCACCCCGGGAACATTCCACTGGGTCTCTGGCTCTTTGGGCTGGTGACTAGGCCCTGACACAGTCGCTGCATGTTCTAGGGGACAACATTCTCCATCCCCAGGAGTTGGTAAAGGGACAGTATTTACCCCTCCCCACTCCTCACTTTGTTTACCGTCCATAAGAGCCTCTCCCTAGCCCCAGTGAGCATACTCACTCTGGTACATACCGTCTGAGTTGTAAGGGTCTGGTGAGCAGTCCTCCCATCCGGATGGGCAAAAATACTTCTTGGGTATCTCATCCCACAATTGAACATACTCAGCCTCCAGTTGCAGCTCTTGCTGAATCAGGGGTTCCAGCAAATTAGCCTCTGGGGACAATGGTTCCAGTCCCAGACCCTGGCAGCGTTCAACAAACAAGTTATTATGCCTCCTTGCAGTCCCCATGCCACATTCCGGATCACCATTCAGAAGCTCCTCAACCCCATATTCTAGATCCAAACGAAAATAGAGATCCTCTCTCCGGCCACCAAAGGACTCTACCCTGGCAAGATACTGTTCCTCCAAGTCCATCTCTTTCTCTACCAGTTCCTCCAACCAGCTTGCCAGCTCATGGCCATGCCATAATTGCAGGAATGCCATCCATTGATTTAGCAGGACCCTTCCTCTGTAGTCCTCTTGGATGAATCTGTCAATGCTGTCTTTATCATCCTGGAACTGTTTAAAATTCTGATATGCCAGTTTGACTCTTACTGGCATCTCTGCAGGGTTGACCCCAAGCCTTTGCTGAGCTTGGACACTCACCCCTGTATGTTCTTCCTGTATTTGCTGCTTTATTAGGTTCAGTTCTTTAATTGCCTCTTCCAGCGTTATCTCCCCGGGACAAAACTCCCTGGCTTCACTGAACCTGCGTCTTGCCTCCTTTAGGATATCATCTGGCTGTCCTTCTTTCTGCTGAGATCTTGGGGTCCTTGGTAGTGTGCTTATCCCCTCACCCAACTCCTCTTGTTCCAGCTGTTCTGCATCATACCTTCTCAAGGCTACTATCACATCTGCTGGTTGGTCCCTTTTCTTCCGGGGAATTCCTTTTAGTTTCTGCGCCTTTCTCAGTTCTGCTGAGGACATGTCCTCATACTGCTGTTCCATCCTTAGTCCTTTCCTCTAGAGTCTCCCACCACTTGCCACCAGTAATCACGAACCACTCTCTGGCTGGGGTCTGTTGACCGGATTTGGGTGACTCTGGACCTAGGAAGCTTTGATTACAGGAACATTATGTCTCAGCCTTGGGTTAGACTGAGCAATAATGACAGTAAGTCTGATGAGTCTTACTGTAAGCATATGTCTCCGGGTAAATAATACATCTACACGCCACGTCTTGATGAAAATTATGAACCACGTTTTATTTTGGAACAAAATATTTAAACACAGCACTCAAGGATAGGTGGAGTGGCTACCCTTAGCCAGCCCCAAATAACCTCTGGCCAATCATGCAGGGTCCCTATGTGGGAACCAAGAGACTCCTCCCCAGGTCCACCCACTAGGTGGGGCTAACTAATTCATTTGGCTCTAGCTCCCAAGAGAGAGACATCTCCCTGCCTTCTGGACTTTGCCCTGATTCTCTGAGTGGGAATCCCTGTAGACCCCCTGGGGTTATGGTGCCTCAGTGTCTGTAATGGACCCTATTGTTCCTGTCAACTATCATTTCAAGTGTTTACCTTCAGGACCATATGGGCAAGCTCCTGACTTATTGCTCACAAATGGGGGATGGTATTTAGCCTAAGAAACATTCCTTACTCATTTTCATATATGTTCCCATCACTCACCAGCCATGCCACTCTACAATTCAATACAATATAATACTATAGAACATGTAACACCCCGTGAACCCCTGGTTGAGGCAATGCGTAAAGGCGCACCTAACATAGAACCGCTTTATGCGTAACTATACTTTATTAACGGTTATGCTAGGTGACACCTCTCTTACATGGCCTACCAACAGTTTTCATCCCCTAAATCACATAACATAATATAACAATAACAAGTGGGCCCCAAACCTTTTCTTCCACAGCATGTGGAAGATAACAGCTCATGATAAAATGGCCCCTGGGTGTGACCAATACTGCCAGTCCCAATATGGCTGCCGCCTGAGCCATGAACTTTGTCCAAACACAATATGGCCACTGGGTGTGGCCTCTGCTGCGAGTCCCAATATGGCTCCCATTGTGACCACTGCTGCCAGTTACAGGATGTCTGTACAAGTCACAAAATGGCCACCGGCACAGTTCACGCTAAATCCAATATGGCCACTGGCTGATTCATGACAGTGTCCACTACAACAACAGAAAAAAAATCTAATAAAAAATAACTAGATAGCATTATTGTCCCCCAGATTAATCATATATATTCCTACAATTCCCTGTTGGCTCTAATATTGGGCAATGGCAGTCCACTGTATTCCCCAGATTTACACATAAATCAATATCCTATATAGGGCCTTTTCTAAGCTTCTTAAAATGTGTTAATGTATCTTCATAGCAGCTATAGATCAGATCTGGGGATAGGGACTGGCAATGTTTGCATCTAATACAGAATATTTTAAAGGATTAACACGTTGACATTTATTTAGTGGAACCAGTTTATGAAACCTTGGCATCCAATCAATTGCAACAGTTACAGATTCATTCAATTGAACAAGCCTGCAGGGATTCTCAGCCTGTATCCCGCAAATCGTTTGCGATGCCAATTGAATAGCAAATTATTTTAAGGGCTCCATTACGGCTCTTGTAACTACAATTTGCTCAGTTGAATGGAGGCCCATATCTGTATCTGTAAATTCACTGAAAGAGAAGTCTCTGAAGCTCCTGCACTCACAAGCACTTCAGTATTTTCTGTAAGAACATGGGTGTAGGAGCCCAAATAAATCTGGGGGGGATAATTCAAAACAGGGGAGGATCCACTGTTGGTGCACCCGGTTCAAAGCACCGGGGCCCTGCTCTGAATGGTTCCCATTCCTGCAGTGCCCCTCAAAAACTTTTTTTTGTAATTTCTTTATTTAAATTCTCAATGCTCCTGCCCCCAAAATATAATATTTTTTTTTTATAATAATAATAAATATATATATATATATATATATATATATATATATATATATATATATATATATATATACATATATATGTATATATATAATGTAGGTCTATGTGCCAACTTATTATGGTAATTACAATATAAAATAAATGATGGGTCGAAGCTTTAAAGGGAAAAACATACTGCACCCTCTAGTGGCCAAATCTGATAATGCATAATTAAGTTTAATTTTGCTATTTTCTGTGTCCCCTATTCATTTATTTGTCCCCCTCATTTATTTGTCCCCCTTACTACAATGTTTTTACAAAAAACTTATAGGCAGCCTCTTTCACTTAAAGCATCCATTATATCCTCTAAGGGAAAAGCTTTGATCGTTAACAAAATAAAAAAAAAACATTATTCAATATTACATTTAAAGATTAATTTCTTAAAATCCAACTGAGCTGCTTGTACCTCTATAAATGATTTATATCTAGTCATTGGTGGTTCAGAGTAACTACTTTATATTAAAACAAAAATTCTGTTGTGTAGGGTCTACCCATCTCATGACCTGCTGGGCCCTTTGAGCCCCTCCTGTTTTTTTTTTTATAATGATCAAATATTGATTCAAAAAGAATGAGGGCCCTCAAGTTTTTTTTGAGTAAGTGGTTTAAAAATATTATATATATATATATATATATATATATATATAGTTTGTTTTGTATTTGTTATTATATCACTGACATATACAGTATGTTCAACATTGAAGGAAACAGACATATTGAAGACCGAAAGTCTTAAGCAATAAATGTCAACTGATTTGTCAATTTGTAGGTTACAGCTGGGTCACAGACTCGGGAAAACTGCAATTATGAGAACTTGCATAACTGGCTCCTATTATGGGCTAAGTATATTGTTCACTGTTCAGTGCTAATTTCCAAAGGAGTGAATAGAATTTGTTTGTTTTTGGTAATTAATCTGAAGATGAAAGTAAATCTTATGTTGTGTCACACAAACGTAAAACCAAGGTAGTGTGATGTTGGACAGAGTATTTGCAGTTACTTCTGAACTGCTTGGTACCTATCGATCTACTCAGAATACATTTTCTTTCCATACTATATACAAAGTGGAGCATATTTCAATCACCTTTATCCCTGCCATAGTATAAACTGTGGCTGGTCTTGTTATTTGTAAACAAAATGTTGTTTTTAATGGATCTTGATGCAGGGTTAGATGTACAAATGTGAGAGACTCTTGGTGAATCTGTCCAGTTCCCAAAAATATATGGTACTGTTATACAAAAATAGTTCTCCTTTAATTCTCTTTTAATTATTTCAACTTTTGTTTCATTAATCGTTTAGTCTATAAACTGGTACACTCTCAGTCATGCAAGGCACTTTGTATTATTATTATTATTATCGTTTATTTGTAATGCGCCAACATATTCTGTAGCGCTATACATAAGTTGTGATGAAGGCAAAACAATATTAACACATTACAAAAGATGGAGGGGGCCTGTCTTTGAGCTTAGAATCAAGTGACCATAGTGCTTTCCTCAAAGCACTGTGCAAGATTGAAAACTTGCAGGCTTACAATCTAAAGGTTTAGGGTGTGGCACAGGTGGGTGAGAAATGCAGTGTGCATGTTAAGGAGGGAGGCTATATGCTTCTTTAAACAGGTGAGGTTTTGAAGGATTTGAAGCAAGAGGATAGTCTAGTGGAGTGAGGCAGGGAGTTCCAGAGAGTACGGGCAGCACAAGAAAAGTCCTGAAGGTGGGAGTGAGAGGAGGTGATGAGAGAGGAGGAAAGAAGAAAGTCATTAGCAGAGCGAAGATGGCGGGTGGGGGAATATTTGGAGATGAGAGCAGGGATATAAGGGGGTGCAGTGTTGTTGAGGGCTTTGTAAGCTAGGGTCAGGATTTTACATTTTATTCTGGAGGCTAGAAGAAGCCAGTCAAGTGATTAAGAGAGAGGTGCTGCAGACACGGAGCATTTAGTACGGTAGATGAGTCTAGCGAAGGAATGCAATAAGGATTTGAAGGGGGCATAGACGGGTGGTGGGTAGGCCAGCCAGAAGGGAGTTGCAGTAGTCAAGACGGGACATGATGAGGGAATGTATTAGAATCTTAGTTGTGTCTTGTGTAAGGTAATTATGTATTTTTGGAAAAAAAATTGAAATTGAAAAGACAAGATTTTGTCAGTGACTGTATGTTGGGGAGGAAAGAGAGGGCAGGGTCCAGTAGAACCCCAAGACAACAGGCTTGGGAGGTAGGGGTGATGATGGCGTTGTTGACAGTGAGAGAGATGTGAGGAATTGACGCTATAGTAGATGGTGGGAAGATTAAGAGTTCGGTCTTAGACAAGTTGAGTTTGAGATGGTGGGCGGACATTCATGAGCATATGCTTGAGAGGCAGTTGGAAAAATCAGGTTCTGAGAGGTAGATTTGCGTGGCATCTGCATAGAGATAATATTGAAGTCTAAAAGATTTTATTAGGGTACCAAGTGAGAATGTGTATATGGAGAATAGGAGGGGGCCTAGGATTGAACCTTGGGGTACGCCAACAGACAGAGGGTGAGGAGAAGAAGAGGTGCCAGAGAAGGAGACAGTAAATGTTTGATCTTGTAGGTATGATCTGAACCGAGAGAGCAGCGTCTCTGATTCCAAGGGAGTGGAGAATTTGGATTAGTAGAGGGTGATCAACTGTATCAAAGGCAGCAGAGTGATCCAGGAGAAGTAGAATAGAAAAGTGACCCTTTGACTTGGCTGTGAACAAATCATTAGGGACTTTTGTGAGCACTGTCTCAGTGGAGTGTTGGGGTCAGAAGCCGGATTGGAAGGGGTCAAGAAGGGAGTTGGAGGAGATAAATTGGTTAAGGCGATTGTAGACAAGCCTTTCAAGCAGTTTGGAAGCCAGGGAAAGTAGAGAGACAGGGTGGTAGTTAGTTGCGGAGTCAGTGTCAGATGAGGGGGGGTTTAAGAATGGGTATAATTGTGGCATGTTTTAGAGATAATAGAAATGTGCCAGTGTTTAAGGAAAGGTTGAAGAGATGTGTGCGAGCAGGGGTAAGTGTGGTGGAGAGGGGAGGGATAAGCTTTGATGGAATAGGATGTAGAGGACAGGTAGTAAGGCGAGAGGTTGATAGTAAGCTGGATACTTCATCCTCTGTTACAAGGTCAAAGGAATGCATAATGGCTGTGGGCTTAGGGAAGGGTAAAGGCTGGGTGTTATCAGATAGTTGAGATGAGGGAGTGTGTGGTCCATGTGCATAGGAGGTGGTGGTGGGCGGAGGAGACTGTTGAATTTAGCAAACAAACGTTTGGGGTTAGAGGACAGTGTAGATATTAAATATGTAAAATAGTGCTGTTTGGCAAGGTTGAGGGCAGAGAAGTAGGAGCGCAACATAAACTTGTAGTGGAGGAAGTCTGCTGAAGTGCGTGATTTCCTCCATAGCCGTTCAGCAGCACAGGAGCTCCTCTGGATGTATCGTGTTTGTGTGGTGTGCCATGGTTGTGGATGAGAGCGAGGGCGCCTGTGTGTGTTTATGGGGGCCAGAGAGTCAAGGGTGGAAGTAAGAGTCATGCTGTACTGTGAGGTGGCAATGTCAGGACAAGTGAGATCAGTAAGGGGACTGAGAAGGGATTGTAACACAGTGGAAAAGTGTTGTGAGTCAAGTGATTGCAGGTTTCTGTGGGTGACGGTGACCGTGATAGAAAAAGGCCAGTGAGAGTCAGATAGAGGTAGTGGGCAGATGGCGAGATTAGAGGTTGTGCAGAGATAGGTGAAAATAAGGTCCAGGAAGTGTCCATCATGGTGAGTTGGGGAATCTGTCAATTGTGAGCGGCTGAGGGAAGAGGTGAGTGAAAGTAGTTTAGTAGCGGTAGGGGAGATGGGAGTGTCAATGGCAATGTTGTAGTCACCAAGAAAGAGAGAAGGAACATTGGAGGACAGAAAATAAGGGAGCCAGGCAGCAAAGTGATCAAGAAATTGAGATGCTGGTCCCAGAGGGCGATAGATCACAGCAACATGTAGAGAAATAGGTGAGAAAAGGCGGATGGTGTGAACTTCAAACAATGAAAATTAGAGGGAAGGAATAGTGGGTATGGAATAAAATGTGCACAGAGAGGAAAGTAATATGCCAACATCACCAACATGGGAGAGTGCAGCAGGGGAGGCAGTGTCTGAAGGGGAGAGCCAGGTTTCTGTGAGAGACAGTAGATTGAGAGAGTTCGAAGGGAATTGGTCATGGATGAAAGTGAGTTTATTGCAGATAGATTGTGCATTCCAAAGTGCACACAGGAAGGGTAAATAGGATGGTTTGTGGCAGGAGATAGGTATTAAATTCTGGGGGTTTGAAGCAGTGCGTGGCTGACAGCGGGTGGAAATTTGTGAGGGGCCTGCATTAGGAGCTATATCTCCAGCTGCTAGTAGAAGGAGGAGTGAAAGGGATAGGAGTGGGTCTTACAGAAGCGTTTTTGATTGTGAGCTGAAGGAGATGGAGGGGATAGTGACTGGAGGAAGGAGAGGAGCTTGAGGGAGCAAAGAAGAGGGGAGGAGATGAGAGAAGGTGAAATGGATATTTCATTGGATACATGATGTGGGGAAAATAGGGAGGAGAATCTGAGAGACAGACAGGAGGTTATGAAGAAGAAGAAGAAGAGGAAACATTGTGACACAGTGTGTATTTTGGAAGATTAATCAGGGTTAATTAGCAGGTGTTGCCAATTTGAATGAGTCTATAAATTAAGAGAAAGAATGGGCGGGTGGGAGAGGGGCAGGGAGGGGATTAGGTTCAGGTGGAGACAAGAGAATGGGAGAGTTTGCAAATGGTGCTGTAAAGATAAGTGTATACGAATAAGTGGGGGAGGAGAGAGGGGCAATGTGTTCTTAGAGGTTGTAGGGGCAATAAAAAAAAACAGTGGAGTGCAGAGTAATACAAATTAGAGAGTAAATAAAACTATCTGTGAAGATATAATAACACAGACATTTAAAATTATATTAAATATGCATAGGAAGGAAGGTGATTACTCTGGTGGTGATGTCCTGTGATAATACTTTGTTGCTGGAGACAAGAGAGCTACAGGGCGTGCAGAATGGGAGAGTTTGCAAATGGTGCTGGTTACTGGGTCCAGGTGGAGACAAGAAAGGTACAGGGCTTTCAGAATGGGTGTATAAATGTGTATGATAGTTAGCTAAAGTCTGTCAAATTTCTAATTGTTATACCAATGTTTAACTGTATCCCAGCGTAAGAAATGTGCTGGCACTTTATAAATAAGAGATAATTAATTCTCTGATATCTCTTACCTTCTTACCTTACATTCTCCTCAAGCTTTCAAAAACAGGAGACGGAACTAATAGGCCGAAAATGCATTTTCTTTTTATTTGACAATTGAATCACAAGTGCAAATGTTTATATTATTTTGAAAAGCCTGCATCTGATACCCCTATTAGTAATAAGGGTTTCATTTACAGAGTCTTTTTGTACTTTATTTGTAGGTATTGCTTTATACCAAAAAATTGTGAAATAATATGTGCTACTTGTAGTTTTTGTTCTTGCTATACTTTTAGAAACCATCCTTTTTCAAGGTTTTTAAACTTTAGAAGTTATGATGATTCTTGCAGCATGAGTTGGCTCTGTTTATGTGTGAAGAGCTAGTCTTAAGGTAAGCATCTAAGGTGGCATACCAAGATTCAATCTGCCAACTATTAGCCCTATTCTACTGCCAGTTTTATAAATGTATACACACATAAAATCACTCTTAATATTGCCACATATTCTATTAGCTACTTGCAATCCGATTACAAGTTACACACAAACACACACAAAATCGGCCTTCGGACTCCATTGGTTTTAGTACATTTCGAATCTTACAAGCTCTAAATAATTAAACTTACACAAAATTGATATTCTTTTAGAACCTGTAGTGCTAGATCGCAAGTAAAATCTAACCCGCAATTGAAAACAGTATCACGTTTCTGTCAAAAATATAACGAGTACTAAATTGGACTTGCAAGGACTTTTTCAAACACTTATTATAGCTGTAAAAGCAATTACACACACAATACTGTACTTTAAAAGCATGGGAAGGCATAGAATACATTAGAATTAATTGCACAATTGTCTCAAATCCACAAAATTTGCAATTACAAATATTTTTTTTAACTTTTATTTCTGAGTAATATCGATCCTGGGACTCAAGGGGTCAATACATATCATGAAACCCACATAGACAGATGATCTAATGCATTTTCTAGAGTCCTAGATTGCTTGATTGCGAGCCCGATCGGCAAATATTACTTGTTGGCAATAATTACCGTATTTACTCTAATCTAAACCGCACCTTTTTCATGAAAAATGTGGTTCCAAATTTGGAGTGCGCTTTAGATTCGATGGCAAAAAGGAAAGCATTGCAACTTACAGAATATTGTTGTTGTTGCTAGGTAAATGTTAATTTGAGTTGCCAGTAATTCAGCTCTTAAACAACTTAATTACTTGTATGTTGTAATGCAATATGATCATATTGTTGTACAATAGTGTCATTTATAATAAAACTACCATAAGTTGGTAACATAAACTAACTGTTCGGTGCTTCTTGTACAAATGACAAATGTGCATTACATTCGCCAGCAAAAAAATGTTTTTGACTCATGGGTTCCAAATTTGGAGTGCGCATTAGATTCAATGACGCACTAGATTGGCGTAAATACTGTAATTCTTAGCTTCCTATTGCAGATTACGTCTAACTTCCATGTTTAACTGACATCATGATGACGGACTTATTTACTATTGGCTGTGTCTAAGAAGTAAATTACGGGCTTGCTTAAATGTTGTCAGATCATATGATCATGCCCCCTGAAATCCTACTTAAAAAGGCAGAGTTCAGGCTTAAGGAGGTAAATTGCATGCTTGAGTCAAGATACATGTAAACATTTAGAGAAAAATCACCCGCAGCCAAATTTACGAGTTTGAGGCATTTGCGAGCTTCTAATAGAATAGGCCTCTATGTGTTTTGATTACTACTACAACTAAAAATAAGAATAACTGGTCTTGAAAACATTTTAAATGTTTAATTTCCCTAACACATGTTATAACCATTTTGCTTTTTAATTATCCCTAAATGAAATTTATAGAGAAAAATAATGGTTGCTCCTCAGCATTTAGCAATACTAAAAGTCAAACACATTTGAAAAGTTGCATCACTTTTCTTATTGTTAGGGTTATAAACTTAATTGCAAAAGAATAAGTAAACATACCAGACTGTGAGCATCAGAATTACAATGCTTAGAAATGCATTTCTGTATGGTAGGATTAAGAAATAAATACAAGTGGCATGTGCGGTTACTTCCTAACTTGCATCATAATGCAAACAGTCAGAAGACACTTCAAACTCAGCCTACAAGCTGATCTTTCAAAAGAGGCCATTTACCACTCATACGCCAACAAAACGAATAGTACTGAGACCAGCAGCCTTATTAAATTAGAAGCCTGTATCGGCATTGGAAAGCCCTGCTTCAAATTCGGCTGCGTTACATAGCTATGAAATTAGAACAGGGCGCAGGTTACGAGTTTGAGACACAAACCCGTAAATTTTTCGAACGTCCGATGCGCGGCCGTGAGCATGATCAATTAGTTGAACCCGTAGTTACGGGTTTAGATGGAGCCAATGGAAACAGCGATTGTCATCATTGCTTAAATGCAAAATATAGGCTGGATTTCAAAGTCTTACGGAGTTCAATTACGATCAGACGCACATTCCAGATGTAATGCGATATTGATAAAGCCGTGAATATAATATTCTATTACATGAGAGTTCCATTATATGTAGTAACACATTGATTGTCTGGATCGCTATAACACGGAAATTAAACATGAAATAATGTATTTTTTTGGCCGATTTGCGAGCTTGAGAAAGTTGTGCTATTAATTCTAAGATCTAACATCATTTTCCCTTTTAATAAAAGTACAGTACTGTTTGTATATGTGCATTTACAGTGCTATTGATTGGACTTTACCCCTCTAGCACATGTTGGTATGTCGGCTCCATTTGCGGGTTACTGGCTTGAACGCCAGTGAATTAATTGCAATTTAATAGCATTATTGGAAATGATTGGAAATGTAACAAATATGGGCTTGACAGATCAAAGGATTTGCGAGTGCGCAGTTTAAATTTTCATGTCCCGTAGCCTTTTCTCGCGCTTAACACATAAATCGTAGATGGTTTGCTTTAAGGGTCTAATTTAATATCTGTAAGTCTTGCGAACTAGGTTATGGGCTACAGTTTTACATGTTGAGCTAATTTAATAGGGCTGCAGGTGTACCTTTGTCTTATACTCCATGACAAAAAAATATCTTTACCAGTATGCACTGCATAGTAGCATAGTTGATGTTTCATCTACAGGGTCGAGTCACATTATGACCTTTTGACATCAGAGGTAACTAGCCAATGAAATAAGTCACGTTTCATGAGCTGGCTTGGTGACATGTAGGCATTCTGCAAACATATCAACCATCGCTGTCTTGGGCAAAACGTGCAATTTATCCGTCTTTGAAAAGGGGATGGTGTGGCGATCTGCTTCTCCTATGGGCTTGTTAAGGCTATTGTGGCCAAACCTACCCAGCAGAGCTCCCAGATGTTCTTTTATCCCTTCACCAAGACAGCTGGTGCCTCTTAAATTAGATGTAGTATTTAAGCATTATAAAAACAGGAACTGCTTGATTGTTGTAGAAACATCATCACAGGTTCAATAGATGTCATTTTTAAACTTGAGCTAACAACAGTTTTATTACCTCCATTTCTTTTTAGGAGCATATACACACACATTAATTGTGCAGGCTCAGGGCAGCTATAGTCTCTGGCACTCTAATACATCTGTACATCTCCTCAGAGTTACTTAATAGCTGGGTTACCTTCCTGGACCTTCAAGGGCAGCTAAAGTCTGTGGCACTCTGACAAATATGTAAATCTTCTCAGAGTCCCTTAAAGCTGTTACCTTTCTTTCCTGCTGTCAGAGACATCACCCACTGCATGCACCACAGATTTTACCTCAGACAGCGATCACATATAAATTATAAATAAAGGATAATAATAAATAATAATACATAACTAACTGTTTTTTCATCTTCCAACAGTCAGATACTGGCTACCTCAACATTCTAAAATATTTAACACTTAATGAACCAAACATGCAGCATACAGAATCACACATCACAAGTCAATCACACATAACATACAGTAACCAACTTAATAAAACATTAAATAACTATAAACAGACTTAGCCCAATCCCACATCACCAGATCCCATGAGTCACAAAAACTGGTGGTCAGGAGGATCATGGCAGATGGTCGTTGGCTTACGGGCCAAAGATGGCAGTATTTCTGAAATTGCGTAGTCTGTGAATTGTTTGCATGCTTCTGTGGTTAAAGTGTACCATGACTGGACAAACTGCACCATTGCGAATAAACTGTCGTGCCATTGAGTTGAACGTAGACTGTGAAGGGCCATCCAAGATGCTCCAGTTGAGCAACTCACCATCCAAACAAACCAGGGGACTACCAGACGTGTGTCTAAAAGGACAGTTCCGCCAACCCTGTTGTGTATGGGACTCCAAAGCAACAGCTGGTCACTGCACCCAAGCTGACGAGGGTTCACTGTCAATACGGCGTAAATTTGCACAACATTACTGAAATTGGACTGCTTCTGATGGGCAAAGGGTTGCCTTCGCTGATGAGTCACGTTTTTCTGCTCCATCGACTGGACGGACGTTGGCGTGTCAGTCACGAAACCACAGGGAATAAACACTCTGCAACCATTGTTAGAAGTACAAAAAACTGATGGAGGCAGCATTATGGTCTGGGGAATGTTTTCTTGGCACTGTCTGGGTCCACTTATACCTCTGTAAGGCACTCTCAACCGATTGAGTTATCTATCCATCCTTGCAGGTCAAGTACATCCACACAGGTTGACTGTCCTCCTGGGAGCGGATGGGATCTTCCAGCAGGACAATGCAATGTCATATGGCCAAAATTGTCCGGGAGTGGTTGGAGGAGCACAACAAAAACTTCCAAGTACTTCCTGGCCTTTAACCCTATCTAGCCTGTGGGACCACCTCAATCTCCATATTCACTATATGGATCCTCCACAACACACTTTTAAACAGTTTTTGGGTGCACTGCTGTCTGAATGGCTTCAGATACCCTTGCCAACCTTCCGCCATCTTATTTACTCTCTACCATGCCATATAGCAGCTGTCTGTGCTGCACTCGGCGGATATTCGGGATATTAGCTGGTGGTGATAATAATGTGACTGTAATGTGTATGTCACTTCCATGTTATGAAGTCAGTTTGGATGTTGAGGTGTTCGGCATTTCTGTTACTCCAAGACTGTCTTCTTTGTAATTAGAATTCCACTCTTGGTTGTTTCTGCTTTGGTCTACACTACATAGTTCTGAAGTATTTGCTTTATTTTGGGTTATGAATTTGCAACATTTACTGGATCCTATGATATGATTTTGAGCCTGCACAAAGAAAAATGGATATACAGCTAACATTAAACTGGACTGGATGTATTTGATCCCACACAGTTATTTTAATATCTGAATTGCTAACTAACCCACTCATGCCTAACATGCTTCTGTATTCTCAATTGCATTACACTTTTTTATCTTAGTAAATAATGCACTAATTTACATGTCTCAATAACAATACATTTAACCATATTCACATTATCATAATCCCATATAACCCTTTTTCCTACATATTATACCATAGAACTCAGATACTCTCATTGGAGCATAATACAAACAAAAAACCTTCTAAAGACTATATCAAATCCATTTGTAGGCTCTCTGACAAACTAAAGATCCAAAATGCCTGACTATTCTTTGAGGCCTAATGCTATTTTCTTTTCTCTTCCCATTGCCCCCTGTTCAGTAAATCTAAACACACCCTAAATGTAAATTATGCAAAAAGCAGACAAATAAAAAAATAAGAACAGCACACTGTAAAGACGTGGTCCAAGGAAATAGTGATGACGAAATTCTCATAAAGCATAAAATGTTGCACAGATTATTGGCGTGTACAATATCTAGCTTTGTTGAGGCAAAGCAAATGCTAGTGAAACTCATAGGAGAAGTCCTAGCAATAAGTTCCATTATGAAGAGACACAGGCGAGGGAGAGGGGGGAAAGAGACACAGGGGAGGGGGAAATAGACACAGAGGAGGGGGGAGAGACACAGGGCAGGGAGAGGGGGTAAGAGACACAGTGGAGGGAGAGAGGGGACAGACACAGGGGAGGGAGAGAGTTGAAAGACCCACGGGGGGAGAGAGGGGAAATAGACAGGGGATGGAGGGGGGGAGTGGTAGAGGGGAAAGGAGGCACAGGAAAGAGAGAGGGGGTAAAGGAGACACAGGGGAGGGAGAGGGGGAAGGAGACACAGGGAAGGGGGAAGGGGACACAGGGGAGGGAGAGGGGGAAAAGACATAGGGGAGGAAGAAACAGATGGGAGGGGAGAAACACAGGGGAGAGAGAGGGGAGAAGAGACACAGGCAGGGGGAGAAACATGAGGGTGGGAGAGGGGTGAGGAGACAAAGGGGAGTGAGAAGAGGGGGAAAGGAGACACAGGGGAGGAAGAGAGGGAAAGGAGACACAGGGAAGGAGACAAAGGGCGGAGAGAGGGGGAAGGAGACACAGGGTAGGGAGAAACACATGGGAGGGAGAGGGGGTAAGAGACGCAAGGGAGGGGCAAGAGACACAGGGGAGGGAGGGGGAAGAGACACAGGGGAGGGAGAAAGGGGGACGAAATGGGGAAAAGAGGGGAAGAGACACAGGGGAGGGAGAGTGGGGGAAGAGACAGAGAGTGGTGGAGAGACACAAAGGGAGAGTGGAAAGGAGACACAGGGGAGTGAGAGGGGAAAGAGACACAGGGGAGGTAGAAGAGACACAGGTCAGGGAGAGGGGGAGATACACAGGGGAAGGGAGAGGGGGAAGAGACACACGGGAGGGGGGAGAGACACAGGGGAGGGAGAGGGGGTAAGAGACACAGTGGAGGAGAGAGGGGACACACACAGGGGAGGGAGAGAGGGGAAAGAGACAGGGGATGGAGGGGGACAGGTAGAGGGGAAAGGAGGCACAGGAGAGAGAGAGAGAGGGGCAAAGGAGATACAGGGGAGGGAAAGGGGGAAAAGACATAGGGGAGGGGGAAATAGATGGGAGGGGGAGAAACACAGGGGAGAGAGAGGGGAGAAGAGGCACAGGCAGGGGGAGAAACACGAGGGAGGGGGAGGGGTGAGGAGACAAAGGGGAGTGAGAGGAGGGGAAAAGGAGACACAAGTGTATGCGAGGAGGGGGAAAGGAGACTCAGAGGAGGGAGACAATGGGTAAGGGGACACAGGGGAAGGAGGGGGAAGAGACACAGGGGAGGGGGAAGGGAGAGGGTAAAATGGGAAAAAGGGGAGGAAGAGGGGGAAAGGGAGAGGAGGAAAGGAGGCACAAGAGAGGAAGTGGGGGGAGACACAGGAGAGGGAGAGGGGGAAAGGAGACACAGGAGAGAGTGAGAGGGGGAAAGGAGACACATGTGAGGGAGAGGGGGAAGGGAGAGGGGAAAGGAGGCACAGAAGAGGGGGAGGGGGAACGGAGGCACAGGGCAAGAAGAGGGGGGTAAATGAGACACAGAGGAGGAAGAGGGGAAGAGACACAGGGGAGGGAGAAAGGGGGAAGAGACACAGGGGAGCGGGATGGCGGAAGACACACAAAGCAGACAGAGGGCAGGGAGAGGGGGGAGAGACACAGGGGAAGGAGAGGGGTAGAGAGACACAGGGGAGGTAGAAGAGACACCGGGGAGGGAGAGGGGGGAAGAGACACAGGGCAGCAGGAGGAGGGAAGAGACACAGGGCAGCAGGAGGACAGAAGACACACAAGGCAGGGAGAGTGGGGAAGAAACACAGAGGAGGGAGAGGGGGGACAGACACAGGGAAGAGAGAGGGGGAGAGACACAAGGGAGAGAGAGGAGGAAAGAGACATGGGGCAGGAGAAAGAGTCACAGGGGAGGAAGAAAAGGAAAGGAGAGGGAGAGGGGGAAAGGAGACACAGGGGAGGGGAGAAGGAGACACAGGGGAGGGAGAGGGGGAGAAACACAGGGGAGGGAGAGGGGGAAGAGACACAGGGAAGGGAGAGGGGGAAAGACAAAGCAGAGGTAGAAAGGAAGGGAATAAAGGGGGAAGAGATATGGGGGAAGGGGGGAGACACATGAAAGGGAGAAGGAGACACAAAGGTGAGGAAGGGTGGGGAAAAGACACAGGGAGGGAGGGGGAAGGAGACAAAAGGGAGGGAGAGGAGGGGGAAAGGAGGCACAGGGGAGGGAGAGGAGGGGGAAAGGAGGCTCAGGGGAGGGAGAAAGGGGGAAGAAGATACAGGGGAGGAAGAGGGGGAAAGGTGACATAGGGGAGGGAGAGGGGGGAAGGGAGAAGGGGAAAGGAGACATAGGGGAGAGAAAGGGCGAACGGGAGAGGGGAAAATGAGGCACACAAGAGGTAGTGGGGAGGAGACACAGGGGAGGGAGAGGGGGGAAAGGAGACACAGGGGAGGGAGAGGGGGGAAAGGAGACACAGGGGAGGGAGAGGGGGAAATGAGACAGAGGGGAAGGAGAGGGGGAAATGAGACACAGGGGAGGGAGAGGGGCAAAGGGAGAGGTGAAAGGAGGCACAAGGGAGGGAGAGGGGGGAATGAGACACAGGGGAGGTAGAGGGGGAAGATACACTGGAGAAGTAGAAGAGATGCAGGGATTGAGAGGGGGGCATAGGGGAGGGAGAGGTGGAAGACACAAAAGGGAGGGAGAGGGGGAAGAGACACATGGGACGGAGAAGGGGGACGGACACAGGGAAGGGGGAAAGAGACACAAGGGAGAGAGAGGGGGAAGAGACACAAGGGAGGGAGAGGGGGGAAAGACACAGGGGAGGGAGAGGGGGGAATGGGAGAGTGGAAAGGAGGCACATGAGAGGGAGAGGTGGAAAAGAGACACGGGGGAGTGAGAGTGGAAGAGACACAGGGGAGGTAGAAGAGACACAGATAAGGAGAGGAGGGGAGATACACAGGGGAAGGGAGAGGGGGAAGAGACACAGGGGAGGGAGAGGGGGAAGACACACAAGGGAGGGAGAGGGGGAAGAGACACATGGGAAGGAGAGGGGGGGGGACAGACACAGGGAAGGGTGAGGGGGGAAGAGACCCAGGGGAGGGAGAGGGGGAAATAGATACAGGGGAGGGAGGGGAAGAGACACAGGGGAGGGAGGGGGAAAAGGTGAGGGAGCAGGGGAAGAAGGCACAGTTGAGGGGGAAAGGAGACACGGGAGGAAGAGAGGGAAAGGAGACACAGGGGAGGGGGAAGGAGACAAAGGGAAGGAAGTGGGGGAGAAACACAGGAGAGGGAGAAACACAGGGAAAGGAAGAGGTGGTAAGAGACATAGGGGAGGGAGGGGGAAAGACACAGGGGAGGGAGAAAGGCGGAAGAAATTGGGAAGAGGGGGAAGCGGGGGAAAGAGACACTGGGGAGGGAGAGTGGGGGAAGAGACAAAGAGTGGTGGATAGACACAAAGGGAGAGTGGAAAAGAGACACAGGAGAGGGAAAGGTGTAAAGGAGACACAGGGGAGTGAGAGGAGGAAGGTACACAGGAGAGCTAGAAGAGACACAGGGGAGGGAGAGGGGGAAGAGACACAGGGGAGGGCAGAAGAGACATAGGGGAGGGAGAGGGGGTAAGAGACACGGTGGAGGGAGAGAGGGGACAGACACAGTTGATGGAGAGAGGGGAAAAAGACACAGGGGAGGGAGAGAGCGGAAAGAGACACAGGGGATGGAGGGAGGAGGTAGAGGGGAAAGGAGGCACAGGGGAGAGAGGGGCAAAAAAGACACAGTGGAGGGAGAGGGGGGAAAGAGACACAGGGAAGGGGAAGGAGACACAGGGGAGGGAGAGGGGGATAATACATAAGGGAGGGGGAAATAGATGGGAGGGAGGGGAGAAACACAGGGGAGAGAGGAGAAGAGACACAGAGGGGGGGAGAGACACAGGGGAGGTCCTGGGAGGGAGACGGGGAGGGAGAGGGGGGAAGAGATACAGAGGAGCAGGAGGGAGGAAGACACACAAGGTAGGGAGAGGGGGGAAGAGACACAGGGAAGAGAGAGGGGGAAGAGACATGGGGAGGGAGAAAGAGACACAGGAGAGGGAGAGAGGGAAAGGAGACACAGGGGAGAGGAGAAGGAGACACAGGGAGGGAGAGGGGGCAAGAGACACAGGGGAGGTAGGTAGACACAGGGAAGGGAGAGGGGGAGATACACAGAGGAAGGGAGAGGGGGAAGAGACACAGGGGTGGGGGAGAGACACAGGGGACGGAGATGGGGTAAGAGACACAGTGGAGTGAGAGAGGGGACAGACACAGGGGAGTGAGAGAGAGAAAAGAGACACAGGGGAGGAAGAGAGGGAAAAGAGACACAGGGGATGGAGGGGGAGAGTTAGAGGGGAAAGGAGGCACAGGAGAGAGAGGGGGAAAGGAGACACAGGGCAGGGAGAGGGGGAAGGAGACACAGGGAAGAGGAAGGAAACACAGGGGAGGGAGAGGGGGGGAAAGACATAGGTGAGGGGGAAATAGATGGAGGGAGGGGGATTAACACAGGAGAGAAGAGATACAGGGGGGTGAAGAGACACAGGGGAGGTAGAAGAGAAACTGGGGAGGAAGAAGGGGGAAGAGACACAAGGGAGGGAGAGGGGAGAAGAGACACAGGGGAGCGGGAAGGCGGAAGGCACACAAGGCAGGGAGAGGGGGGAAGAGATACAGAGAAGGGAAAGGGAGGACAGACACAGGGAAGAGACAGGGGAGAGACAAAAGGAAGGGAGAGGGGGGAAGAGACACAGGGGAGTGAGAAAGAGACACAGGGGAGGGAGAGGGGGAAAGGAGAGGGAGAGGGGGAAAGGAGACACAGGGGAAGGGAGAAGGAGACACAGGGGAGGGAGAGGGGGCAAAGACAAAAGGAAGGAAGAAAGGGGAAGAGACAGGGGAGGGGGAGACACAGGGATGGAGGGGGGAAGGAGATACCGGGGAGGGAGAGGGGGAAGGAGACACAGGGGAGGGAGAGGGGGAATGGGAGATGGGGAAATGGGACACAGGAGAGGAAGAGGGGGGAAAGGAGACAGAGGGGAAGGAGACTGGAAAATGAGGCACAGGGGAGGGAGTGGGGGAAAGGGAGAGGGGAAAGGAGGCACAAAGGAGGGAGAGGGGGAAAGGAGACACAGGGGAGGTAGAGGGGGAAGAGACACCGGGGAGGTAGAAGAGACATGGGTAGGGAGAGGGGGCACAGGAGAGGGAGAGGGGGGAAGACACACAATGGAGGGAGAGGGGAAGAGAAACATGGGAGGGATAGGGGGGAACGGCCACAGGGAAGGGAGAGGGGGGAAGAGACACAGGGGAGGGGAAAAGAGACACCGGGGAGGGAGGGGGAAAGGAGAGGGAGAGGGGGAAAGGAGACACAGGGGAGGCAGAGGCATAAAGGAGACACAGGGGAGGGGGAAGGAGACACAGGGGAGGGAGAGGGGGAAAGACATAGGGGAGGGGGAAATAGATGGAGGGAGGGGAATTAACACAGGGGAGATAGAGGGGAGAAGAGGCATGGGGGGAGGGGGAAGAGACACAGGGGAGGTAGAAGAGAAACCGGGGAGGAAGAAGGGGGAAGAGACACAGGGGTGGGAGAGGGGAGAAGAGACACAGGGGAGCGGGAGAGCGGAAGGCACACAAGGAAGGGAGAGGGGGAAGAGACACAGAGGAGGGAGAGGGGAGACAGACACATGGAAGAGAGAGGGGGGGAGACACAAGGAAGGGAGAGGGGGAAGAGACCCGGGGGAGGGAGAAAGAGACAGGGGAGGGAGAGGAGGAAAGGAGACACAGGGTAGGGGAGAAGGAGACACAGGGGAGGGAGAGGGGGGAAAGACAAAAGGGAGGAAGAAAGGGTGGAAGAAAGGGGGAAGAGATACAGGGGAGGGGGAGACACAGGGATGGAGGGGGGAAGGAGATACTGGGAAGGGAGAGGGGGAATGAGAGATGGGGAAATGGGACACAGGAGAGGAAGAGGGGGGAAAGGAGACAGAGGGGAAGGAGAATGGAAAATGAGGCACAGGGGAGAAAGAAGAAAGGGAGAGGGGGGAAGAGACACGGGGGAGGGAGAAAGAGACAGGGGAGGGAGAGGGGGAAAGGAGAGGGAGAAGGGGAAAGGAGACACAGGGGAGGGGAGAAGGAGACACAGAGGAGGGAGAGGGGAGAAAGACAAAAGGGAGGAAGAAAGGGTGGAAGAAAGGGGGAAGAGATACAGGGGAGGGGGGAGACACAGGGATGGAGGGGGGAAGGAGATACCGGGAAGGGAGAGGGGAAAGTAGACACAGGGGAGGGAGAGTGGGAATGGGAGATGGGGAAATGGGACACAGGAGAGGAAGAGGGGGGAAAGGAGACAGAGGGGAATGTGACTGGAAAATGAGGCACAGGGGAGTGAGAGGGGGAAAGGGAGAGGGGAAAGGAGGCACAAAGGAGGGAGAGGGGGAAAGGAGACACAGGGGAGGTAGAGGGGGAAGAGACACTGGGGAGGTAGAAGAGACATGGGTAGGGAGGGGGGGCACAGGGGAGGGAGAGGGGGGAAGACACACAATGGAGGGAGAGGGGAAGAGAAACATGGGAGGGATAGGGGGAACGGCCACAGGGAAGGGAGAGGGGGGAAGAGACAAAGGGGAGGGGAAAAGAGACACCGGGGAGGGAGGGGGAAAGGAGAGGGAGAGGGGGAAAGGAGACACAGGGGAGGCAGAGGCATAAAGGAGACACAGGGGAGGGGGAAGGAGACACAGGGGAGGGAGAGGGGGAAAGACATAGGGGAGGGGGAAATAGATGGAGGGAGGGGAATTAACACAGGGGAGATAGAGGGGAGAAGAGGCATGGGGGGGAGGGGGAAGAGACACAGGGGAGGTAGAAGAGAAACCGGGGAGGAAGAAGGGGGAAGAGACACAGGGGAGGGAGAGGGGAGAAGAGACACAGGGGAGCGGGAGAGCGGAAGGCACACAAGGAAGGCAGAGGGGGGAACAGACACAGAGGAGGGAGAGGGGGGACAGACACATGGAAGAGAGAGGGGGGAGACACAAGGAAGGGAGAGGGGGAAGAGACACGGGGGAGGGAGAAAGAGACAGGGGAGGGAGAGGGGGAAAGGAGACACAGGGGAGGGGAGAAGGAGACACAGGGGAGGGAGAAGGGGGAAAGACAAAAGGGAGGAAGAAAGGGTGGAAGAAAGGGGGAAGAGATACAGGGGAGGGGGGAGACACAGGGATGGAGGGGGGAAGGAGATACTGGGAAGGGAGAGGGGGAAGGAGACACAGGGGAGGGAGAGGGGGAATGAGAGATGGGGAAATGGGACACAGGAGAGGAAGAGGGGGGAAAGGAGACAGAGGGGAAGGAGACTGGAAAATGAGGCACAGGGGAGAAAGAAGGAAGGGAGAGGGGGGAAGAGACACGGGGGAGGGAGAAAGAGACAGGGGAGGGAGAGGGGGAAAGGAGAGGGGGAAAGGAGACATAGGGGAGGGGAGAAGGAGACACAGAGGAGGGAGAGGGGAGAAAGACAAAAGGGAGGAAGAAAGGGTGGAAGAAAGGGGGAAGAGATACAGGGGAGGGGGGAGACACAGGGATGGAGGGGGGAAGGAGATACCGGGAAGGGAGAGGGGAAAGTAGACACAGGGGAGGGAGAGTGGGAATGGGAGATGGGGAAATGGGACACAGGAGAGGAAGAGGGGGGAAAGGAGACAGAGGGGAATGAGACTGGAAAATGAGGCACAGGGGAGGGAGAGGGGGAAAGGGAGAGGGGAAAGGAGGCACAAAGTAGGGAGAGGGGAAAGGAGACACAGGGGAGGTAGAGGGGGAATAGACACAGGGGAGGTAGAAGAGACATGGGGAGGGAGAGGGGGCACAGGGGAGGGAGAGGGGGGAAGACACACAAGGGAGGGAGAGGGGAAAGAGACACATGGGAGGGAGAGGGGGGACAGACACAGGGAAGGGAGAGGGAGGAAGAGACACAGGGGAGGGGCAAAGAGACACCAGGGAGGGAGGGGGAAAGGAGAGGGAGAGGGGGAAAGGAGACTCAGGGTAGGCAAAAGCAGAAAGGAGACACAGGGGAGGGGGAGACACAGGGTAAGGGAGAGGGTGGAAGACAAAGGGGAGGGAGAGGGGGAAAGGTAGAGTGGAAAGGAGGCACAGGAGAGGGAGCGGTGGAAAGGAGACACAGGGGAGTGAGAGGGGATGAGACACAGGAGAGGTAGAAGAGGCACAGGGGAGGGAGAGAGGGGGAGATACACAGGGGAAGGAAGAGGGGAAGAGACACAGGGGAGGGAGGGGAAGACACACAAGGGAGGGAGAGGGGGAAGAGACACATGGGAAGGAGAGGGGGGCAGACACAGGGAAGGGAGAGGGGGTAAGGAGACACAGGGGAGTGGGAAGAGACACAGGGGAGGGAGGGGGAAGAGACACAGGGGAGGGAGAAAGGGGGAAGAAAGGGGAAGAGGGGGGAAGAGACACGGGAGGGAGAGTGGGAGAAGAGACAGAGAGTGGTGGAGAGACACAAAGGGAGAGTGGAAAGGAAACACAGGAGAGGGAGAGGCAGAAAAGAGACACATGTGAGTGAGAGATGGAAGAGACACAGGGGAGGTAGAAGAGACACAGGGGAGGGAGAGGGGGGAGATACACAGGGGAAGGGAGAGGGGGAAGACACACAAGGGAGGGAGAGGGGCAAGTCGCTAGTATGTTATAAAATGAATAAGAGTTAAAATATTTTCCCTCTCCATTCCATTGAAATATAAATTATGTGGGGAATAATGCATAATAAGCAGCAAATAAACAGGCATTCGCCTGAGGTTAACTAAGAAAATGGGTGATGAGTCTGAGAAAATCTATAATCTCTCTAAAGACATCATTTAAATAAGGTTTCCTATTCTTTTGCAACCCTGGAAGATAAGTATAGTCTCTAGATTTCACATTACTTAAAAAAACAATTGTTGAAATGTGTTTTTGTGAAGAAGGCTTACCTAATTTGGAGCATGACGACTTTCTAATTTCTTATATCAGAATAAAGCTTTATTTCTAAGACCATCTATTAAAACATGTTATCATATCAAGAGGCCTTAGTCACTTCAAACAAAAGTGGAAATATGACTCTTAGTTCAAGTAAACATCTTTATATACTTTTTACTTTTCATTTTTATATATTTAATATTTATTTTATTATGTTTTAAATAAACAATTGAAAATCATGTTTTAATCACAAAGACATCTTAAGAGAATCCACAATGTATGGCCCCACAAACTGATAGTTCAGTGCTAAATTACTAGCAACTTGCCTGTCAAAAAGGACAGCAATAAAATTTGAAGCCTCACTTACAGGCCTCCTGCCTCTTCCCCTGTGCTGTGTGAGAGGTTGTAAGTTAATTTTTTTTATTATTTTTCATATTTTGGCTGTCTTCAGACAGCTTCCAAGTTACGGGCTTGAAAAAAATAGCGGGCATTAAATAATTTTTTTGAAGCCTGTAACTCGCCGCATAAAAACCACAAAAAATAAATACATTTTACAAATATAATAACACACTCACAGGCAGCGTAGGGGGACAGCCAGGAAGCCTGGGTGAGAGGTTGCAAGCGATTTTGAGCCATATTTGTGGTTTTTCGCAAATTTAAACTTGGCTAAGCGAGGGAAAAAATGGCGGACGAAAAAAGTAAAAAATTCAGAAACTGGATGAAAACTAGGCTGAGCAACGCCAGGCACGCGGGACTTTGAAAATAAAACAAACAGCCTTCAGCGCCTCACATGCAAACATTCAGCAGACACACAGAGGACAAACACACAGGGAAGGGGCAGGGGGGAGATGGTGGAAAGAGACACATGGCATTCCCAAGCACAAAACTTGCAGCCAAAGGTGTTCATACAAGGTCTCACGATGAGCACCTCAAGCAGGAGAGGCTTGCAATGAGCGCCCAAGGTGCTCATTTTGAGTCCCGCGATGATTGCCAAAGGCGCTCAGCGTGGGGCTGGCAACGAGCGCCAAAGGTGAACAGTGCAAAGCAGGAAAGTTGAAGCGCCGGCCTTGCAATGAATGCCAAAGATGCTCAGAGAAGCAAAAGCCTCACATTGTGTGGCAAACAGCATTGCCAGCCTTACAATTTTAATCCCGTAATTTTTGATGGGCAAGTATCTAATATCTATATCTATATCTAAATTATTGTAGAAACGTAACCCTTTGTTGTCCCACTAACAATCATGACAAAAAAACTGTATCTCCACTAGTTACAGGTAGGATAACATTATTACAGTGCATATAACATGATATAGTAACCCCAACCCCAACAAGCCATCATGTCACAGTCCCCACCACAAGTTTCATGACCATTTTAATAGTCTTGGATATTAGCAATCAGATGTGTAAGAGTCCCAGATAACAGGGTTACTTGTGTAGTTTAGGGGTGCCCCAACATCTGTCATGACAGCCTGATCTTGAAACAGCTAATTTAAGATTAAAAATTGTCAATCATCTAATTTTGAGAAGCACTAATCTAGAATTTTTGTCCTCTATGTACTTTTATTGTTCATTTGTCTCACAGAAAAGCATGCTCAAGATTGGTTTTAAATTATGTTTCTTCAAAACTGTGATTAATCTTTGTGTGCCATAATTTCAAAGTACTAGCCTCGCAGATGATGACTGATTATCTATTGACCTGTAAATGCCCAGCTACACACCATACACAATAATGCAATCACTTCTCAAAAGCATTTTCTGGGCAATGAATAATTTGATGGAATATACAGTATTTTACATATGTTTTCATTTATATATATTTTTTCATCTCCCTTTTCTGAAAGTAATATATATTTGTGAAGTAATTCAGAACACAATGCTTGAAAAACACAACCTGTTTCAAGAAATATTATTAAAATATTTGGGCACATGTGGAGCACACCAGCCAATAAGGACCTATGCACAAGGTTTAAAAATATGCAGTTATACAAAGGATAAACCAGTCTATGGGGGTTTATTTCTCACCTTAGGTTAGCAGGGTTGTTTTCCCTATAGGAAATAGTAAATAGAAGAAATAGAAATAGAAAAATCAAGAAAAAGTGAGATGCTTAGTTATATGGTAAATATCTTATATAAAGTATATTCAATTTTAATAAAATAACTGTAATTTTCTATTTAATATTTAGGTATACAATAAATGCAACAACTTTATAATCATTCTTCACAAATATCTATCAAATTATACTCCAATACAATGTGATGATAGAAAATCTCCTAAACTTCAAAGGAAAGGGCACATACTGACTGACATACTGTATGAAGATAAACGCACAGAAGGCATTAAGCACAATAAATTAGAAATATATGGAAAGATCTTGAAGTAAATATGTAGAAGTGGGAATGACGTTGCTATCCATGTGGGGTGAATTAATCTTGTATAGTTAGAAATCATAAATATTTTCCACCAGGGCTGTAATCATAAAGAATTTCCACCAATGCAGTAACATTGAACTTCAATATATTTGGGCCCCGAGAACCAGCGTTTGTCTCCTCTAAATTAAGGAGATGAAATATAGAAGTTAAATGGAGTAAATTATAACCAACTGTTTATTTGTGGTATCTGCCCATGCCTTTTCTTTGCTATTCCCATTCCTAAGTCCCCTCTTATACTAGTTATTTGCATAAGCAGAGATGATTGAGATGCTCCCTTGTAAATGAAAATATTACATTATATATTTTGAGGCTGAAAAGAGGGTGTTTGAAAACTATAAGTATTACACAGTATAGATCAGTACTTTTCAACCGTTATGCTTGAGAAACTCTAAAATCGATATTGTTAAATTATTGAGCAACCCAAACTTTTCCCTCTACATTTAATGGTCAATAATGTGTTCCAAAATGGCATGTGCAAGAGTAGTGTTGCCACGAACTCATACAGCATTACTGCAATGAACGTCTACAGTTAGTGACCCTCCTAGGAGACACCTGATTGGCTTGTATCAGTGTAAAACTTTATATTTCCAGGGGATCATGGGAACACCCAACATTCCTTGCTGAGATTATGTTTGGACTGGCAAGACAGTTAAACCAAACAGAGCAGAACTTTAAAAGGTTTGCCCCTAGACAATTCAATCTTTTTATAAAAACAGCAATAGCCATTGCTTTGCTTGGTGAAAATGAAAGTACTGGCACATGGTATGCAGTGCACTAGAACCACTCGTAGGTCATATCCCAGATTCATTCTGTGCCTCATAATAAAAGGATTGACAAATCCCCAAAAAAACGGAGGAATATAGATACATTATTAATCTACGCATTAATACCCTTCCTGTCTGAGAGTATATATTTTTTCTAAAGTTAATATATCTGTTGTCACTCACTATGCTTACCTCTCTTTCTGTTTTGTTTTCCAGCATTTGAACAAACAGAAACCTGTCTCCCATTCATCTGAACACCCAGGATTTTTCCTCCAGGTTTTCACTCTGGCATAACCATCTCGATTTTGGATAGTTTGGAGTTTCAACACTACATTTTCCTTTGGTTTAAATTTGAAGCTTGATTATGTTTACATATTTTTTTTTAAATTATTTTTACTTGTACAATTTTATTTTATAGAGTGTTATTATTATTTTCCATTTCCATTTTCTTAGTAGGGTTAGGTGGCCTATCCTTGGGGATTTATGGGCCGCTTCTCCTCTTGACCCATTGAGTATCACCTCTTCCCCATCTCCATCGTCGACAGCAGTTCCAGATTTCCTCTAATTGCTCCTCAGTGGGCCAGTGGTAATGTTCTCTTGCCTGGACTCTGCTCCTTGTTAATTCAGCTGTACTGGTATTCCCTTACGATCACCTGCCCAGTTGTGCTTCAGTGTAGCCCATGTTAATTCAGATGGACTCTGCACCTCCATGTACTGCAGCTTTCGATTGGATCCATCTCCTTCAGGTTCATCACCATTGATCTGCTACAGCCACTGAGATGATGAGCCGAAGGGATCTCTTTCTTCCATGATCTCTATGTTTAGGCCAACAGCCCTCACTGTTTGATCACTGGGCCCACTTCCAGATGTCTTCTTCCTCTCTTCCACGGCAGAACCTGATCCAGATAGCCCCAATACCACTCTGGTCTGGGCTGAAGAGAGCTTCTCCTGCTGAGTTAGGCTGATTAGTTTAGGCAGCCCTTTCTTCCAGTTGGCTAGCTTCATCTTGTAGGTCTCTGACATTGTCTGATTGAGGCGTTTTGTTGGGGATCAAGTGATTCTTGTTGAATCAGTCTCTAGTTAATTCTTGTCTACCAGGAATACTTGCTTGTGTAATGTGGGCTCTGCAATTTCCCAAATTCACGACTCCAACTGTACTTTGGCTTGTAGCATCTGTGATCGGCCACTCTGCTCTATCCCATCTCCTCATATGACTTTCAGTTTCAGCTCATGGCGGAACCGAGCCTGTAGGGTCCTTGATCAGAGAGATATAGAGAGCTGCAGAGCGGGTTCCCATTGATGAGGCGCCTCTGGCATCAAACACCATTTCAGCTCCACCCTCTCCTACATCAGCTCTTCCAACCAGTCTTCGATCAGCTCCTCCGGCCAGGGCCCTAGGATCTCTCTTCTGCAATTCAGCATATCCATCACGTCCTCAGCTTGCCAAGCTCTCTGATTGCTCAACCAGTTGATCATCCCTCTTGTTTCCTGGATCATCTCTTCCATGGTCGGGTTCTGGAGTCTAGCTTGATCGGCTGTAACCAGGTTCCTGACAACAGCCATTCGCTGTCACTATTGCTGGAGGGCCTCTGTTTCATCTCTGACTTCCCTGAAGACCAGTTCAGCTCTGAGTTCCCACCACTGCAACAAAGTCTGTTACAGAACGGCACCAGCTGGATTCGCCAACATGAGGATCCCGCCGGAGAGGTATTTGTTCTGGATCTGGAGAGGGTCTTTACAGCACCTGGACAACTACCAGGAAGTCATTGCAGACTGGGAAGAGAGCTCTCCATCAAAATAATAGAGAGGGTTTCTGACTCTTGAAAGTACCACGCTAAATTCAGTACATGTTATCAATAGTCTCACTATATTCAGGGATTGGGGTGGACATTTATAGTGGATAAAACAATGGAACTTGGTTAAGCATTAACTTGTACAAACACAAGGCAACTTTTACTCCCTGCCTAAAGAGTGGGTGGCCAATTAGAAATGGGCCTACGTCGGTGATTGGTCTGCATTGAACCAATCAGTAGTCAATTACCAATGTGATTTGAACTACCCACTTTCAATGGGGCAGACACATGACAGGAGAGCCTCTGATTGAGGGAAAAGTCTTGCCTAAAGGGCAAACAACTTGGCTCGATCTACATGGAGAGAGGAAGGTGGGTGGATGGACTAGGGTATTCTATTGGGGGAAGGTTGTAAATGTAATGGAGTCTGCACATTCTAGTCTGGCCTAGAGGTCATACAATACTCAACAATAACATGCCAGTACCACCACTTCCCTACCTTGGAGATATAGCTAAATCACAGGGATGCTGGGGTGGGTGTGATAAGGAGGGGCCGTTGGGGGGAAGCAATAAAAAGAAAACTCATGATACACTGAGATGATTTAACAAAGACAATATTTATTTCTCTGCTCATATTATGAGATTTCACAAAATTTGTTTTTCTCCAAAAACTATATGTGTGGCTGCTAATGTTGTTAGTTCCTTACAAAATTCACAAATAAGTGTATTTTTATTGAACTAATGTGGCCCCTAACTTGCCCACAAAGTTAATCCCATCTTTCTGATACTGGCAATGCACAATTCTCCTCTATGATAGATGCAGCTACCATTGTAGACCACTCCCTATATAAATAATACTGCATTTTGCAAGCTTTGGAAACCGATAAGCCCTAAATGAGCAACACACTGCAGAAATATTATAGAATATTGTAATACTAGTGCTTGGAAGAGAAGTGAGGCTATCTTCAATAGGAAATAATGACAATAATGAAATAGGTTGCATAGTCTCTATGATGTATTGCTGCCTTAGGCCTATGAGGCCCATGGCTAGAGAAGCATGTTTTTAGTGGGGGCTTCAGGCTGATGCAAGTTGCTGTTTGTTTATTAACATAATTGCCTAAATGCAATGAATATCTGATATAATTGATACTTTCTGACATACTGTAAATATGCATAAATATGCATACATTAATATATATATGTATGTGATAATCACCTTAAGGGAACATAGTAAGGGGAAAAGAATAGTAGTAACTGGGTATGAGGGTGCACTAATCTGGTTCTGGCAAAGGCAGAACAAAACCTAAATATGCCACTGTATAGTCATGAAACAGATATTTAAGAATAAAGGGTCCAGACATCACAATATCTTAAAGACCCACTCTATACACATGGAGATAGAGTAAACTTCATACAGAAATGATACAGTATTTATTAATTCACATTCCCTAAAGCACAACTGAATAATCCATACATTTTTGACACTAAGAATCCTCATTAAAACTTCCCCCCACGGCCCTGCAGCCAGAGATCTAAAAAACATTTTATTTCTGCAGACCACATAAATTAGCTGTCATAACACACCTCAGCTGAGACATTTTTATCTTCTGACTCATCTTACCCTATAGCCAGGGACATCAATAAACCTTTGCTGCAAAAGTCAAATTTTTACCATTTACTTTTATTTAAATACATGAACACAAAAAATAACCAGTAGATGAAGACAGGTCACAGATCAGGCTAGAGACTACCTCTAATTACAAATAGGCCTCTCTTTACGGTCACCACTCAAAGAAAATTCAACCACCCCTCCCAAATTAAAGTGCAATACTCGTACAAGTAGTTCAGAATTATATTTACAAGTAGTTCTGATGGTGGGGAAGGGGGGGGGGCATTGGACTGTACTGTTAAATGGATAGGTATTAGCAGGAATAATATTCGCCCTGCTATTTAATACCATTGATGTACTTTTTACATTTGCCCAATCGAAGAAATCATCTATGCTTAGGTTTTATTGTGCCTATTGAACAATGTGGTTTACATGGTTCTTATCTTCTATCAAATTCCATGTTTTAATGTAAACATTTTGAATTTCTTCTTTGTTTGTTAAGGAATATTTTATTACTGTGCCCTGCTATATTTTTATTTCAAGATGAAACACTTTTGATGTAATTTCACAAACATTTTTGTGCATATTCTTAAAAATTCTATTTATCATTCTTTTACATAACAAATTTAGAGCAACATTTTTAGAATAGTTATATAATTGTGGGTACCTTTTTCATCAAGTTGATAATGGGGATTGTGGTATTCTAATGACATATATTCATACTTTACAGGAATGGTTTAGTCTCAATGAATAATAAAATAGGTTGGATAGGAAAAGCATATTAAATGAAATGATGAGCTTTTGAAAGTAACACTCTCTTTTTCAAGTTAGAAACAATACTGAAGTGTAAGCAATTAAAACCAGAGCAGAGATTCAAAATGATAGACAAATGCAAAAATGGGAGGATTAGGGAATATATATTTAATTCTATGTCCTCTGCTAAACAGAATTAAACATATATAGCCTGATTCAATTGCAAGCTCGCATCTTGCGGGATACAGCCGTATGTCAGTGGGTGCGCTGCGGGCTCCCGTTCGTCTCCGATTCTAGTGCTATTCAATTGAAGAAGTCCGTGAGTGACAGGCCCAAAGCCGACTCTGTAAACCATGCACTCGTCCGTAGTAGTTTATGGCGGGAATATGATCAATTAAGCAAGACCGTAACCTCCCATATCGAAACAGCCAATAAACAATGAGACCGCCATCATTACTGCAGTAAAACATGTAGGTTACATGGCAATCAATTAGGTTTGGGTGTCCAAAATGCAATGAGACTCGCAAACCCTCAAAATACAAAATTATAAATAAAGAATGCCGATACGGTTCTAGTCTATATGGGTGGCCTGATATGTATTAATTCATTGATTCCCAAGATCGAGATAAGCCCGAAATTAAACATAAAAAGAAATGTATTTTACTGTCGATTTGTGGGCTTGAGACTGTTGTGCCATTAATTATATTGTCTTTCATCGCTTTCCCCGTTTTTACAATGCAGTATTGATATTGATCCCCTTCTGGATCGCTACCTTGTCGTAGTGAAGGGGCTTGTGTACTTCAATGAAGCTATGAGCTATACCATGTAAGGTCAGCCAAAATGGGCAGGTCATGGAAAAGAGGTCAGACAAATCGCGGTCCACTGGAGAAGGAACTGGCAACCCACTCCAGTATCTTTGCTAAGAAAACTTTATGGACAGGCACAACCAGAGATATAACGATATGGCACCGGAAGATGAGCAACTTAGGTCAGAAGGTGTGTACCACATTACTGAGGAAGAGCAAAAGGGAAGTACAAGTAACACCAGATCAAATAAAGTGGTTGGGCCATAGCCAAAAGGACACCCAGCTGCGGATGTGTCTGGAGTGGAAAGGAAAGTCTGCTGCAAAGATCAATTCAGAATGGAATTTTAGAACTATGAACCAAGGCAAACTAGACGTGGTCAAGAATAAAATGACAAGGTTAAACATTGATATCCTGGGAATTGGTGAACTTAAATGGACTGGAATGGAACATTTCACATCAGACAACCACCAGATCTTCTACCGTGGTCAAGAAACCTGCAGAAGGAATGGTGTAGCCATCCTAGTCAATCAAAGAGTGGCCAAAGCAGTGCTCTGTTACAACCCAATAAATGACAGAATTATTTCAATTTGAATTCTAGGCAAGCCATTTAATATTACTGTGATCCAAGTCTATGCTGCAACCACGGATGCTGAAGACGCGGAAGTTGTCCAGTTCTACGAAGACATTCAACATGTCATAGATATAACACCAAGAAAAGATGTTACTATCATCATAGGAGATTGGAATGCTAAAGTAGGGAACCAAAAGACACCTGGAATAACTGGCAAGTTTGGCCTTGGAGTGCAAAATGAAGCAGGTCAGAGATTAGTAGAATTTTGTCAAGATAATTCACTGGTCATAGCAAATACCCTCTTCCAACAGCCTCCAAAACGACTCTACACATGGACATCAACAGATGGACAACATAGAAATCAGATTGACTCAGGGGCGGCCCGTCCATTGGGGCGTCAGGGCAAACGCCCCCCCAAATATTTTCTTCACCCTGCAATAAAAAAAACACAACAATGTATTAGTATAACCCAAAAACAAATAAATATAAGGTGTACATCATCATTTCAAGTCTAAATAGTATTAAAATGAATTAAAGTTAGAAAAGGGACACTGTCACTTTAAAATAACCCTTGCGCTACATTAACTAATGCTGTGTATCTATCTATCGCCCCCTGCCTGCACCCTGTGTGATCAAATTACAATAGTTACACTGTGTACACTAACCTTTAGACTCTTCTCTTCTCTTCAATGAGTCCTGGCCTGGCCCACTGACCTTTAATGCATGCCGCCCACCATCACAGTGACGATATGCATGGGCGGTCATAAATGTATCAATTAATAAATGACAGTCTTCCATCATTGACCAATCAATGATGGAAGGTTGTACAGTTACTAAGAGAACAATCTAAACCCACCCAGACCGTTAGCCCTGAGCGCCCGCCAGCAAATAGAGCCTCGAGTTTGATTTTGATTGACTGATACAGTCAATAAAACCACCAGTTCCCTGTCCCTTCCCCCTTTCTGTTTCCTGACCCTGGTCACGCTGAGACTGAGAGACCTCCCTGGCTGAATCTACTCATCTGCTCTGCCTGCCTAACACAGTAAGTCTACACCTGCCTCTGCCTGGCACCTGCCCCTGCCCCTGGCCAAACCAAAACCCCTAGTAGCCCCTAATAAAAGTTAGGGGTGACCAGTTACCCCCAGTCCCCCACTCTGCCTGCCTGGCCTGCCAGTGACACCTACCCAGCCACCCACCAACTACCACCGACGACCCTAGGCCTACAATGCCTGGTGCCAGTGCCACCCCCAGCCATCACCCCCATGTGGCCTGTGCCACCCCCGATCAGGCCTGCCCTATGCTAGCCTAGCTATGCCATCATGCCACCACCGGATTACACCGATCACGGGATCGGGGTAGTCGGGTGGTGAGCGGGGTGGCACCCCCTTGATCACCCCCTTGATGAGGCCTGTGCCACCCCTGATGACCTCCATGTATGCCACCCTGCCCGAGGCCCGATCACCACCGGGCCCCCGGCACCACCCCGATGCGGCCTATGCTACCCCGGGTATTCGGGCAGTGAGCGGGGTTGACCAGGCCACATGGGGGTGGATGTTCACCCCCATGAGGCCTGTGCCACCCCTGGTCGTGGCCTATGGGCGACCGATGGGCGCCTGACCGTGACCGACCCCACCCTGGATGAACCATTAACCAACTACCTAACCCCCCCCCCCCCCCCCCCCCCTATTTTTATTCCATTTTTAGAAGTAACAGGCATGTATATGTGCATGTCACTTCTAAAGATAAAATAAAAATAAGGGAAGGGAAAAAAAAAATACAGTAACAACATTATTACAATTAATTTACACACAGTAAGCAAACACATTGTTAGTACAGTTAGTAACACAACACATCGTATACAAAAATAAACAGCTTTAAACAAACATTAATAAAAAATAAAATAAACAGCACATACACACATTGTTAGTACAGTTAGTAACACAACACATTGTATACAAAAATAAACAGCTTTAAACAAACATTAATAAAAAATAAAATAAACAACAGCACATACTTACCTGTAAAATTGACCCCTCCAGCGTTGGCCTTCTGTCCTCTCTGGATATAGTCATGATGAAAAATAAATAATCCATGTTGATTGAAGCCAATGATCAAAAATTAAATAATCCATGTTGATTGAAGCCAATGATCAAAAATAAAATAATCCATGTTGATTGAAGCCAATGATCAAAAATAATCCAATCTTGATTGAAGCCATTGTCCATCCATCCATTCTGGCCCATTGAAAGAGGCCTCCAAAAAAAAAAACCGACGCTCTAAAAAAAAAAAAACAACACACTAAAAAGAGCTCCTCCTACAAGGAGCCCCTCCCGCGATTAATTGTTTTTTTCCCACGGTCTGCTATATATACTAATTTTTGAAGGACTCTGATTGGCTGAAATTTTTGATTGACATCGATTTCAACCAATGAGAGTCTTTAAAAAATTAGCAAATCAGCAAGCAGGTATGGAAGCCTGTAAGGGTAAAAAAGGTTAGTGTGAACTTGTTTGACCCTGTATGTATTATACATATTACAGGGCTATTTTATGTGATATACATGTTACAGGATAATATCCTGTAACATGTATAGCCAAAAAATAGCACTGTAATATGTATAACAAATAAAGTGTAATAGAAATGCATGAACAATATAATATATCATGAAATAAAGAACATCAATTAATCAAATAATAAATATCAATTAATATATATTGTTGTATGTATATGTTTATGTATATTTATGTGTAATTTTTTATATATATATATATATATATATATATATATATATATATATATATATATATATATATAAATTAATATCAAAATATCACAATAAATAAATATATATATATATATATATATATATATATATATAACAATTTGATATATATATATATATATATATTTATTTATTGTGATATATTGATATCAATTTTTATATATATATATATATATATATATATATATATATATATATATATATATATATATTTATATATATATATATATATATTTTTTTTTTGGGCCTATATGTTATTTAAGGTTTTTAAGGTACGGTTGGGGCCTATATGGTCCCAATTTGTTATTTAAGGTTTTTAAGGTGCGGTTGGGGCCTATATGGTCCCAATTTGTTATTTAAGGTTTTTAAGGTACGGTTGGGGCCTATATGGTCCCAATTTGTTATTTAAGGTTTTTAAGGTACGGTTGGGGCCTATATGGTCCCAATTTGTTATTTAGGGTTTTTAAGGTGCGGTTGGGGCCTATATGGTCCCAATTTGTTATTTAAGGTTTTTAAGGTACGGTTGGGGCCTATATGGTCCCAATTTGTTATTTAGGGTTTTTAAGGTACGGTTGGGGCCTATATGGTCCCAATTTGTTATTTAGGGTTTTTAAGGTGCGGTTGGGGCCTATATGGTCCCAATTTGTTATTTAAGGTTTTTAAGGTACGGTTGGGGCCTATATGGTCCCAATTTGTTATTTAAGGTTTTTAAGGTACGGTTGGGGCCTATATGGTCCCAATTTGTTATTTAAGGTTTTTAAGGTACGGTTGGGGCCTATATGGTCCCAATTTGTTATTTAAGGTTTTTAAGGTGCGGTTGGGGCCTATATGGTCCCAATTTGTTATTTAAGGTTTTTAAGGTACGGTTGGGGCCTATATGGTCCCAATTTGTTATTTAAGGTTTTTAAGGTGCGGTTGGGGCCTATATGGTCCCAATTTGTTATTTAAGGTTTTTAAGGTACGGTTGGGGCCTATATGGTCCCAATTTGTTATTTAGGGTTTTTAAGGTGCGGTTGGGGCCTATATGGTCCCAATTTGTTATTTAGGGTTTTTAAGGTGCGGTTGGGGCCTATATGGTCACACTTGCTCTTTTAAGGTTTTAAACGTTACAGTTTGGGTCTTAAACGTTCTAATGTTTTTTTTTTTGTTTTCTATAACTTCCCAGGTGCAAACTATCTGTGGAATCAGATTTCTTTGGACTCGTTGGTTGACTTACTGGACGTGAATACCCCGAGAAGGAGCGTCAACTGTTGGTGAGTATATGGTCACACTTGGACTTTTAAGGTTTTAAAAGTTACGGTTTGGGTCTTGAGATTTCTAATGTTTTTTTTGTTGTTTTCTATCACCCCCCAGGTGCAAACTATCTGTGAAAGCAGATTTGTTTGGACTCGTTGGTTGACTTACTGGACGTGAATACCCCGAGAAGGAGCGTCAACTGTTGGTGAGTATCATTGCCTTTAATTTTCTGTCCATGTGTATAGGTGCAAATTTGATGGTGATGTAGTCTTGTCACATGAGGGTTTGCAATCTGTAATGTATACCAATGAAATCAACACACTGTTATTTTTAAGTAATTTTGTGACATAATATAAATTAATATACCGTGATCTCTTTCTTTTATTGGTATCAATATCAGAAATGAATACTATTGACTCTCTACTTGTGAAGCCTTTCGCCACCCTAACCTATGAGGAGAAGGTGGAAGTAAAACGGTTAGGAGCTGACCAACCAGAGATAAATCTGCAGCAAATCGCAAGAGATAGAGGGAAGCAATATGTCCGTAATTTCAATACTGAATGGTACAAGAAGAACGACTGGCTTTCTGGAAGCGTTTCTAGGAAGTCCTTATATTGTTTCCCATGCATCCTATTTGGTGGTGACGCTGCTTGGACCAAAACTGGAGTGACTGACGTCAAACATCTAGCTGACAAATTGGCAAAACACAAAAGTTCTAAAGCTCACTTGGATAACAGGATCAAGTTTGAGATGCTTGGACAGGCGAACATTGCTGTTCAACTGGACCAAGGATACCAAGTCAGCATTCAAAAACACAACGAAGAAGTGGCTAAGAACCGGTACATCCTTTCGAAGATAATTGATTGTGTTCGCTTTTGTCGCGCCTTTGAACTGGCATTAAGAGGACACGACGAGAGTGAAACATCGCTAAATCCAGGAGTGTTTAGAGGCCTGGTGGATTTGGCAGTATCGATAGTGCAATGGAACAGCATTTGAAGACTGCAACTGTGTTTAAGGGCACTTCCAAAACCGTGCAGAATGAGCTACTGGACTGCATGCATGAAGTTATAAAGGAAGTGATTCACCAAGAGCTTAAGGAAGCCCAGTTTGTGGCAATCCAAGCGGATGAAACAACCGATATTTCCGCTAGGACACAGTGCGTTGTAGTCTATCGCTACATTGACAAGAAGCATCAAGTGGTGGAAAGATTTGATGGCTTCACGGAAATGAAATCAACGGATGCAGACTCCATTGCTGCTGTTGTGCTGGAAACACTGAATACTGTTCTCCCAGAGCCAAGAAGACAAGAAGAAACTCATAGCTCAAAGCTATGATGGTGCCAGTGTGATGCGTGGAGATCAAGGAGGAGTTCAAAGAAAAATAAAAGACGTTTACCCGAACGCACACTACGTCCATTGCTATGCTCACCAACTGAACCTAATAATGGAGAAAGCAGTTTCAAGGATTGGAAGAGTTAGAGTTTTTTTTTCAAACATAGGCGGCATACCATCTTTTTTTTCACGCTCTCCAAAAAGGACTGGAGTTCTGGATGAGGTAGTTGGTAGAAGACTTCCAAGAGGTGCACCGACACGATGGAACTTCAACGTTAGGACCGTGAACGTGATCTACGAGAACAGAGATGCGCTACTTGAGTGTTTCCAGACAATTGAAGCATGTCTAAACTTTGATCCAACATCTATACGGGAAGCCGCAGGTTTCATTGGAATGCTGGAAGACAGGGAGTTCCTTTACTTCCTTAAATTATTTCATTTAATAATGCCACATGTAGACATCCTCTATAGTCAGCTTCAGAAGCGAGACACGGATACTGTTTATATCAAAAAACTCACAGACGACTTTGTCGCCAGCATCCAGAAAATCCGTAATTCTGTGGAAGAGATAGAAGCAAGTTTGCCAAGCGATCTAACAGTCAACAGACGGAGTGCGGAGATCTCAACCTTGAGACAACTTTCAAGAGAGGTATGTGACATAGTGGTGGTTCATGCAAAAGAACGATTTTCATTTTCAAATCACCTAGTCAGTGCCAAACTTGTTCAAAGTGACTTGTATAAAACCCATGGCACTTGCTTTCCAACCCAAGCTCTGGAAGACACCGTGCAAGCATATCCAATACTGAAGAAGGAACAATTACGCACTGAGCTGTCACTTCTGTATGGGAAGACAGAGTTTCATACTTGTACAAGTGCTGTTGCTCTGCACAAACTTTTCCATCAATTTAATCTGCAGAATGATTTCACAGAGACAGTAAAATTATTAAGAATCCTGATTACAACACCAATGACTACTGCAGAATCAGAAAGATGCTTCTCAACATTGAAGAGGATAAAAACCTTTTTAAGAAGCACCATGTCCCTGGAGCGGTTGAATGCATTGGCGATGCTCTCAATGGAAAAGCAACTGATTTCCGAGATCCCACACTTCAATGAAAAAACCATTGAGAAGTTTTGTTCTTTGAAAGATCGCCGTGCAAAATTAAAATACAAGTGATTGAAGCAAAGAAGAATGCATACCCCCAAGGTGTGCAAAGATAAACTGCGTTAAGCAGCACCACCTCACACTACCAAACATAACTAGTGGTAAGTAAAGTATGAACGGTGTGTGGGTGTGCATATGGAAGGAGCTATGAAAGGTGTGTGCATGGTCAGTAACAATTGTTGAAGCCTTGGCGTGGTTTGAAGGAATTGGAGGCACTTCCAAGGGTAGCTGTCACTTGTGTACAGGAAGCAAGAATTCCATGTCTGTACAAGTGCTGTTGCTCTGCAGCAACTTTAGCATCAATTTAATCTACATAATCTAACAGAGTGAGTGAAGCTATAAGGAATCCTGCTTACAACAACGAAGACTACTAAAGAACCAGAAAGATGCTTCTCCACATTGAAGAGGATCAAAAAAGTAATTAAAAAGCACCATGGCCCTGTAGCGGTTAAATGCATTGGTTTGAAGGAATTGGAGGCACCTTCAAGGGTACGTAAAGTTCTCAGAAATGGCACCACCTCACTACCAAAAATAACTAGTGGTAAGTAAAGTATGAATGGTGTGTGGGTGTGCATATTGAAGGAGCTATGAAAGGTGTGTGAATGGTCAGTAACAATTGTTGAAGCCTTGGCGTGGCGTTACTGCTCATATGGTTATCCATATGCTAATTCAACGTGTTTGTTTGACATTGATTATTGTGTGGTCTAAACAGAAGTGAAATGTTGTTGTTTTCTTGAATCCCAAGATCCACTGGTTTGGGCCTATGCAGTGCTGATTGGTCTTCTAAGGTATGTTTGAGGCCTATATGGTCCCACTTGGTCTTCTAAGGTATGTTTGGGGCCTATGGTCACACTTGGTCTTCTAAGGTATGTTTGAGGCCTATATGGTCAAACTTGGTCTTCTAAGGTATGTTTGGGGCCTATATAGTTCCACTTGGTCTTCTAAGGTATGTTTGGGGCCTATGGTCACACTTGGTCTTCTAAGGTATGTTTGGGGCTTATATAGTCACACTTGGTCTTCTAAGGTATGTTTGGGGCCTATATAGTCACACTTGGTCTTCTAAGGTATGTTTGGGGCCTATAGTCACACTTGGTCTTCTAAGGTATGTTTGGGGCCTATATAGTCACACTTGGTCTTCTAAGGTATGTTTGGGGCCTATATGGTTCCACTTGGTCGTTTAATGTTTTTTAAGTATGGTTTTGTTCTTGAATGGTATGATTGATTTGCTTGTTTTCTTCCAACCCCAGGTGCAAACCCTATGTGGCTGCAGATTTGTTTCTACTCATTGGTCAACTTAATGAACGTGAATACCCTGAGAAGAAGAGCCGACTAATGGTAGGTGTCACTCCTTTAATTTTTCTGTTAATACGTATAGGTGCAATTATGATATTGCTGTAGTCTTGTCACATGAGTTTTTTCAATCTATATTGTATACCAATGAATTTAACACATTGTTACTTTACTTCTTGACATTTCTGCATTGCAGATCATGTATTTCAATGGGCTTCACAAGCATAAGGTCATTGGGCGGGGCTTATAAAGGTCATTATGACGTCAGGGGGAGGAGTTATAAAAATGGGTGTGGTTTGAAAAAGGGGGAGTGGCTATGTTTCGCCCTGTCGCCCCTCCAACTTGAAAAGTCACCAGCCGCCACTGGATTGACTATACACTTTGCAGCCAAAGATGGAGGATAATCCAGGAAACAGCAACAAATAATATCACTAAAAGAAAGACAAGTAAGAAGTCAAACTGGCTGTCTGATGAGGCTTGAAAGTAGCCCAGGAAAGAAGGAAAATGAAAGGTAGTGGAGATAAGAAAAGATTTGTCCAACTGAATGCAGAATTCCAGAGGATAGAAAGAAGAGGCATGGGGACATTCTACAATGAGTGATATAATGAGATTGAAGATCTCTTCAAGAAAATTGGGAACCTAAAAGGCACCTTTCATGCAAAAGTGGGAGTGACAAAAGACAAAAATGGTAGGGACTTAACAGAAGATAAAGAAGAGGTGGCAGGAATACACGGAAGATCTATACAGGAAGGATCTTAGCAGTGATGACCTCAATAATTTGTCCAATGAGTTGGAGTCAGACATCCTGGAGAGTAAAGTCAGATGGGCCCTAGGATGTCTTGCTGATACTAAGGCTGCAGGAGGTGATGGAATCCCAATAGAACTATTTAAAATTCGACAGGATAATGCAGTGAAAGTGTTACTTGCCTTATGCCAACACATATGGAAAACTCAACAATGGGCAATAGACTGGAAAAGGTCAGTCTACATCCCAATCCCCCAAAAAAACAGAGAGTGCCAAAGAGTGCTTCAATTATCAAACAATTGCACTCATTTCATATGCCAGCACGGTAATGTTTAGGATTCTACATGCTCGACTCCAACAACATATGGACCAGGAACTACCACATGTACGAACCGGAGGAAGAGGCACAAGAGATCCAATTTCCAATGTCCGCTGGATAATAGAGAAAGCAAGAGAGTTGCAAAAAAACATTTACTTCTGCTTCATTGACTATTCTAAAGCCTTTGACTATGTGGATTATAACAAAATGTGTAATGTCCTTAAAGAGATGGGAGTACCAGATCATCTCATCCTCCTTGTAAAGAATCTACAAAAAGGTTGTATATTGCCACCTCATTTATTCAAAAAAAGAAGAAGAGGGGTGGGAGGGACAAGCGCAAAGCCAAACCAATCGTGAAATATGTACTGTACATCAAGGTTTATTATAGCAAATAATTAAAACCATTACACTCACATTCAATATGATATCAATTCACGTTATATATGAGATGTCACAGATATTGTCCTGTAATCCTTACGTTGCTTGGTGTTTTTAATCCAGACTGCCCGATGTTTAGTGTTTCAATAGTCCAATATCCAATATATCAATTGTTACAGGGATACTTTTACAATTAAAGATAGAAAACAAATAATAGAAACTGTCTTAGTGCTTCAGTGTACACACACAGATCCAGACCTCACTCCCCAGACTGAGACATCTATTGTTGAGGTTAGCCAGCCTCACATAAGGTGCTTCAATATCAGTGAGTTTAGGGTCAGCACGAATGGCAATTCATGTAATGTTTGCTCTAATCTTATAATGGTGGATCTAATTGAGACCCATCTATGGAGCCTCAAACATCAGGAAAAAATAGGACCAATGTGGTGAAAATAGGTAAAATAGCAGCAACAATAAGATAAATAATGAAATTATAATAAAATTATAATAAAAGATACAAAGATCAAATTGGATCCTACAAGACACGTTTCGCCAAGTCTTGGCCTTTCTCAATGGTGATCTTGAATAACAATGTTTCCATGATATTTGGGCTGTCTTTATGCATCCTCCTCAGTGCCCTTGCCCCTCCTCATTGGCGCCAAATTCCCATCATCCACCACTCCCGGAAACAGGAAACAGGAAGTGACGTCACTCCTCCTCAACTTATATGTAGAATACATCATGCGTAAGGCTGGACTGGATGAATCCAAAGCCGGAATCAATATTGCTGGATGGAATTTAAACAACCTCAGATATGCTGATGATACTACTCTGATGGCTGAAAGTGAGGAGGAACTAAAGGACTTATTGATGAGGTTAAAGAAGAGAGTGCAAATGTTGGCCTGCTGCTCAACGTTAAAAAGATTAAGATCATGGCAAAAGGCAATATCACTTCCTGGCAAATAGCGTAGCAAGAAGTAGAGGCAGTGAAAGATTTTATTTTCCTTGGATCCAAGAGATCTGCAGATGTTCATGAAATTAAAAGATGTTTACTTCTGGGAAAGAAAGCTATGGCAAGCTTGGACAAGCTAGTAAAAAGTAAAGATATTAAACTATCAATAAAGGTCCTCATAGTTCGAGCTATGGTATTCCCAGTAGTAACATACGGATGTGAGAGCTGGACCATAAAGAAATCTGAGCACCGTAGAATTAACGCCTTTCAATTGTGGTGTTGGAGAAGACTACTTAGAGTCCCTTGGACTGCAAGAAGATGCAATAAATCAATACCTCAGGAAATCAAGACAAACTGTTCACTAAAAGGTATGATCATGAGGCTGAAGCGCAAATAATTTGGCCATATTATGATACGGCAGGATTCCCTAGAAAAGACTCTGATGCTGGGAAAGTTTGAAGGCACAAGAAGAAGGGGACGACAGAGGCTGTGATGGATAGATTAGGTTACTGAAACAATGAACATGAACTTGATGGAGCTCAGAGGGCCAGTGACTGAGAGATGCACCTGGCGTGCTGTGGTCCATAGAGTCACAGAGATTCGGAAGCGACAGAATGACTAAACAACAACAAATTTATTTTTTATTTGCATTTTCATTGCTGCGGACAGGGGTTAAACACCCTTACGGGTCCTCTCTAGAACTCGTAGGATTTTCTCCTACATTTGCTGTTTATGGGTGTGAAACTATATTTATGGCCTTGGGGAATTAGAGCGAATAGCGATTTGTGTTTTTAGTGGTCGTAACTCTTGTGGAAGTGAAAGATCAAAGGCTTCGGGAGGCTGTAAGTTCCATGTTTAACCATCGCAAAGTTTTCAAGCCCGTAACCTGTAAACCGTTTCGGAGCCTGCAAAAGGGTTAGTCATCTCTTAACAAATTAACTTACCGCCTCTCTTACGGGCTCCGGTAACTTACGATTTCTCAATATACAGCCTCATTAAATTGGAGCTGCTTGTTAACACGTAGCTCGTAACTGTCATCTTAGTGCTATTTGCGTGCTAAGATGCCTTCTAACGTTGCTCGTAGCGGGCTTTGCGTGTTAACACACAGGACGGCCGCGAATAGGCTACGTGGAGAGCAACGCTGAACTTCATGCATGTATATCCTTTGATCTGTCATGTCCGTAACTGCTAATTGTTTAATTCAGCTATTAAATTGCCACGTGGTCCCTTGCGAGCAAGCACGTAACATGCAAACGGAGCCCAGAGGCCAACGTGTGCTCTAGAGCAACCGCAAAGGTAGTAAAGTACAATACATAACACTTGTAATGTAAATAAAATCACTCTACTATATTAATGTATTATAAAGGAAAGTGATGTTAGGTCTTAGAATTAATAGCACAACATTCTCAAGCCTGCAAATCGACCCAGAAAAATACTGTATTTCATGATTACATTTTGTGTTATATCGATCCCTGCAATCAATGTGTTAAGACATTTACTGTAACATGCATGTAATAGAATATTATATTTACTGCTTTATTCATATTGCATTATATCTGGCCTGTGGGTCCAATCGCAAACTGGATTAGGAGCATGTAGGACTTTAAAATCTACCCTCCCCTTTTTCAGTGACGTAACGCTTACGATCTCTTTTTCCATTGGCTCCATTCGAATCCGTAACTACAAGATTGATTGTTTGCGTTTGCACACGCAAGTCCGACGGCAGTGAACTGGTTTCGAGAAAGCGTCTCTCACTCGTAGCTTGCAGCCCTTTTTAATTTAATAGTAATGTAAGTCTGCCAAATTTGAAGCATGCAGCCCTTACGTGCTACACGTTGGACTTACAAGGCTGGAATATAATATGGGCCTGAATCAGGCTCATATTCTCCAACCTCCCATTCTTAAATTTGGACAGCCACCAAACCTGAAACAAACATTGGCCAGCAGAAGATTGGCCATTGAACAGCCCAACAGAAAAATGGTACCAAACCTTGCAATAAAATTCAATTCAAACTATGTCAACACATCTATAAAGAGGACACGGCCACATATACCAATAAGATCTATAACCTCAGAAGGTCATATTCATGTACATCATTCAATGTGGTTTACGTAATGCAATCTACTGTATGTGAAAGGGGTTGTTACATTGGGGAAACCAGCAAAAAGAATGAATCTTCACAGACTTTCTATCAAAAAGCACAATAAAAACAGGTATTGTACCCCAGTTGGACACTGTTTTACCCAGAATAATCATCCCATCCAAAACCTGAGATCTAAATACTCAGAGGTAATTAATCATTAAAGTATTGTTATGCTCTTTTGCATAGTGTATAAATAAATACACTTATATATGTATGTGGTGGAACTAGGCAACGTAAAATAATAAAAAATAGCAATAGCAATAAAAAGTAGCAACAGAGGGAGCAACAAAATAGTTTAGGAAAGCACAAACACTAAATAATGTGATATACATGCTGACTTTACACTATGATTTTTTTTATAAACAATATTACATGTAGCCATAACACTTTCAATACATAGATGAGAAGAGCAGACACGTTAGGCACTGAATAGATCACATTCAAAACACATCATCAATTATTTAAAATGTTCAGATATTTATAGAACAATTGATAAAATGTGGTTTATCACCTTGCATTGTTAAAAAAATATAAAAAATATCAAAATATTTCTCAGTTTGATGCAACCTTATTACAGTAAATTAGTGATACACCCATGGCATCACTAATCAAAGCTCTATACCATTGGGGTCCATAAGAACCCCCATGGTATCACTAAATTAACTCCTTTTCCATGGTTGTCCATATGGATCCCATGGTATTCCTATGAGTACCATACAGGTTCATATTGGACTGCCGATAGTCCCTAACACTAAATTACCAAAAATCAAAATAGTGTAGGGCTAAATGTAGTTGACATTGAGCTCTAAAGGGACCCCCATGGCTAGTGTTAGTTACATTAGTTAATGGGCCACACATTTTTAACAAGGCGCAGTGGCCTTACTGGCAGCTTGCAGGCCTAGCAGGGGTCCTGAAGTCTCCCAGGCCCAGTGGGCCTTTGCTGGGGGTCTCTCTGCATCCTGTGGGCCTATTGCTGATCCCCAGAGGTATCTTAATGTGCCCTTTGGCGTAGTGGGGATACCTGGGTGTACTGATGGGCCCTGTGAACTAGTGGTGATTCATGAGAATCTTGATGGGCTCCATAGGCCTAATAAGGATCCTCGGTGGTCTTGGTGGGCTCCCCATGCCTAGGGCAGGTCTCTGGGAATTTCTGCTGCAACCTCAGGTTTCAAGGGAAATCCCATGGATTCCTTGGTCACCAGGGACTTTAGGGAGTCCTGGGAGTAAGGAAGGCTGCCTTGGGAGTATTTAGAGAGTCCAGGGGTGGGGACGAGTTTGAGGCAAATTTAGCTTCTTTAGAAAGCTGTCCTTTGCAAATAGTGCCGAGATAGGGAAGAAGGTTGCTCTGAGTGAGTTGGCACCTGTGGGGGGAGCAATTTATTTTTGCACAGGGGCCCTCCACTCACTAGCTCTGCCACTGATAGAAGTTTCAACCACAGTTGCTGTCACACTCCAGCATGTGACTATATGAAATCCCCTAATGCTACTGAACCAACTAAAGTTACTGTGCAGGATGTAGATAATGTTATCACTGGCAAAGTAGTTCAGATAGGCTATTGTAATTTTTTCTTAGTTGTGCTTTTTTTAAAGTGAGCAATGTGATCCACTGCCAGTATAAAATATGTTATATTGTCACATTGTTTAAACATAAATAACTCCTACAACTACAAAACTAATGCTTATGTTTTAATGATGGGTGCAAATTTAATGTAATTAGAAAGTGGAGAAAGTCAAAGCTATCATGCTGAGGTAGAAAAGGTAAGAAGCATAAACTTGGATTTTTCAGATGCCTACACTTATAGCTCAGAACTTTGCACCTAATCACCATTTTAATTGTGCTTATTAATTGAATAGCATATAATGGACACTTGGACTATACTGTATACATTATTTTTTTCTAGTACTTACAAAGAAGCTGCAATTTATTTTGCATTTACCATTCCTCAATATGCTCTGCAGATGCTCTTCAATGTCAAGCCAACCTTAACATTTTACCTTCTTCCTTCATAATAACAGCATTTCTTACAAGGCACATATGAACTGAGAGATTATTGTCTGATTCACTTCTTCAGATCTTTAAATTATTAGCCTGTTAGCTAAATTATCCAGCGTGTAGGATTAAATGTCTGAAAGTTATGTCTGAGATCATTTCAAAACTGGGTCATGAAACATATTCCTTAGTAGTCATATGATTTAATATCTGTACTTTTCCAGACTTTAATCTTTTATGTTCAACATCCTAATTTCAGTCTTGTCAGAATACATCAGTAGCTTGATAATTTAACTCATATCTGGGAAAATACTTGGATAAATTACAGATATGGCTAGAGGTAAAGCATTTTTAAATGTGCCAAATCTTGCTAGTCAGGCACATTATTACACTTAAAATTGTTTGTGGTCACTATTGTGCATTTATAATATGCAATCATTGTTGAGCTGTACCTAAACTGCATTTGTGCATTCATAAAACAAATATTATAATTATGTATTTTTGTTAATATTTATATTGTTACATTTATTAATGAACTCAGCTTAATAAGATGTTTACAACTTCCTAATATCCCAATTCATTTCTGTATCCTGCATAAACTTCAGATCTGGTCATATGATGAATCTGATAAAGTCATTCCTCCTTGTTCTTGCAGATTTTCTTTGCAAAATCGGCAGCCAATCAGTTACCAGCTAAGATGTGTAAATTAATGTTATGATCCAAACAGTATATTTCTAATTTAGCACTAATACTGTGTAATAAATTGCCATCAGTGGTAACATTATTGAGCAACAGTTAAGCGGAAAATCAGCATTATTAGATCACATACAACTAAAGTTTAGTAAGATTGTGACCTCCTCTTGGGTCACTTCTTAAGTTTGTGGACAACTGTGGCATTTATAATTCAGGCAGAACTGATAGATTTGTAAGACAGAGTTGCAATGTTTGTATTTTCGCTAATGTTGCTCTCTTGATATGTTTTGACTAAGGATACTTTTAATATTCATGAATACTTAGTACGGTCCAAAGTTATTATTCTGCTGCAAGTTTTATCATTAAAAATCAACATTGTCATTTACGATCAAAGGTGAAGATCTCAAATGCGTTTTCAACATTATTTTGAAACATGTGGTGTTAGGCTACCCATCCCCCCTCACCCCGCCAGATATTTGAAGCAATATTAAATTTGTTTAAAAGTAAAGAGCCTAACTGGGCTTAGTGAACCTGTAAGTCTTAATAAACATGTGAATAAAATGTTTCTTATATGAATGTGTATATCCTTTTAATAAAATATTAATGGAAGAAAAATCCATGTGTGTTTTGCTTATTGAGGAATTTAAAACCATTGCCAACTTTCCATGCAGTGAAGAGAATCGTGTGAGGGAATTTAAAGGCTAGGATTTACTAAGATAAGAGCTTTCTCGCTATTCTAAAAGACCACTACACTTTATACTATGCAGCTTCTCTACTTGGATTTCTCCAACTTAACAATTGTATTTTATCTTATGTACACATTTTCCATTTATCAAACTTACTTTGGTCTTGACTCCCCCACTAGTGAATCATGAGAGGTGCAGAGCCACTGTGCATGTGATTTCCTGTTTTGGGGCCTTCCATATGTTTATGGGGTTTTGTGGGGTCTGAGCTTGGTTGTGTATGCAAAGATGTAATTTGTGACATGCACTATGGCAAATATTATGGGCATTGATGATCTATCTATGTCTTCCATATTGTATGTTAAAACTATAATACTACATATTACTACCATGTTAATTAAATGATTGCAGTAAAATGTTTTATGTACTGCGCTACGGAATATGTTGGCGCGTTAAAAATAAACTATAATAATAATCATTTTTAACATATTGTTTTTGCTGTGCTTCAGTGAAAAATATTGTTTGTCACTATTTTATATGAATCTAATGAGAACTAGCAATTTCACCATATTATGTGTTACATGAATCGTTTTTTTGGGTGCTATTCAACCACAAGTTTTGAGGGGTATTTTTACAATACTTAATAATTAGCCAATTGGCTAATATTATGCTCTTTACTGGTCATTAATTGTTCTAAAACATGTTTATTTTTTAAAATAATACAATTATTTCATAAATCATACTGTGTATTTAATGCTCTAAAGTATTATTACAAATTATTACAGAAAATAAAACTAAAGCAGAGTTTCAAAAACTGCGTTCTGTAAAACACAAGGTTTCCATTTTATATGACCATGAGATCCATGAGACAATCGGATATATTTCTCAAATGGGCATATAAATGAGGATGGGCAGAGATAAGTGGAGTAAAGCAGTGCCATTTTTAAATCCTCACTTTGATAAATATACCCAACTCCTCCAAAATGTTATACTCTATGGGAAGCACTTTATAGATCATGAGTTCCTGGGTGGGGATTTTGAGATCTGTTTTGGAGTCCTGAGAAGGGTTTGACATCTGTGATTCCACGTATACTTTAAGAGAGCAGAATAAGATTTCCATGACTCAAACCATTTGAGAACCACTGCTCTAAATGATTAAAGATCTGTATAAAGGAATTATTAACATGTAATACTAAATGGGACAATTATTGCTTTGCTTGCAGGCCCAGTATTGATACATAAATATCCTACCATCACTTACCCCACCCCTCTTATGTACAGGGCAGGAAACAGGGTAATATGACTTGGGTACTATTACTACTGATATAAGTAGTGTGGCTGATTAATTGGTATGCCAAGCTATACTTGTAGTTATATCCTTTTCCTCCTTTTTCAATCAGGAAAGGACAAGAAGGAGAAAATAAGGTCATAGACATAGATACGTCCAAAAAAAATTACATACGGGTCTAATTAAATGAATGCAAAACATGTTTCTGGAAATCTCTCAAACCACTGTAATTTTAGGGGATCAACATTCTGCAGCACATAAAGCCTATGAAATAATTCCCAATACAAGTTTTTAATAAAATAGAGGATGAAGTTGGTGATTGTGTTTCTAAACATAATCCATAGCTGGCCCAAAGTTTCACCCCCTACCGTTTGTTGTGTGAATTTATGATTACGTTATTAGTGAAGCTTTAATTGCAATGAAAAGAGATGGATGTATTGCATTGAAACAATAATATTAACAGGAAAATAAAGAAAATGTGGTGGTTCTTATATCAAAATCACAATCATTTGTATAATTTATTGTATCATATTTCTGTTTGATTTAATACATATTGGAAAAAATAACAATGAAATTACCGAAAGAATGGTGGATACATAATGCAACCTGCAGAGTTCCAAATAAGCTCAACAATTTTTAGTATATATTGTTGCTGGTCTACATGTTAGCCTCTGGTAATAGGAAGCACACAATTAAGACAATTGTAGAGTTGACTAAGGGTGGCTAAAGACCCAAAATAATGTAACATATCACAACAGCATTGTCCTTTCTAATGGTAGAGTATCTTTACATGACCTTCAATGACCCTTATACATGACCCCGGGAGTGTGAACCCCATTTTCCCTAGCTGTAAGGAATAATATATCAGCAAAAATCGTAGTAGATATTCTCAGAAATATTTTGCATAAATACACTTTATAACTTTACAGAACAAAGGATAAGAAAGTTTTTTTTTTCTAATCAAGGACTTGTGTTTTATCATTATTATATAAGACAGAGGAGCCAAATGGTGTTTCACCCAGCAATCAACAACTTAGCAATCATTTTTTGTTAAAACACATTAAAAGAGAATGACCGTAAAGGGATTTTGGGATTTCACTGTGTTACAATATATAAGTTTCCATCATCTTTAAAACATGCAGTAATTATACCCATTCTTAAGAAACCCTCAACTAGCTTCACAACTGCTCGAGCAACTCTCTACATTCACCTTACCCAATTTATTTCCTCCCTTCATGACACCTTCCAATCTGGCTTCTGACCCTAACATTCTACAGAAAACGCTCTCACAAAGGTCACTAATGACTTGCTCACCTTCAACTTAAAGGGTTACTTCTCTATTCAAATTCTCCTGGGTCTCTTTACTGCTTTTGATATGGTTGATCACCGTCTTTAAATCCAAATGCTCCTCTCTTTTGATTCCCTGACACAGCTCTCTCATGATTCACATCCTACCTAGATCGAACATTTAGTGTCTCTTTCTCTGGCACCTCTTCTTCGCCTCACACTCTGACTGTTGGCGTACACCAAGGTTCAGTCATAGTCTCCAATTGATTGAACCTATAGCCTTACATACTACCATCTCTCATCTATCACCCTCCTGTATCAGTCTTGTAAGGTGCTTTGGAAGCAACACTATGTACAATTGATTTTACTCTCAAAAACAGGGCCCTCCACTCTTTTTCAGTATTGTTTTTGACTTGTACTTAACTCCTGTATAGCGATACGGAATATGTTGGTGCGATATAGAATATGTTGGTGTTACAAATCAAATATAATAATAATGTGAGTACATCTCTCTCTCTCTATATATATATATATATATATATATATATATATATATATATATATATATATATATATATATATATAAAGAGAGAAAGAGAGAGAGAAAAAGAGAGAAAGAGAGAGAGAGATAGTTAGATAGATAGATAGATAGATATTATTGGTCACCCGTGTATGCAAAACCTCACATAATAGTATTAAAAGCTCTTAAATACAGTTTAGATGCGAGAGAGCATTGGATAAGTATTCCTTGCCACAAAGAGCTTGCAATATGGTTAGAAGGATGATGCAGAGATATAAAATGGTCAGTCTCATGTATTTATAAGAGGACAGTATTTTTTGTACTTTGTATTGTTTGTAAGTAAACTGACAACAAAATAACTTGTTTGCAGAGGTGAACTTTAGTAAGGTTTGTGTACCATAGAGATCAATGTTTATTATTCTCTGCTGTACTTTCCCTCTGAGTCAATCTCTCCTTCAAGTCCATCATCAACTAAATATGTTTTGCTGATACAGACACCTACATTGGCATTTCACTGATCCAGACTTTCTGACAGCTTCACTTAGATCAAACAAGCCAGTGGGATGTGTTGAAATGTCTTAGATAGAAGGGGAGTATGCTTGGGAGGGTGTGGGAGATTTGAGCTGTAGAGGGAGAATGACAGAGGGGAGGGGGCAATGTGGGATATGCTGTGTGTAGAATTTAACAAGAGTGGGTGTACATATAGAACATCATGTTCACAATGTGTATCTAAATAATTCCCTAATGTGAATTAGTTATATTAGATACATTGTCAACACGTATTAAAGTCTTTATGTAAATATGTATATGTATATTCCATTGTGTTTTCCAGGTTGTATTGCCCATTTGTATCTTCTTTGGTTGGAAGAACAAACAAAAAATGTAAACTTTAAATAAATAAAAAAAAAGTGTATTGCCACATGTACCAAATTTGGATCCAATTAGAATATTGATTTATCTGCATTAGAGATTTCAACTAGGATAAGTTTTGAAGAATCTTAGTCGAAAACATTTGCTAATAATATTATTGGATTGGGACCAAAATGGATTTTCAGAGTTTTGTCTTTGAGCTTTTTCAATTGCTGTTATTTGCCCAGAAAATCACTCTTCTTAATTAATTGAAAATACAGGTTGTCCCCAGGTTACAGATGCCTCATACTTAAGGATGAGCTCCCAAGGCTTTTGCATGAGTTTGTTTTTATGTTCTGTTTGTTTGAATTAAACAAGCACAATTGTTTCTGTAACTTATTATCATGGTACAGAGGTATTATTTTTATTTTTATTACAGTATTACGCTGTTTTATTGTTATCACATATGAGCCATTATAGTATTGTTATTATTATTATCATTCATCAGGCATCTGAGTTACGTACAGATCCGACCTAAAGACCGTATCTCATCTCTAACCAGGGGACACCCTGTAGTCAGTTAATACTCAAATGCTTTATGTAAAGATTTAACAATTCAAGTCAAGAATTTCAAAATTCAGAATAATTTTTTGGAAATTAACACTGCTGATACTTAAAAAAAAAAAACAGAAAAAAAATACAACAAAAAAAAAACAGATTAAAGAGAATAAATAAATTAATTAATTCATTCATTCATTAATATAGTTAAATAAAATAATACATATATTACTATTTTCAGGAATGAATCACTCCACATACTTGACTTTTTCTATGGCGTACAAGCCAATCAGAATAGCGTTTACTCAGAGTTTCCTATCTTTTATTCACCAATTCAACAGCAAATAATCGAAGAGAATGTATGCCCTCTATTACCATCTGTGATTGACTGTTGTATAAAGATAGGTAAGTAAGAATATATGGTGACATTTTGTCCTTGTTTCTAAAAGGATTAGATACCTGGGAGGAGAGAGAGGAACTGTGCTTTCAGATAACATCTGTATTCACTTATGTTACAAAGTCCTCTTAAATTAGCCTTTGAAAATAGAACTTAATGGCAGAGTAAGGCCCCATAGCATACCCCACCAAGTCAAGCTACAGACTAGCAGTACAAGATAGAATCTGCCTTGACACAATCAGTCATCTAAATATGTAATTTTTTCTAAATATGAGTTTAAGCTCCTGTCTTACATAGCTGCTATTGGTGTCATTTTGTTACATACTTCACAAGCATGTGAGGATTTTACCAAACTACAGTGATGATTTAAATAGAGGCACACTTGAGATAAAGATGGTTGCCAATGGATTACAAAAAATAACATTTATTGAATATACAGTTAAACAAAAAGGATGGAGTAGAGAGAGAAGTACGACTTTTTGACGTTTTTTCCAATATTTGATTTTTTTTCTCAATTGTAACTATTTTGTTTTCTAAGCTATAATTAACTGTTTTTTATTCACTCTAATGATAATGAAGGCATATTGACCTGAAGAGTTGTAATGTATATCATTTTCTATTTACTTTTTTTAAAATGTAATGGTGCAACAAGCACGGTTTCTCAGGCGTCTCCTTTCTTCATCCCTTTTCATCCATTTCTTACACACATGTGCAAGTTGGCTGTTTCACTTGCACAAACATAACTTTGTGCCACTATATAAATATCTTCCTGGTAGATCGTTTGATTGACTGCATTGGTCAATTATGTTTGCAACACTCAGAACTGCATCAGATCATATCCAAGCAGATATACTACTAAAGGAGGTTTACATGTCTATTGAAAAACTAGAATAATTTAGAAACAAGTTGTTATCGATCAGCCATTAATTCAAGTTTCTTCAGAATTTTGTACTTAAATTACAATAAATATAAGGCTTAATCACACTAAGGTTCGCTTGCACTAAGATTCAAATTGTAGATATTGCAGTGATAACTAAACTAATTGTACAGTGGCCTCCAAATCTCTGGAAAAATATATCAGTTCTGTCCAGTTGGGTACAGTATATCTGTGATCTGCATGGTTTTGCGTATTTTAATTTATATTCTATAATAATTACACAAACATTTTTTGTTTAAACCTGAAACATCGCAAAACAGGAGAAGAAGGATTGCTAATATCATCAATAAATGTAAATACTTCTTGACATAGTGGTTGAGTTATTGGGAAACTCCACCAGATATGGAGTGTCCTCCAAAAATTCTCCAACATTTGGAATTAGATGAACCAAATTCCCCGTGAATCACTTCGTCAAGCCCGCAAATGGCAAAGATCGAATGACGTTACAGGGACCAAATAGGTCTCGCAAAGGGCTTACTTACAAATCGGAGCACTTTAAATGCAAATATAAATTCAAAACAGCACTGTAAAGTATGGGCAACACAATGGATGACATTAGAATTAAAAGCACAATATTCAAAAGCTTGCCCATCGCCAAAATAAAATACTTTACTTCATGTTTATTTTCCGTCCAGCCGTAGGACTTTGAAATCAAACCAGTGGCGGCTGGTGAACTTTCAAGTTGGGGGGGCGCCAGGGCAAACCTTGGCTCCTCCCCTTACACAAACCACACCCATGTTTAACTCCTCCCCCTGGTGTCATAATGACCTTTATATGCACCGCCTAATGACCTTATACTTGCCCCGTCCATTGAAATACATGATCAGCACTGCAGCAATGTCATGAAGCAAAGTAACAATGTGTTAAATTCATTGGTATACAATATAGGTTGAAAAAACTAGTAATGACACTCACCATTAGTTGGCTCTTCTTCTCTGGCTGTTCATGTTCAGTAAGTTGACCAACGAGTCCAAACAAATCTGCTGGCACAGAGGGTTTGCAGCTGGGGGTGATATAAACCAAGCAAATCAATCAGACCGTTCAAGACAAAAAAACCATACCTTAAAAACCTTAAAAGACCAAGTGGGACCATATAGGCCCCAACCGTACCTTAAAAACACACACTACACCAATCAGGACTGTATAGGCCCAAACCATACTTTAAAAACCTTAAAAGACCAATCAGGACTGTATAGGCCCAAACCATACCTTAAAAACCTTAAAAGACCAATCAGGACTGTATAGGCCCAAACCATACCTTAAAAACCTTAAAAGACCTATCAGGATTGTATAGGCCCAAACCATACCTTAAAAACCTTAAAAGACCAAGTGGGACCATATAGGCCCCAACCATACCTTAAAAATACACACTACACCAATCAGGACCGTATAGGCCCAAACCATACCTTAAAAACCTTAAAAGACCAATCAGAACTGTATAGGCCCAAACCATACCTTAAAAACCTTAAAAGACCAATCAGGACTGTATAGGCCCAAACCATACCTGAAAAACCTTAAAAGACCAAGTGGGACCATATAGGCCCCAACCTTACCTTAAAAACACACACTACACCAATCAGGACTGTATAGGCCCAAACCATACTTTAAAAACCTTAAAAGACCAATCAGGACTGTATAGGCCCAAACCATACCTTAAAAACCTTAAAAGACCAAGTGGGACCATATAGGCCCCAACCGTACCTTAAAAACACACACCTACACCAATCAGGACTGTATAGGCCCAAACCATACCTTAAAAACCTTAAAAGACCAATCAGGACTGTATAGGCCCAAACCATACCTTAAAAACCTTAAAAGACCAATCAGGACTGTATAGGCCCAAACCATACCTTAAAAACCTTAAAAGACCAATCAGGACTGTATAGGCCCAAACCATACCTGAAAAACCTTAAAAGACCAAGTGGGACCATATAGGCCCCAACCTTACCTTAAAAACACACACTACACCAATCAGGACTGTATAGGCCCAAACTATACCTTAAAAACCTTAAAAGACCAATCAGGGCCATATAGGCCCAAACTGTACCTTGAACATATATATATATATATATAGTTGAATAATCAGAGTATTGCAGTGAATAGTGATACCTTTTTTATTGGACAAACGTATTCATAATAAAGCGATGAGCTTTCGAGAGATAATGCCTCTCTTTATCAAGTCAAAAAGCGATACTGATACAAGTATGAACTAAAAACAGCAAACAGAAAGAGGTGGGAAAAAAATAAAAGAAATGAATTGGCCAGAGTTAAGTGAGAAACAGACCAGCACTGTGAATAATGTCCTGATAGGTCAGTAAGTCTATAGATCAGGTTGTAGATAAGAACACAGCAGACTGAAATAAAGAGCAATAAATTTAAACATAGCATGTAGCTTACAAAAACAGCAATAGAAGGGGGGGAGGTAAGTGGAATGTGTTAGCTATAAGACATTAAGATAGTGGGCCAGAAAGCCTAAATTGATGTTAATACCAAAATCCTTGGTATTAAAAAATGTAATCATTTTTAATTCAAAAGTTTTCCGCTGTTGGATAGTTCTGAAATTCCCTCTGAGTACTTTTATTTTGAGGTTCTGGATGGAGTGATTCTCCTGGGTGAAATGGTGTCCCACTGGAGTACAATAGCTGTCTTCCTGGTGTTTTTTGATGGAGCTTCGGTGGAGGTTCATTCGCATGTGTAGTTTCTGGCGTTCCAGAAATTATTATATCCTGTAACATGCATAGCACATAAATAGCCCTGTAATATGTATAATACATATTACAGGGTCACAAGTTCACACTAACCTTTTTTGCCATTCCAGGCCTCCATACCTGCTTTTCTAATTTTTAAAAGACTCCGATTGGTTGAAATCAATGTCAATCAAAATTTCAGCCAATCAGAGTCCTTCAAAAGTTAGAATAAAAGGAGGAGCGTGGGAAAAAATCAATGAGTCGCCGGGGGAGCTCCTTAAAGGAGGAGCTTCATTAGAAAGTATTTTTTTCTTTTTAGAGCGTCAGGTTTTTTAGGTGGAGGCCTATTGCAATGAGGACAAGGGCTTCTATCAAAATTGGAGGACATGGGCTTCAATCAACATGGATTGGAATGCCCGACTATCCAGGGCAGAAGGCCACCGCTGGAGGGGTCAATTTGAAAGGTAAGTATGTGCTGTTGTTTACTTAATTTTTTCCCCTTCCCTTATTTTTATTTTATCTGTAAAAGTGACAGGCAATGTATCCTTTTTTTTTTTTAACTGCATTGTTAAAGATACATTGACTGTTACTTTGAAAAATGGAATAAAAATAGGGGGGGGGGGGGTTGTGTTGTGTTTTTAATTGAGTTGTAGGTGGCTTGGTAGTTGGGTCACTTAGTCAGGGTGGTAGGTAGGTGGCTTGGTAGTTGGGTCAGGATGGGGTCACTGGGTCAGGGTGGTAGGTAGGTGGCTTGGCTTGGTACTACCAAGCCACCTACCTACCACCCTGACCCAGTGATTCCACCCTGACCCAACTACCAAGTTGGTAGTTGGGTCAGGGTAGGGTCACTTAGTCAGGGTGGTAGGTAGGTTGCTTGGTAGTTGGGTCAGGGTGGGGTCACTGGGTCAGGGGGGTAGGTAGGTGGCTTGGCTTGGTACTACTAAGCCACCTACCTACCACCCTGACCCAGTGATTCCACCCTGACCCAACTATCAAGTTGGTAGTTGGGTCAGGTTAGGGTCACTGGGTCAGGGTGGTAGGTAGGTGGCTTGGTACTAGTTAGGTAGGTTAAGGTGCCAAGGTGGGGGTGATCGGGGGGTGGCACAGGCCCCATGGGGGTGATCGGGGGGTGGCACAGGCATTGTTGGCCTAGGTGGGTGGGTCACTTAGTCAGGGTGGTAGGTAGGTGGCTTGGTAGTTGGGTCAGGATGGGGTCACTGGGTCAGGGTGGTAGGTAGGTGGCTTGGCTTGGTACTACCAAGCCACCTACCTACCACCCTGACCCAGTGATTCCACCCTGACCCAACTATCAAGTTGATAGTTGGGTCAGGGTAGGGTCACTGGGTCAGGGTGGTAGGTAGGTGGCTTGGTACTAGTTAGGTAGGTTAAGGTGCCAAGGTGGGGGTGATCGGGGGGTGGCACAGGCCCCATAGGGGTGATCAGGGGGTGGCACAGGCATTGTTGGCCTAGGTGGGTGGGTGGGTGACAGGTAGGCATAGTGGGGTAACTGGGGGACCCTTTTTTTATTAGGGGGACTAGGGGCTTTGGTTGGGCAATGCAGGGCACTGAGGGCAGTGTTTCTACTTACTTGTAGATGGGTTCTTTAGCACCAGGAGCGGGAAACAGAGGGGGCTGGCTTAGGGGGGCAGATTTTTATAGCAGGGCTGCCAGGGCACCTGTCAGTCAAACACTAACTCGGGTCTCTATTTGTTAGTGGGGGCCCTGGGCTAACGGTCTGGGTGGGCTTATGTGGGGATCATGGAAACTAGACAGCCTCTCAGCATTGATTGGATGATGCTGAAAGGCTGTCAGTCATTGAAATTGATACATTTTCACTGCCCATGCATAGCTTCTCCCTGGTGGCTGGGCAGCATTCATTAACGGTCATGACTTGCTCTCACAGTGTCAGGTAAGTGTAATATGATCACACAGTGCAGGGAAGCTAGTTACAATGGATAGCACACAGCAGTTAAGGCATACAAGGGGTTATCTTAAAGTGACAGTGTCCCAGGGAATATTTTGAATGAAAGCATACTTAAGAAAGAACACTTAAATGCTAATTTAAAGATGATATTTTATTATTTTAGGATTATTTCTAATTATTATTTGTCTTTTTTTATTGCTGGTCACGAAAATATTTGGGGGGGCGCTTGCCCCGACGCCCCTAAGGACGAGCCGCTACTGAATCCAAACTCCATATTTCATTGAAGTCCTACGGGCTTGAATAATGAGTTACGGGCTTGTAGGTCATTCAAGCCCGTAGGACTTTGGATGGAAATTAAACCTGAAATAAAGTATTATATTGTGGCGATGTGCGAGCTTGTGAATGTTGTGCTTTTAATTCTAATGTCAACTATTGTGTTCCCAAACATTTACAGTACTGTATTGAATTTATATTTGCTTTTAAAGTGCTCCGATTTTTCGTGCTTGAACAACGAGTTACAGGCTTCCATCCGCGATTATGTTCAAGTCTGCAAATGCTACTGCCGAGAGCATGGTTTACGATTCTTTCGACCGGCACTTATCTTTTTGGCGAGGCCAATTGAATAGCAGAGTAAAAGTAGACCTACTGGAGCCCGCAACTCGATCACAGAAAATCGGATACTTGCGATCAAGTTACGCCCCCAAATTGAATGAGGCTGTTGGTCCAGATGAGATTGATAAGATTAATTTGTATTTTCAAAAGTTATTACTGTATGTTTCTTTTCAGAATTCAGCTCTCTTAAAACATGATAGCAATTTAGAAACAATTTAGAAACTTCAATATTATACATTTCCTATATTAGATGATTAACTAAACTAAATCACCTATAATAGTTGTGAGCATGCGGGTTGTTGCTAACGCTGCGGGCTTGCATAGCGGAAGCGAGGCGAGGGCCGCAGTTGCTGGCAAGGAGTGCCGAAAGCGCTCATCCCTACGACCCCCTATGACTATAGGCCCGCAAATGCAGACCCTTGCAAAGCGAGTGGCCGCATTTGAGGAGGTGGAGTCTCCCACGTCGGCTGTAATGAGCCACAAGGTGGGACTTACACCACAAAATTTACGGACTTAGCATCCACAAATACGAGCCGCGCGCACATGAAAACATTAAAAACACAATAAATACACACAACAAATACATGAAAAGCTTACCCACAGCAAGGGGGGGGGGGGGCACCCAGGACGTCTGCAAGTGTAGTTACACATCAATTTAAGTCCAAATTCCAGAGTTTAGACACACAAAAATCCCCTAAGCAAGAGAAAAAATGGCTGCCGAAAAAAACGAAAACGAGGCTACAAGAACCTATACACGCAAAACATTAGCCGACATTTTACAACACTCACTTACACAATGCGGAAGTACACAGCTACCCTAACGGATTTTCCTCGCACACGCACACTATTTACACTACACACTGCACACATTGCTGACACTTGCACATCAGCTCCACAACAGTGAAAACCGACATTGTATGCTGCAGGACCATCAAAACAAATTGTCAGCTCTTCAACACAATGCTTCTTGCGTATATTACTTCAAAATAGGTAAAGTATATTAATTTATTAATTTATTAATTATTTAATTACCAACATCTCACAATACACATAAAAGCCATTCACTGAGCCACTCACAACGACCGCCAATGTTGCTCATAGCACACAAAGCCTTGCAATAAGCACAAAAAACACATCACCGCCGACCAAACAATAACACCAAAAGCGCCTATCAGAAAAAAAAATACAACAACCAACAGCCTCGCAATGAGCGCCGTAGGATCGCGGACCACCAATAAAATTAAGGTCTCAACCAAACATCATTACCTGCCTTTTGCCATTTTTTTGACGGGCAAGTCGCTAGTAATAAATAATGAGAACTGTAAGAGGAACTTTGTTTTATTGTATGAAAATATTGCAGAAAGTTAATGGGATATATTAAGATGATTGTAAGTCTGCGAGTTTCAATCCTGCAAGGTGCTTTAGGGAAAGCCCTATGGACACCGGATTCCAAGCTCAAAGAGAGGGCCCTCCATTCTTTGCAATGTGTGAATCTTGAACTTGTCATTGCCTGTAACTTAACCTATGTATAGCGCTACAGAATATGTTGGAGTGTTACAAATAAACAATAATAATAATGAGTTTTTGGTGAACTAAACTAAAAATCAGTAATTGCTTTTTTTAAATTTATTTACTTTCTGATATATAAATATATATTTTGATGTTATTTAGTCGTTCAATCGTGTCCAACTCTGTCAGGCATAATTGTTATGTCTCTGGTTGTGCTTAAATATACAATTTTCCTAGCAAAGGTACTGGAGTGGGTTGCCAATTCACTTACAGTGGTCCTAAAATTGTCTCACCTCTCTGCTAGAGGACCTGCCCATGTTGGGTGACCCTACATGGTTTAGCTCACAGATTCATTGAAGTACACAAGTCCCTTCTTCACAACGACACAGTAGCGACCCAGAAGTGTATATATATATACAGCTGTGCTCAAAAGTTTCATAACCTGGCAGAAATTGTGAAATTTTGGCATTTATTTTAAAAATATTACTGATCATGCAAAAATAAATATTTTATTGAAGGATAGTGATCATATGAATCCATTTATTATCACATTGTTGTTTGGCTCCTTTTTAAATCCTAATGATAACAGAAATCTCACAAATGGCCCCGTACAAAAGTTTACATACCCTTGAATGTTTGGCCTTGTTACAGATTCAGAAGGTGACACACAATTAAAGGTTGATTTCCCACACCTGTGGCTTTTTAAATTGCAATTAGTGTCTGTGTATAAATAGTCAATGAGATTTTTAGCTCTCACATGGATGCACTGAGCAGGCTAGATACTAATCAATGGGGAACAGAAAAGAACTGTCAAAAGACTTCATAAAGATGGAAAAGGATATAAAAAGATATCTATAGCCTTGAAAATGCCAGTCAGTACTGTTCAATCACTTATTAAGAAGTGGAAAAATCGGGGATCTCTTGATCCCAAGCCAAGGTCATGTAGCCCAAGAAAGATTTCAGCCACAACTGCCAGAAGAATTGTTAATTTGTAACCTCAGGAGAAATACAGGCTGCTCTGGAAAAAGATGGTGTGGTTGTTTCAAGGAGCACAATACAACAATACTTGAACAAAAAGGAGCTGCATGGTCGAGATGCCAGAAAGAAGCCTTTACTGCGCCAATGCCACAAAAAAGCCTGGTCACAATATGCCCGACAACACCTTGACACGCCTCACAGCTCCTGGCACACTGTCATTTGGAGTGACGAGACCAAAATAGAGCTTTATGGTCACAACCATAAGCGCTATGTTTGGAGAGGGGTCAACAATCCTATAGTGAAAATAACACCATCCCCAATGTGAAGCATGGTGGTGGCTCACTGACATTTTGGGAGTGTGTGAGCTCTAAAAGCACAGGAAATCTTATTAAAATTGATGGCAAGATGAATGCAGCTTGTTATCAGAAAATACTGGCACACAATTTGCATTCTTCTGCACGAAGGCTGCACATGGGACGCTCTCGGACTTCCCAGCATGACAATGACCCTAAGCACCAGGCCAAGTTAACCCTCCAGTGGTTAAAGTAGAAAAAGGTGTAAGGTCTGGAGTGGCCATCACAGTCTCCTGATAGTGATGTCGCGGACATCAAATTTTGGGTTAGCGAACAGCGAACACGAACTTCCACCAAATGTTAGAGAACGGGCGAACCCGGCGAACCGCCATAGACTTCAATGGGCAGGCGAATTTCAAAACCCACAGGGACTCTTTCTGGCCACAATAGTGATGGGAAAGTTGTTTCAAGGGGACTAACACCTGGACTGGGGCATGCCGGAGGGGGGATCCATGGCAAAACTTCCACGGAAAATTACATAGTTGATGCAGAGTCTGGTTTTAAGCCATAAAGGGCATAAATCACCTAACATTCCTAAATTGTTTGGAATAACATGCTTTAAAACATCAGGTATCACAGTAACAGACCAATCTCCCCATTTAATGCACCGCAAACAACCGCAAACAGTCCCTTTGCACAACCGCAAACTCCCCATTTGCACAAGGTTGGATACCAAGCTAGCCATGTCCCGTTCCTTGTCCTCACTGATGTCATTGAAGGTCTCTTCCTCCACCCAGCCACCAAGGGTCCCCGAAAGGTGACAACAAGCCCCCTGGGACGCCTGCTGTGTTTGGTCTTCCACCTCCTCAAAACCACCTTCCTCCTCTGACTCCTCTTCTTCAGACTCCCAGAGTCTGGGGGCTTCCACTGCCCAGCATGGAAGATTATACACAGGTCAGAGTCTGGGGGCTTCCACTGCCCAGCATGGAAGATTATACACAGGTCAGAGTCTGGGGGCTCCCACTGCTCAGCATGGAAGATTATACACAGGTCAGAGTCTGGGGGCTACCACTGCACAGCATGGAAGATTATACGTGTTGCCTCTGTCTGCGTTATTATAAGGTGTGTACTGTTAAGTAGTACTATTCCTATCGGTTTAATCCCTGTTACGTCCACTATCAGGGGACGTGTATATGGCATGGATTTTTGGAAGCGGGAGATGGAAAAAGATGCTTGGTCGGTCCTCCCACTTCAAATTTGGGGCACTGCGCATGCAATCTAAGGTGCCACCAGATATGAGTGTCACTGTGCACTGGCAAAAGTTGGCAGAGTAGATGCAATAGGCTTCACACACACGCCTGTAGGCAGGCAATTGCTATTCAATCTATTACAGTCAAAAAAGTGTTGTTTTATGTCACTGAGCACAATATAAGCTGTGAGCCTGACACAGGCAGGCAACTGAAATTAGATTACAGGAAAAAAATGGTTGTTTTCAATGTATGTTACACCACCAGGTATGAGTAGTGAAAATAAGCACAATATAAGCTGCTAGGTGTTAGCCTGTCACACACACACGCTGGCAGGCAGGCATAGATTACACAAAAAAATATATAAAATAAAATAAATGATGTTCAAAGTTTCCTCAATGATAAAGTATAGGGGGCGAACCAAAAAGCGCATGTGTTCGCCGTACGCGGCCGCGAACATGCGAAAATCGCTGCGAATAGTTCTCCGGCTAACTGTTCGGGACATCACTAATGATGAGTGAATGTCTTAGTTGTGTCTTGCGTAAGGTAGTGACGTATTTTGGAGAGAAGACAGAATTGTTTTAGTGACTGTATAAGGAATGAAAGAGAGGGCAGGGTCCAGTAGACCCCCAGGACAATGGGCCTGGGAGGTGGGAGTGATGATGGCGTTGTCAACAGTAAGAGATGTGTGAGGAATTAAAGCTGTATTAGAGGGTGAGAAGATTAGGAGTTTGATCTTATAAATGTATAGTAAATAAATAGTACATTTATGTTCACTTTTAAATGTCTACATTTTTTTTTTTTTTTTATCGTGTTTCCTGCTCAGAATTCAGAGAAATACATTTATTACACTGCACTCTGGGAAGCTGAGCAGGACATGCAAATGTGTACGCAAATGCTTCGTTCTTCTATCTATAACCATTTTAAACATGGCTTCCTTTAAGCTTATGCCCACTGCATTACACAGCTTTTATGCAAAGCCAAGGTTGGATTATTCACAAGCTGGGATTCCTACCCATGGACAGCCCTTTCCAGGTTACTGCCTATTATCATCACAGACACATCAGAAATCAGGCTATAAGTCCCTAGGGTGCCATGAGTATATTTAATACTATAGCACACATATACAAACATATATATATAATATATATATATATATATATATATATATATATACATACTGTATACATATATAGACCTGTTTGTATATGTGTGACTGTTATACTATTAAATATACTCATGGCACTGTAGGGCCTGATTTGGGTTAATCCACCCCCCACCCATACACAATCTTACACATACAATACCAGATCTCCCCCATAAGCATGTGTACCCACTCCTCATACAGACATAAGGACAGGGAGAGAGTGAGACACAGGGAGATTTATTGGTGAGAGACAGACACTGACAGAGGGTGAGACAGACAGGGATATGGACTTTCCTGAGCTCTGCTGCTCCTGTTTCCAGAGCTCTTCCTCCATCACATATAGGCCGGGGTGGTGACAGACATGTGACAAGCTTGGTGTGTGGGGTAATCAGCAACAGACAACACCAGTATGGAGAAAGCTGCATGCCCTCTGTAAGCAGGGAGTTTTTTTTTCCAATAAACTTTATTCAGTTTGTTGGGTTTGCCCCAATGCATTCATGGAGAGAAAGATAGATTACAGAGGGATCAAACATGTGGTGGGGGGTCAAGGAGAAAGGGGTGGGTGTCCTAACTCAGACCCAGGTCAGCCTAATGTTTACCCTGATGTAAATGTACTAATCATCACAGTACTCTGTAGGCTGACATGTCTATTTTGCTACAACATTTATAACACACAACATACAACACAGCCCTTCACATGTTTAGTAAATCCGCCCCTATACTATGTTTATTTATATCTATTTTTAGTAAATAAATAGTACATTTGTGTTTACATCTGAACACCTAAAATAGGTTAAAAAATGTATTTCCTGCTCAGAATTCAGAGAAATACAGTTATTCCTTTGCATTCTGGGAACCTGGGCATTGACATGCACATGTGCCCACAAAGGCTTCTCTCTTGTAATCCAATACCATTTTAACCATGGCTTCCTTTAAGCATATGCCTGCTGTGTTACTCAGCTTTAAGCAAAGCTCAGAAAGGATTATGTACTACTGTACGGTGGAGGGCTTCAATCTCACTTTCGTCCACCATAAATGAAATGATTGTTGTGGTTATCTATTTTTAAAAAGATGCTCAAACTTACTGTGGGCCAGCCCCATAAAGTCTTATAAAAAATACTGTAGTGGCAGCCATTGGATAAATTGCCATATATCCTCTAGCACTGGAACTTGGGTGATGTCATAAAGCCCTCAGTGATGTCACGAGGATCTGCAGTATAAAAGTCAGCTCACCTATTGCTCTGTCTGGGATTTGTAGCCAGGTGAGCGAGAGAGAGAGAGAGATTTGCGATTCGTGTTATTCTATTTTTTGCGATTTTTCATATTTTTTGGGATTTTTGATTTTTTTATAGTTCTGCTTTTTTTTCTATTCATTTATATATTATTTTCTTTTTTTCTTTCTTCCTTTTTTTTTCCTATTATATTTTTTTTTCTACAGGTCTTTTATTTTTATATATTCTTTTATTTATTTATATATTTTATTTTTATTTCCTTTTATTTTTATTCATTTATTTATTTATTTTGTTTGTTTTATATATTCATTTGTTTATTTATTTTATTTTTATTTCTTATTATAATTCATTTATTTTTTTTAGTTTTTTTAGTTTTATATCTTCATTTGTCTATTTATTTGGTTTTTTTTATTTCCTATTATTATAATTCATTTATTTTTTTAGTGTTTTTACTTTTATATATTCATTGGTTTATTTATTTTTTATTTTCTATTTATTTTTTTTCATTTTTTTATTTCATATTATTTTAATTTTTTTTTTTTTACGGGGTTATTAGGGAAGTTAGATAGAAATATATAGATAGATTAGTTAGATAGGTTTATTAATTCATTTATTTTATTTGTTTATCTGTTTATTTCCTGTTATTGTATTTTAATTTATTTTTTTATTGCCATTTTTATTTTATTTTTATTAGATAGAAGTAGGGCCGTTAGTTAGGGTTAGGTAGGTTTCTTAGGTAGGGTTCCTAGATAGTATTGTTAGATAGGGTTATAGATAGCTTTGTTAGATAGATTTTTGTAGATAGCCTTGTTAGATTAGATAGGGGGCGACAGCGACAGACGACTGACTGACTGACTGGACTGACTTACTGACTGACTCACTAAAAAATCTAAAAAAATCTAAAAAAAGTGACTGACTTATAGACAGGACAGATAGTTAGATAGGGAAAGACCCAACAGGTAGAGAGTTAGATAGGGACACAGACCCAACAGAGTTAGGTAGGTTAGATAGGGACAGAGACCAGACAGTTAGATAGTAAGATAGGGACTGATAGGGAACGACTGACGGACCAAGACAGGAGGAGCATGGAGGGAAGGAGGGATCCTTCAGATGCCAAACATCACAGGTAAGAAACCTTATGGAAGAATTAGTAGGGCCACTTTTTAGCTGCTCCATTTTATCTCCTATAATTGATGGTCATGTACACTGTTTGGTGGGTTTATGAATAATCAATAAAAAAGCAGAACTGTGGGGAGTGATGAGCCACAAGAGCATGTCTAGATGTACTTTACGTGTTAGTCTTGTATTAAAGTATCAATCCTTGGATGGTTAGCCCCAATGCATTGTTAAGTCCTGTATCTTTAGTGTTGCAGAATGTGATCATCTTCATTTCAAATGTTTTTACATCCTTTATTTATTTTGAAAATACAACAATTTTCAGTTGCAGGTTTTGTATCGAGTGATCATTCTGGGTAAAATGGTGTCCAACTGGGGTACAAATAACTGTCTTCATTGTGCTTTTTGATGGGGTGCCTGTGTAGATTCATTCAGATTCATTCACAATCCCATTCCCACATTATGCTTCCTCTAGATACTTCTTTCCTCTCCATGTTCATATACTTTACTATATACATCACTCTCCCATAATATAAATACTTATTAATAATATTTTTTTTTTAGTCAGAACAAGGGCAAGAGACCGAGGACCTCTGCTTTTGGGAGGTGAGGAACAAAAAGACTTGAGAAAGAAATAACCTTATTATACCTCACTCTCCCATAATATTAATATTTTGTATTTTATTTTTTTGCCAAAATAAGAACGTGAGACATAGGGACCCATTTTCTGGAATGTGAGGAATAAATCTGGACCATAGCAATAAGGGTTATAGACCAGACTACTTAGGTGGTCCTAGGTCCTGTTAACTCCCTAGCATGGGCTAGATATTTGAATAAGATATTGATCAATAATAAAATTCAAATTTGTTGGTGTAAAAAAAATTATATTCAATCTTACCTTACTGTTAGTTGCTGCTGGTATCCACCAAATATACACTATATGGTCAATGGGGGGAGATGGCTTTATCTACAGATAGTGCTAAATATTAAAATACAAAGTGTACCACCTACACGATGATCTCCACTGGAGACTTATGTTAGAGATTTCCATTGGCAGTAAGCTTTTGTTGTTGATGCAGCCTATGAATTATTCTTCCTTTTTTAGCTTTTCTGATTGTTATTAAAACCCTTTATAGATACGTTCCATCCAAAATATATTCCCATTCAGTACAATACATTATAATTACTAATAAGCAGGCAGGAAAGGTGGTCCTGGAAGTCTCTTAGCAGTATTGAGGTGGTCCTTTTAGGTGACATCTTTATTATAATAGACACTACTTGTTCCTGAAGCATTACATATTTGTTTCTTTAACACTTTCTCCTGGCTTGGAGATTAAGTGGTATTAAGGGGTCTTGGGTATATGTTGATTAATTGGTGAATTCAGATTTCAGTACAGGACACCTTCCCCTTCCCTTTCATAGGTTCATTAGTGGCAGTGTACAAGTATATTGTAAGCCTTACTTGCACTAAAGTAACTGAACTTATGTGCCTTGAAGATATGGCAGCTTCCATGTACTAGCAGAGCCACTACAATGAATATGTTCTATGACAATGCCCATGACTTACATAGCTGCTGATGTTATCTACTACCCTTTCTGTAATGTAGCATTTTTGCACATTATCCCTACTTTTTTTATTTACAGTCCCATTCCCACACACCTCCTCTGTTTCATCTCTGCTTTCCTCTCCATTCTCATTTATTATATACATCACTCTCCCATAATATTACTATTTTGTATGTTTTAGCCACAATAGGAGCACAAGGCCCAGTATCTCATCTTCTGTAAGGTGTGAGGTACAAACTCACTTAAGAAAGAAATAACCTTATTATACATAACTCTCCCATAATATTAACATTTTGTATTATTTAGCCACCAGACCAGCACGAGGCCCGGGACCTCAGCTTCTGGGAGGTGAGGAATAAACTGATTGAGAAAGAAACAACCTTATAATACATCACTCTTCCATAATATTAATATTTGTATTTTTTTACCCATAGCATGGATATGGAGCCTCCTAGAAAGAGGAAAATTGAGGGTCAGGGTGACCCAACAAGGTACAGTAAACAAATTCCTATTTGTTCCCAGTGCAATTTAAATAGAACAATAGATTTGACAGCAGATATGAACCAAAAAGTCTGGTCAATATATCTGCATGCATGCTTAAATAATCCAAGAGGTTGACCTTCTTTTCACCAGGCATGCTTGAACTATTTTACTGCTTTTACCTCGTACTTCCTTATTGGTATAAGTTTCCACTTTCCTACTACCCTTTCTGTAATGTAGCATTTTTGCACATTATCCCTACATATTCATTAACAGTCCCATTCCCACACTAGATACTCCTTAGTCAGAACAAGGGCAAGAACGTTAAAACCTCCTCTTCCTCACTCTCCCATAATATTAATATTTGTATTTTTTTAATCTCAAAAGTAGCTTGAGGAAAAGTGCATCCTCCTCGTGTGGAAGGTGAGTAACAAACTGACTTGAGAAATAAACAACCTTATTATTATACATAACTCTCCCATAATATTAATATTTGTATTTTTTTAATCTCAAAAGTAGCTTGAGAAAAAGTGCCTCCTCCTCTTCTGGAAGGTGAGGAACAAACTTCTACTACACACCAGTACTACACAATAGATATTTCCAGATCCTACGTATGCTCTACACATCCCTGAAGAATCATCTCCTTGCCATGTCTTACCTTGAACCCAATCACTTAATATCACAAGCCTTGTTACTATAGTGTGTAGAGATCACTCCCTATTTATAAAATGGACTTGATAGAGTAATGGTGCAGCTCGTTTTAAGTGGAACATGATCTTGATGTTTGTTAAGTTCTTGCACTGTGATATACACTAATTTCTTCTGCTAATTTCTTCTCAGGAGTAAGAGGCAAAAAAAAACAAGACGCAACAGGGCCACAAACAGGTACAAAGGAAACTAATCATTTTTCCTTCAAGTATTAAATAAAGAAACATAAATTTGACCACAAATACAAAACAAACAATCCATCTAGCCTGCCAATTGTATCGATATAAAAGCTTAGTATAAAATGATGCAGCAAAGCTCCAAGGTCCATTGAAGAAATGAATAGTACACAATAAACAATAGCCTTTCTGCTCAACCCAGTCATGCTTGAATTTCTTTGCTGTTTTTGTCACTATTAGTTCAGCTGGAAAGATATTCCACTTACCTACTATCCAAAGCAGAATTTCATAAGTTTCCCATCATGTAACCTTATATAAAGATTATATCTAGTTCTTGAATTCCTATTTTTCTGGATGATTACCATATATTTGAAGGTTTATTCAATGTCACCTTCGCTATTATATTCTGGGGACTATGTTATAGATACAATTACGTGGACTATATTTTAGATAAATGAATGAGTTCATATTAATATTTTGCATTGCTTCATAGGACGATGGACCGGGAGGAGCCAATGGAAATGGAGAGTTATGAAGACATATTTATGGAGGAGATGGAGGTACAGGAGTACCAGGAAGTAATCATCGAGGTTATGGATACAAGGTGAGGAACAATCTTATGTTGCTATAACTTTAACCACATATTTAGACTAAGGCCTCTTCAAGTTCATAAAACCAATATTTACAAGTCTCACATGACTTTACTCCACTCTGCCTCACTATTCTCCATCTATGTTATCATATTCACTAAATCTTTCTCAGACCTTACAATCCTATTCCACCCTGTGTTTAACTTAACTCTGCTTTGCTCTCCTTGCTTGTTTACTGTAACACTCTCAGTATACAACAGACAATATTAACACTTAACATTTTGTATTTTTTTTGTAGCTAGAGGAACTTCTGACCTCCATCAATGATTCCACAATGCTTCATAGCTCTCTATTTCCATAGTAAGAGCTTCCAGATTTGTCATTTCCACCTAGAGCTCCTGACAGTCTGGCCCCACCCAGAGAAACACCAGCAAGACTGGCACCAACAGGTAAGCAAAACTAATATTTTTTACCAAAAAGTATGATTATTTTCCTCTGTCCTCATTATAGACTTTGTATGTTCAATGTTACTATATTTGTATCAGTCATATGATGCTATGACCTCTGTATGTTAGGTGATGTAAGCTGTCTTTCACAACTTACAAGCTGCAATCTGATTGGCTCTTGAGCTAGTGAGTACCTGCCTTTGTGTGCCAATCAGATAACAGAGCTCAGTGTCAAACGTGGAGCAGTATCTGGCAAACAAGCCAAGCTGTATAACCTTTACTTAGATAGTTAACCTGCTCTAAAAAGGGATAAGTAATTTTACCTAACTATGCTATTCACCCCTTTTTTCAATATTGCGAGTGGGCCACCTGTAAAATATGAAAAAAGCCAACATGCAAATTACAGCAAGCTTTCCTAATGATTTTGTTCATATCAGTAATATTATGAGTTGCTTCTGCACTAAATCTCTATTCAGTTCCATCTTCCTCACAACTACTTATAACTCATAACTCGTACATTTTCTGATTTTGGCTAAAATTATTATGAGTACTCTATAATACCCACAGAGGCAAAAAAAAATGCCTTTGCGGCTGCTTTTCCATTCCCTACTCCTGATCGCCTCCTTCCCCGCTCACACACAATCCTCCATGGTAGTTTTGCCTCCTTCCCCGCTCACACACAATCCTCCATGGTAGTTAGGGGTTAATTTAGGTACCATGGAGGCCCTTTAAGCAACACCATAACACCATGACTCCATGGTAGTTAGGGTGTTAATATGGATACTATGGGGGAATTTATAGATCCCCTGTTGTGTTGGGGGTGTTAATAGTTATACAATGGGGGGCCCTTTAAGGAATACCATGGCTTAGAATTAATATTTAGATTCTGTAGGGGTCCTTCGGGGGTCTTTTACGATCCCCATGGTATGTTTGAGGTTTTAATAGTTATACCCTGGGGGCCGTTTAAGGAAAGCCATGGATTACAATTATTATTTAGATACTGTGCGGGTCCTTCAAGGACCTTCACAGCAGGGCTAATAATTAGATGTGTCATGGGGGTCCTTGAAGGATCTTGTGGAATCTGGGTCAACTGTTTAAGCAAGGTGAGAGGGTCCATTAGTGACCCCTGAGGTGGGGGTTAAATTGTAGGTGCTACTGGGTCCTGACAATTGGTGAATAGTTTAAATACCATGGGGGTCTCAATGGAACCCCCATGGTTATGTAGATTGGGGTTCATGGGAAAACAAGGAATCGGATCTGAAGGAGCCCTCGCTGAATCTGGATTAGATATTTCCTGGTGGAATCTGGATTAGTTGTTTGTCCGTTAGGGACCCGTGTGTGATGGTGGTTACATTTTAGGTCCGCCTATGGAACACCCATGGTTATGTGTATTGGGGTTCGTGGGGAAACAAAGCGTTGAGAGTGGCCGTGGGGAGTACAATCGGGAGTGAGCAGGGAAAGGCGTTAGGTTGCTATAAGACATTTTGAGAAGTGTTGGATATCTGAGCTTGAAAGATGGATTTTTTAAGCATAAATTATATATATAGATTTATACTAACTGGGTATGCTCTTGTGGTTTATCATCTCTACAGGACGAGATTACTATTGAATGTACTTATAGAACAACACTTCAAAACACAGATATCCTCTCTATCTCTCTCCATTTAGTTTATTAATATTAATATCTCTGTTATTATTTTTAAGCAAATAAAATGTCTATCTTCTTATTTTGTGAATTTAGTGTTTTTTATGGCCCTATTTCAGATAACCACTCTTATGCTTTGTATATTTTTTTTCTTTTATCACTGTTATGCTTTATGTATTTTTCTTTCTTTTCTCTATTATTCCCCCTTTCTCCCTTGTAGCGTAAAAATCTTTTTGTCTCTCTCCCAGTAACTTACAATCTCTCTCTTCTTGCAGCTTTGCAGTGAAATCAGGCCACATCTAAGCTTCTGGTCAGGCACATCAATCATTGCAATAATTACCTCAACTCTCCATCTCTGACTCTCTGTGGCTCTCTGGATCTCAGCACACCAGGCACATCTGTGCTTCAGGCCAGGCACATCATGGATTCCATGATCTCATCTCTCCGACTCTGTCAGGCAAATCTGGCAGCCATTGCCCCTCTCAGCTCCATCAAGATTATCTTCATTACAACAGCTACCTCTTGTCTGGCATGACCAAGACCTACCTCCTCTCTGGCCATCACCACTTGTCTGGCACCACCCAGCACTACCTCCTCTCTGGCAGCACCCAGTAGTACTTGCTCTCTGTCATAACCCATATTACATCCTATCTTGCACCACCAAGAACTACCTCCTGTCTGGCACCCTTCAGTGCACCCTCCTCTCTGGCACCACCCAGAGTATCAAGTAAACAAAAAATGTTCCAGTCATCACCTTGTCTGGCACCATCCAGTACTACCTCCACTCTAGCAGCACCCGCTACTACTTCCGCTGGCACAACCCAGATTACCTCCTTCCTTTCGCCACCAAGAACAACCTCCAGTACAGTCTGGCACCATTCAGAGCACCCTCCTCAGAATATCAAGAAAGCAATAACGTTCCAGTCATCGCTTTGTCTGGCATCACCCAGTATTACCTCCTCGCTGACAGCACCCAGTACTACCTCCTTTCTGGCAGCACCAAGTACCACTTCCTCTTTCACAACCCAGATTACCTCCTGTTGTGCACCACCAAGAACTACCTCCTGTCCTGTCTGGGGCACCATTCAGAGCACCCTCCTCTCTGGCACCACTCAGACTACCAAGAAAGAAATAATGTTTCAGTCATCTACCTCCTCTCTGGTACAACCCAGATTACCTCCTGTCTTCAGTACTACCTACTCTCTGGCAGAACCAAGTACTTCTTCATCTATGGCACAACCCAGATTACCTCCTGTCCTGTCTTGCACCATCAAGAACTACCTCCTGTCCTGTCTGGCAACATTCAGAGCACCCTCCGCTCTTACACCAGTCAGAGTACCTCGAAAGCAATAATGTTCCAGTCATTGCCTTGTCTGGCACCACCCAGTACTACCTCCACTCTGGCTGTACACGGTACTACTTCCTCTGGCATAACCCAGAATACCTCCTGTCTTCAGTACTACTTCCTCTCTGGTACAACCCAGATGACCTCCTGTCTTGCAACACCAAGAACTACCTCCTGTCCTGACTGTGTCACTATTCAGAGCACCCTCCTCTCTGGCACAACCCAGATTACCTCTTGTCTTGCAACACTAAGAACTACCTCCTGTCCTGTCTGGCATCACCCAGAGCACCCTCCTCTCTGGCACAACCCAGATTACCTCTTGTCTTGCAACACTAAGAACTACCTCCTGTCCTGTCTGGCACCATTCAGAGCACCCTCCTCTCTGGCACCACCCAGATTACCTCTTGTCTTGCAACACTAAGAACTATCTCCTGTCCTATCTGGCATCACCCAGAGCACCCTCCTCTCTGGCACAACCCAGATTACCTCTTGTCTTGCAACACTAAGAACTACCTCCTGTCCTGTCTGGCATCACCCAGAGCACCCTCCTCTCTGGCACCACTCAGAGTACCAAGAAAGCAATAATGTCGTCCTATCTGTCACAACCCAGATTACATCCTGTCTTGCACCACCAAGAACTACTTCCTGTCCTGTCTGGCACCACCCAGAGCACCCTCCTCTCTGGCACAACCCAGATTACCTCTTGTCTTGCAACACTAAGAACTACCTCCTGTCCTGTCTGGCACCATTCAGAACACCCTCCTCTCTGGCACCACTCAGAGTACCAAGAAAGCAATAATGTTCCATTACTGAAAACCCAGTGCTGGATTCTAAATACATTGCTTTCGATTCCTGTCTACGTTTTTAAGTCTCCTGAAGGGTTCAAGATTATGTTTTTATGGCAAAGAAATCAAATCATAGACTATCAAAAAGAAACAATTGGAAAACCACTGATATACAACTGTAGTGTGGCATAGTCAAGCTAAGATTGGAAGAATACCAGTAGGAAACTGACTTCTTTTTCAGTGATGGCCACTATAGGAAAACAAAAAACTACTGGGTGCTGTCTTTGTTTCCAATAAAACTTTCTGTTGGCACTAAAAGAAATATTCGTTATCTGATGGACTCTCTAATTGGTAAAGCTTTATATTCCTGGCACGATTTTGACTCACAACCTTACGACTGTTTTTCCTTTTTTGAGATGTAAAAATAAATATCTAAAAACCAGTAGTGTTTACACATTTTATTAAATGAAAGATTTAAATACAATGGAATAGGAACTAGTAATTATAGTAATTAAACATAGAAACAGAAAATATTATAAATTATAAACCACCCCATCACACACAAAAAATAATAAAATCACATCATCAAAATTATACAGAATATAATGTATTTATTTATCTATTTACTGTTATATACTTGATATCATTGAGAGTTCCTAAACTAATACAGATAGTACCTGCTGTGGTCTACCCTCTGTAGCTCATGAGGACACTGTAGTAGCTGTGTCACAAACTAGCCAGTGGCCAAGATCCTGCAACATTGTTGCACTAATTGGCTAATTTGGAACACTGAAGTTCAGATTTGATATATTCATGAGCATCAGAGGGAAGACCAAAGCAGATACAATTAGGATGATTTTATGATGAAAATTACAGAGCTTTTAAGCTTTTCTTATTCAAAACAAAAAAAAAATATTAATAGATGATATATTGCTATTTTACTTTTTTTCTGATGTCTAAAACCAAATACATTTAATTGTACAAAGAGCTTGTTAGAACCTTAAATTCTTCAGTATTTAAAACTTCAATTAAACCTTTATGGATTATAATATAGTTTTATAAGCCGTATTATAAATTGAAAAGGTCAAACATCCCACACCAAACATTTGAAACCAAACATTATCCAAAGGGATAGCAAAAAAGATCAAGTCTGGCTTTGATCATCCTATAGACTGTAACAATGGCCCTTTAGGGAACCTCACAGTCATGGGCGTAGGAGCCCCCAAAAAAGGGGAGAATTCAACTCTACTCGCAGGACAGGAAGCAAGGGCAGAACTACAGCCGGTATTTATATTATAAATATATATGGGAAAGACATAGTGCTCCATAGCACTGGCACTCTTTATGTATATTATATATATATATATATATATATATATATATATATATATATATATATATATAAACTTAAGGGTCAAAGCTTTCATGGGCAAGACATACTAGTGGCCAAATCTGGTAATGCATGACTAAGGTTTGTATGTTTTGATTCCCCTATTACTTAAATCTGGGGGTTAAGGTTCAAGATAATGTTCTGTAGGGTTGGGTTCAGATATAAAAATATTTCTCAAATTATTATCTTTTATTTGTAACGCACCAACATATTCCGCAGTGCTATACATTACGATGAAAAATACAATATTAAGGAAGACAAAAGTGGAGAGCCCTGTCTTTGAGTTTAAAAGTGTCCTTGTGTAGAGCTTTTTTCCAAAGCATCTTACAAGACTGAAAACTCACCAACACATTTATATCCATTATCAAAAATGGAGATATCGATGACTAGAGAACACCATCTCCCAAATTTCATGTAAGGAAGTCATTAGTCAAAGAAGAAAACATGGGCCAATGATAACTCCACAAATGAGATTGGAGAACCATCCATGGGACAACTATAATGTGGACACTAGCTTTATATAAGTGTGGCGAGAAGAAAACAATTGCTGAAAAAAAACACATATTAAATCTTGTTTGAGGTTTTCCCAAAAGGCATACGGGTGGCACCTCCAACATGGAGGACAAGGTTTTCTGGTCTGGTTAGACCAACATTAAACTTTCTGGCCTTAGTACAAAACACTATGTGTAGTGCAAATCCAACACTGTTCTTCAGCTGGAAAATACCATACCCACGGTGACGGGGATGCTTTTCTTTGGAATGGACTGGGAACACAGGTCAGGATTGAGGGACACTGGTCAGGACCAACTGTCTCCATCCAACCTGGCAGAGCTTGAGCAATATTGCCAAGAAGAAAGAGCAAATATTTGCCGAGAACAATGGGCCATGCTGGAAGAGACTTACCCCAAAAGACTCACAGCTATAAATGCAGCCAAAGGTATTTCTTGCAATTATTGACTCAGGAGAACACTTATGGAACCAACGCGTCTGGAGTTTTTTGTAGCACCCACACAGAGGAAACACATGCCAGCAATCACAGGTAGTGATGTCGCGAACATAAAATTTTCGGTTTGCGAACCGCAAACGCGAACCGCCACAAATGTTCGCGAACCGGCGAACCTGGCGAACCGCCTTAGACTTCAATGGGCAGGCGGATTTTAAAACCCACAGGGACTCTTTCTGGCCACAATAGTGATGGAAAAGTTGTTTTAAGGGGACTAACACCTGGACTGTGGCATGCCGGAGGGGGATCCATGTCAAAACTCCCACGGAAAATTACATAGTTGATGCAGAGTCTAATTTTAATCCATAAAGGGCATAAATAACCTAACATCCCCCTCCATCATCATCCTCCCCTATATCTCTTTACCCACTCCCTCATCATCCTCCCCTGTGTCTCTTTCCCCCCTTCCTCATCACCCTCCCCTGTGTCTCATCCCCCCTCCCTCATCATCCTCCCACCTCCCTCATCATCCTCTCCTGTATCTCTTTACCCCCTCCCTCATCATCCTCCCCTGTGTCTCTTCCCCGTCCATCATCATACTCCCCTGTGTCTCTTTCCCCCCTCCCTCATCATCCTCCCCTGTGTCTCTTTTCCCCCTCCCTCATCATCTTCCCCTGTGTCTCATCCCCCCTCCCTCATCATCCTCCCACCTCCCTCATCATCCTCTCCTGTATCTCTTTACCCCCTCCCTCATCATCCTCCCCTGTGTCTCTTCCCCGTCCATCATCACCCTCCCCTGTATCTCTTTCCCCCCTCCCTCATCATCCTCCCCTGTGTCTGTTCCCCCCCTCCCTCATCATCCTCTCCTGTGTCTCCTTCCCCCTCCCTCATCATCCTCCCCCCACCCTTGATGATAAGGGGGGGAAGAGACACAAGGATAAGTGTGAGGGGTGTTAGGGTAAGGTGTGTTAGGGATAAGGGTGAGGGGGTTAGGTGTTAGGGTGAGGGGTGTTAGAGCTAAGTGTGAGGGGTGTTAGGGTGAGGGGTGTTAGGGATAAGTGTAAGGGGTGTTAGGGTGAGGCATGTTAGGAATAAGTGTGAGGGGTGTTAGGTCTTAGGGATAAGTGTGAGAATGTTAGGGTTAGGTGTTAGGTTGATGGGTGTTATGGATAAGTGTAAGGGGTGTTAGGGTTAGGGTAAGGGGTGTTAGGGATAAGTGTGATGGGTGTTAGGGTAAGGGATGTTAGGGTTAGGTGTTAGGGTAAGGGCTGTTAGGGATAAGTGTAAGGGGGTATTAGGGTTAGGTGTTAGGGTGAGGGGTGTTAGGTAAAGTGTGGGGGGTGTTAGGGTGAGGGATGTTAGGGTTAGGTGTTAGGGATAAGTGTGAGGGATGTTAGGGATAAGTGTGAGGGGTGTTAGGGATAAGTGTGAGGGGTGTTAGTGTAAGGGGTGTTAGGGATAAGTGTGAGGGGTGTTAGGGTTAGGTGTTAGGGTGAGGGGTGTTAGGAATAAGTGTGGGGGGTGTTAGGGTGAGGGATGTTAGGGTTAGGTGTTAGGGATAAGTGTGAGGGATGTTAAGGTTAGGGTAAGGGGTGTTAGGCATAAGTGTGAGGGGTGTTAGGGTTAGGTGTTAGGGTGAGGGGTGTTAGGAATAAGTGTGGGGGGTGTTAGGGTGAGGGATGTTAGGGTTAGGTGTTAGGGATAAGTGTGAGGGGTGTTAGGGTTAGGTGTTAGGGTGAGGGGTGTTAGGCATAAGTGCGATGGGTGTTAGGGTGAGGGATGTTAGGGTTAGGTGTTAGGGATAAGTGTGAGGGGTGTTAGGGTTAGGTGTTAGGGTGAGGGGTGTTAGGGATAAGTGTGGGGGGTGTTAGGGTGAGGGATGTTAGGGTTAGGTGTTAGGGATAAGTGTGAGGGGTGTTAGGGTTAGGGTTAGGGGTGTTAGGGTTAAGTGTGAGGGGTGTTAGGGTTAGGTGTTAGGGTGAGGGGTGTTAGGGATAAGTGCGATGGGTGTTAGGGTAAGGGATGTTAGGGTTAGGTGGTAGGGTAAGGGCTGCTAGTGATAAGTGTGAGGGGGTATTAGGGTTAGGTGTTATGGTGAGGGGTGTTAGGGATAAGTTTGGGGGGTGTTAAGGTGAGGGATTTTAGGGTTAGGTGTTAGGGATAAGTGTGAGGGGTGTTAGGGTTAGGGTTAAGCGGTGTTAGGGATAAGTGGGAGGGGTGTTAGGGTAAGGGCTGTTAGTAATAAGTGTGAGGGGGTATTAGGGTTAGGTGTTAGGGTGAGGGGTGTTAGGGATAAGTGTGAGGGGTGTTAGGGTTAGGTGTTAGGGTGAGGGGTGTTAGGGATAAGTGTGATGGGTGTTAGGGTAAGGGATGTTAGGGTTAGGTGTTAGGGTAAGGGGTGTAAGGGATAAGTGTGGGAGGTGTTAGGGTGAGGGATGTTAGTGTTAGGTGTTAGGGATAAGTGTGAGGGGTGTTAGGGTTAAGGTAAGGGGTGTTAGGGATAAGTGTGAGGGGTGTTAGGGTGAGGGATGTTAGGGTTAGGTGTTAGGGATAAGTGTGAGGGGTGTTAGGGTAAGGGGTGTTAGGGATAAGTGTGAGGGGTGTTAGGGTTTGGTTTTAGAGTGAGGGCTGTTCGGGATAAGTGTGAGGGCTGTTAGGGTTAGTTGTTAGGGTGAAGGGTGTTAGGGATAAGTGTGATGGGTGTTAGGGTAAGGGATGTTAAGATTAGGTGTTAGGGTAAGGGCTGTTAGGGATAAGTGTAAGGGGGTATTAGGGTTAGGTGTTAGGGTGAGGGGTGTTAGGGATAAGTATGAGGGGTGTTAGTGAAAGGGGTGTTAGGGATAAGTGTGAGGGGTGTTAGGGTTAGGTGTTAGGGTGAGGGGTGTTAGGGATAAGTGTGGGGGGTGATAGGGTGAGGGATGTTAGGGTTATGTGTTAGGGATAAGTGTGAAAGTTGTTAGGGTTAAGGTAAGGGGTAGTAGGGATAAGTGTAAGGGGGTATTAGGGTTCGGTGTTATGGTGAGGGGTGTTAGGGATAAGTGTGAGGGGTGTTAGTGTAAGGGGTGTTAGGGATAAGTGTGAGGGGTGTTAGAGTTAGGTGTTAGGGTGAGGGGTGTTAGGGATAAGTGTGGGGGGTGATAGGGTGAGGGATGTTAGGGTTATGTGTTAGGGATAAGTGTGAGGGGTGTTAGGGTTAGGGTAAGGGGTATTAAGGATAAGTGTGAGGGGTGTTAGGGTTGGGGTGAGGGGTGTTAGGGATAAGTGTGAGGGGTGTTTGGGTTAGGTGTTAGGGTGAGGGGTGTTAGGGATAAGTGTGGGGGGTGTTAGGGTGAGGGATGTTAGGGTTAGGTGTTAGGGATAAGTGTGAGGGGTATTAGGGTTAGGGTAAGGGGTGTTAGGGATAAGTGTGAGGGGTGTTAGGGTTAGGTGTTAGGGTGAGGGGTGTTAGGGATAAGTGTGAGGGGTGTTAGGGTTAGGTGTTAGGGTGAGGGGTGTTAAGGATAAGTGTGATGGGTGTTAGGGTAAGGGATGTTAGGGTTAGGTGTTAGGGTAAGGGCTGTTAGGGATAAGTGTAATTGGGTATTAGGGTTAGGTGTTAGGGTGAGGGGTGTTAGGGATAAGTGTGAGGGGTGTTAGGGTTAGGGTAAGGGGTGTTAGGGATAAGTGTGAGGGGTGTTAGGGTTAGGTGTTAGGGTGAGGGGTGTTAGGGATAAGTGTGGGGGGTGTTAGGGTGAGGGATGTTAGGGTTAGGTGTTAGGGATAAGTGTGAGGGGTGTTAGGGTTAGGGTAAGGGTTGTTAGGGATAAGTGTGAGGGGTGTTAGGGTTAGCGTGAGGGGTGTTAGGGATAAGTGTGAGGGGTGTTAGGGTTAGGTGTTAGGGTGAGGGGTGTTAGGAATAAGTGTGGGGGGTGTTAGGGTGAGGGATGTTAGGGTTAGGTGTTAGGGATAAGTGTGAGGGGTGTTAGGGTTAGGGCAAGGGGTGTTAGGGATAAGTGTGAGGGGTGTTAGGGTTAGGGTGAGGGCTGTTAGGGATAAGTGTGAGGGGTGTTAGGGATAAGTGTGAGGGTGAGGGGTGTTAAAGATAAGTGTAAGGGGTGTAAAGGGGAACGGATGTTAGGGTTAGGTGTTAGGGTAAGGGGCGTTAGGGATAAGTGTGAGGGGGTATTAGGGTTAGGTGTTAGGGTGAGGGGTGTTAAGGATAAGTGTAAGGGGTGTTAGGGTGAGGCATGTTAGGAATAAGTGTGAGGGGTGTTAGGTCTTAGGGATAAGTGTGAGGGGTGTTAGGGTTAGGTGTTAGGTTGATGGGTGTTATGGATAAGTGTGAGGGGTGTTAGGGTTGGGTGCTATGGTGAGGGGAGGATGATGATAAGGGGGGGAAGACACACAGGGGTGTCCTTGCAGTAGAGATCAAAAGAGTCCTTCAGGACTGTATTGCACACTGTGTACAGTAGCCTAGCTATGGTTTTCCCTATTGATGCAGTATCACCTACACTCAGCCTCCTCTCAGTAAGACTGCAAGTTAGTTATGATTCCAAAATGGCTGCTGTCCATGAGGTTAAAGGGTCTGGAAGGCAGGGTATGATGCTGATTGGCTGGAATGTGTCTGCTGACTGTGAGTTGCAGGGTCAAAGTTTGCTCAATGATAAAGTATAGGGGGCGGATCGAACATTGCATATGTTCGCAGTTCGCCGCGAACGTGAACATGCTATGTTCGCCGGGAACAGTCCGCCGGCGAACTATTCGCAACATCTCTATCTCCTGACCTTAATATCATCGAGCCACTCTAGGTAGATCTCAAACATGCGGTTCATGCAAGACAACCAAAGACTTTGCATGACCTGGAGGCATTTTGCTAATACGAATGGGCAGCTATACCACCTGCAAGAATTAGGGGCCTCATAGACAACTATTACAAAAGACTGCACACTGTCATTGATGCTAAAGGAGGCAATACACAGTGTTAAGTACTAAGGGTATATAAACTTTTGATCAGGGCCATTTGGGTGATTTCTATCGTCATTATGATTTTAAAAAGAGCCAAACAACTATGTGATAATAAATGGCTTCATATGATCACTTTACTTCAATAAAATACATTTTTGTGCATGATCAGTCATATTTTCAATACATATATATATATATATATATAATATATATACAGTGGTACCTCAGCGCTCAATATGTTTATATATAGAAGGAGGGAGAGAGAGAGGAAGGGAGAGAGAGGATGGGAATGGAAGGGAGCGAGAGAATGAGGGAGAGAGAGAGAGATAGAGAAGAAGGAAGAGAGAGAATGAGGAGAGAGAGAGAAAGAGGGAGAGAGAGAGAAAAAGTGAGGGAGAGATAGAAGGAGAGAGAGAGAAGGAGAGAGAGGGCACAGAGAGAGAGAGTGAGGGTACACAAAGAGACAGAACGCACAATATTTAATACAATATTATACCGTAATTTTTGACGGGCAAGTGACTAGTATATATATATATATATATATATATATATATAGAGAGAGAGAGAGAGAGAGAGAGAGAGAGAGAGAGAAAGAGAGAGAGAGAGAGAGAGATACAGTGAGAGAGAAGGAGAGCATTATCATTCTCCAATCGAGAAAACATTCTGTAAATATGGAGCTATGGTTTCTTTTCAGAATTATTCAAATGGTGGAAAGTCCATTCAAGAAAGAATAACAAATCTTTTAAAAGAGGGCTGAGCTTACATGACCTACTCCAGAAAATGATCATTTTTCCAAAGAGCTGCTATTGAAGTGGAGAGTCTCTTATAATTACTAACCATTGGAAATGTGTTATAATTTGAAAGAAATTAGCAGATAACAAAATAGGAAACTTTAATATAACATCCAGAGAACATCCTATAGTAATTCAGAAGTTCCATTGTGTTTATGAAATGCCATCTGGTGAGTTACTGTTTGGTGAGTTACTGTCATATTAAAGTCACAAAAAAAGACATTTAAATGCAGAATATGTCAGCACTTGATCTTATACTTCTTAGTATTATTAATTTGGCAAAAGTGAAAAACAACTCATGTCTCAACGTATCAAGTAACAAGTTAACAATTAATATTTTGTGTATATGTGATACAGATGTAGAATAAATTACTGTATATTTTATGTATTAAAAAAGTTTATTCATGATTTATTTTAATCTTCTGTAATACAAAAATGTCAGATTAATCACATCAATGGAAGCTAAATGTAATATAGAGGCTGACTTCCCCCCCAAATCTGTCATTGTGCAAAAAGGAGGGCTATAACCTTGTGGTCTGATATACAAATGGAGCTACAGCCTCAGCACCATAAACACCCAAGTCCTCTGCCACCAGACACAAACTAAACCCTTCCTCTACAGAATGGTTCTGTCTTTCTATACTTCTACTACTTCCTCCCCTGGACAGGATAAGGAAGGTAGACAGTGATGCTCATGAGGGAACAATTTTACAGGATTTTACAGGATTGCAGGAAAACACTACTCACTAGGAACCTCTCAAGATAGAAGACTGTTATATCTATCCTACCATATTTTTTGCAACTGATTCCAGAGACCTTGTCCATAAGATATGAAATATAGCAATCTCTGGGCAAACGCCAGCTAGAATGTGCCAGAGCACTGCACTAGCAACATTATGGAGCTCTATGGAATAATAAATGACTGTCTGTATATTAATGTCAAAATCGGATCTTCTTCTGTCCTTCATAAAATCATGCTGGCTTGCACTTACTAATTTGTTGTCTTGTATCCTCTTCAATATTAATATGATACTTATCTGTCTACTTTCCATTTTAATTAGGGCAAGGCATCTTCTTTCCACAGTGCTGTGGTACTCAACATGTGGAGATGGTGTCTTGAAAAGGAATATAAATAATGCTTTGGCTGTGTCCGAACATAGCTCACAAAGAAACTTTGTATGTATTTGGACTTGGGCCTGGCCATTTATTTTATCAGCCCTTTTTGGATTTCTTCTTGAGTTCACCATATTCTTCTTTTACTCCTGTGTCTTCTAAGTAAGTAGATGCCTTGGCCCTATGATTGTTCACATGTTCTGTATATATCTTGTGGGACTTCCCTACTTCAAACTAGTTTTGAATGGTACGTCATATTTTTTTTTAGGAATATTAAGGGACAAAATGCAATTTGATACTTGTTTTCCATTTTAGTAATTCCCTTTAGCAACATGGGTAAAACAAATTGTGCCTATAAGGCCAAATATCACCATGGTTTTCACATGTGAGGCCTCAATACAACACAAAGCATATTTGGATATGTTTTATACAGTGACATTGTCTTGATTTTATTGATCTATTAACAATGATGAAAGAGTGTTTTCCTCTCTTCCAATTCCAAATGGTAAGATTGTTTCAGGGCTTCTGGAAATCTTTATTTTTGTAGAATTAAAATGTTCCCCAGATGACATTTTTCATAAATTAGCCTGTGGTAGTTGCTAAAAAAATACTACGCAGGCAATGTTTATAGGAGAAAAAATAATGAATTCCAGCCCGGTATATAAAAAGGCATCCTAAGTTTAAAATGCATTCAAAACATTGCTTTGTTAGTTTCATTAGACAGTAACAGAGATGTGAAGCTTAAAGTATTATTCAAAAAGTGGTAGCTTTTTACTGTATATTCCGTTATTTTTTTGTAGGCTTTTATTGTCACAAGAGTCTGTTTCATTTAGATATAGCAACGGACTACTAAATGCATATATTTTTTGTAAGTGTTATATACTATGGGCCTTATTCAATTGCAAGCCCGCAAATTGCGTTATACTGGCCGTATGTCTGGGGGCTTGGCATCTGCTACAATTACAGAGCGATTTGATTGAACAAGCCTGCAACTTACGGGCCGAAAGCAGAAACTGTCAACCATGCAATCATATGTAGCATTTCAGAGTGTGAACATGATCAATTAAGCAAGGCCGTAACTCCCAATTTAGAAACAGCAATTAGAAAATGAGACCGTCGTTATTACGTCAGTAAAACATGGAGGTTACATGTCAATCAATTAGCGGTCTGATATGCGATCATATCACAATCCGGCAATGTGCAGAATAATAAAAATGAAGGAAATGTTCTAGTCCATGTGGGTGGTCTGATATGTATTACCTCATGGATTCCAGAAAGTGATATAACACCAAAATTACACATTAATAAAATGTTATTGCAGATTTGCGAGCTTAAGACTGTTGTGCAATTAATTCTAATGTCTTTCATCGTTTTCCCCGTCTTTTAAAGTGCAGTATTGATTTTTTTATTTGCATTTACAGTGCTACGATCAGGTGTTTATTAACCCCCTTGCTAGTCCTATCCTGTACCCGTAGGATTTTCTTCCACATTTGACATTTATGAGTGTGAAAATATTTGCGGGCTTGAGGCATTGTAGCAATTAAATAGCGATTTGCGATTTAAGTGATTGTAACTCTTTTGGGCTTGAAAGATCAAAGGCTTAGATGGGTTGTAAGTTACGATTTTGACAATCACAGGGATTTTCAGCCTGTAACCCGCAGACCGTTTGCGGCTCGCAAAAAGAAGCCAATTGAATAGCAAATTAGTTTACAGCTACATTGCGGGCTCCCATAAACAACAATAGCTCAATTGAATCGAGGCCTATATTTGTATATATGTAATATACAATATTTGTATATGCTCAGTGTATTGTATTGACCCATTTAAGTAGCAAATATAAACACTGGGCCTCATTCAATTGTAAGCTCCCAACTCACTTGAAGACGGCTGCATGTCTGCGATCAAGTTGCGATCCTGAAGCCAGCTTCGGAAACAGTTGTGGGTGGGAACCATAGCAATTCAGTGAGCCCTTAACTGCCCATTTCGAATCGGCCAATAGAAAATGACGGCAGTAAAACATGGAGGTTATGTGTCAATCAATCAGGTTCGGAGGTCCATTTTGAGATCAGACTCGCAAAACTTTGTAAATAAAGAATTATGAAAATGAATGCCAATACTGTTCTAGTCCATATAAGTGGCCTGATATGTATTAACTCATTGGTATCCAAGATCATTTAACCCCGAAATTACACATAAAAATTAAACTTATTTCCTGCAGTTTTGCGAGCTTGAGGCTGTTGTGCAATTAATTCTAATGTCTTTCATTGTTCTCCCCGTAATTTACAGTGCAGGATTACAGTTTTATTTGCATTTACAGTGCTACGAATTGGTGTTTAACCCCTTTGCGGGTCCTCTTGAGTACCTGTAGGATTTTCTCCTCCTTTTACAATTTACGAGTGTGGATACGTTTGCAAGCTCAAGGAATCAGAGCAATTAAATAGCGATTTGCGATTTTAGCCCTGAGAAAGTGACACATCAAAGGCTTCTGAAAGGTGTAAGTTACGAGTTGTACGGCTGACATTTTTTCTAGCTCGTAACTCGTAACCTGATCTGAGCACGCAAAAAGACGCCAATTGAATATCAAATTTGACCGCGATCTCCACTTGCGAGCTTCGATCTGAAAATCAGAGCAATTGAATGAGGCCCATAGTTTTTTATTTTTTGTGATTACAATGACTACAGAAATAAATGTCATAATATAGGAAGGGAGGATTCAATACTGGGTGGCTAACCCTAACAAACAGACTGATTGTAAGTTTGAGAGTTTTCGAAGTTGCATGGCGCTTTGGGGAAAGCACTATGGACACGGGATTCTAAGCTCAAAGACAGGGCCCTTCATACTTTGCAATGTGTTTATATTATTTGTTATCTCTGCCTGGAACTTAACCCATGTATAGTGCTATGGAATATGTTGGTGCATTACAAATAAACAATAATAATAATAATGAAATGTAGACATCCACTTGGAAAGCGAACCAACAGCTCATCGTTTCTTCCCATTACAGAAAGTCATTGTTAATTAAAGGCTGCCCATGCTGTCCCCAAAGAGCAATCTGACCAAGTTTTCCAGTGACTTGCGAGTGGTGGCTATACATTGAAGCTTGAGTCATATCAATAAACTGGTACAACACTTGGGTGATTGGCCTAAATTTGTATATGTCACCTATCTGTGTTTTCCGAACTCCTTTGATGTATATTATCAGACCACACTGCAGTTCACACTGGATGCCCTGCTTATGCACTATAATACTAAGATGGTGAACTATGAGCCACATTCAATTTGACGCCCACAACTCGATTGCAGACGGCTGTATGTCTGTGGGTGTGTTTCGGGCTCCCGTTCTGCTCTGATTGCGATGCTATTCAATTGCTCAAGCCCGCAAGTTACTGTTCCGAAGGCCGAAACCGTCAACCATGCACTGGTTCGTAGCAATTCAGGGCGGGAACATGATCAATTAAGCAAGCCCGTAACCTCCCATTTCGAATCAGCCAATATAAAATAAGACAAAAGTAATAAACAATAAAGTAAAAACATGGAGGTTATATGTCAATCATTTAGGTTCGGGGGTCCGATATGCGATCAGACTCGCAAACCTGCAAAAAAAAGAATTATGAAAATGAATGCCAATACTGCTCTAGTCCATATGGGTGGCCTGATATGTATTAACATAAAATTTCCCTTGCTATTTACATTGCAGTATTAAGTTGTTATTTGCTTTTACAGTGCTATGAATAGATGTTTAACCCCCTTGCGGGTCCTCTCTAGAACTTGTGGTATTTTCTCCTTCTTTTGCCATCTACAGGTGTGAAAACATTTGCGGGCTTGGGGAAATTGAGCAATTGAATAGCAATTTGAGATTTTCGCGATCAGAAGTCTTCCGGCCTTGACAGATCAAAAGCTTCAGGAGGCTGTAAGTAACGAGTTTAACCATCGCCATTTTTTCAAGGCCGTAACTCGTAAGCCATTCGGAGCCCGCAAAGATATGCCAATTGAATAGCAAATTAACTTGCGACCTCACTTACGGGCTACCTGATCGCCTGAAACGTCACTTGAACATGGCCCTATGTTTTTAAGAGTTGACTTTCCTAGACTTACACTAATAGATCAAGGGGCACACGTATTTTAACTTATTATCTATAGGTGAAGCCTGGATTGACCTGCACGACATTTGACATTTTCTCATTTATTTGACATTTTATTATGTCTATTAATAACAATTCAACTCAATGCACTTTTTTTTCTTGGCTTAATAGGCGCATTGATGATTTTCTGTGCCATTTATAAAGTATGAAACATGTGCATTAATTAGTGCATAACAATGCATTCTTCTTCAGTTTCTTGGTTAATTTCCCTAATCTGCTTTAGTCACGCCGGCAATACTGTTATACTTGTGGCGTTGACCTAAGATTTTGCAGAAATGAACATAATAATATGCTTGAGTTCTTTAGATACATTAAATATTTTAACATGTTTATTAAACAGAGCTTGGCCATCATGGAAACTATTTCAAGTTCATAGAACAAAGAATTGTTTATTTTAGTGGTAAAAAATGTATTGCTGACTACTGTTTAAATTCAACATTTTGTATCCCTCCACTTAAAAACATACTTAATTACACATTCTTAAATTGTTCCCATAATATAATATACAATATTTTTCTGTTAGTATACAGAATATACCTTTCGAGCGCGGCAGTGAGGAGGTTAATGCTGCTTAACCCGGTTTGTCCCCTCTTACCCGATCTGATAAATAATGCATGCTATTTTCTATCCAAATCCAGTAGACAAATCAAATATTGTTTCTTAAAGCTGTTTCTACTAGTTCCTATGTAGGATAAACTAATATTCCTTCTTTCAAATAGAAGTTTATTTTGTAATTCTGTTATGTAACATTTGGGGACTTTAAGAACATAGGGCCCTATTCTATTCGAAGCTCGTAAATGCCTCAAACTCATAAATTTGGCTGCAAATGTTTTTTTCTCTAAATGTTTAGATGTATTATATTGACTCAAGCTCTCAATTTATCTCCGTAAGCCTAAATGCTTAAACTCTGCCTTTTTAAGTAGGATTTCTGGGGCGTCATCATATGATCTGCCAATATTTAAGCAAGCCCACAATTGACTTCATAGACACCGCAAATAGTAAATGAGACCGTTATCATGGCATCTGTAAAATATGGAAGTTAGACATTGTGACGAGATCAGTCTCGTCAATGCGAATTGGAGAAGCTTGGTTGCACACACTCTGCCGTTTGACTACGGCCCATGTTGACTTTCCACCTACAAAGCCATACTCCATTTTGTCAGAAAGGACTGTGATCTAACTTTTGAACCACTGGACCAATTTGTATCATTTTGACACATGTTTGTATTTGGGGTATGCTGATTCTGAAAATGTATGTTTTATGTGAATGTGATGCATACTTTTAAAGTTATGAAAAATGTGTAGAAATGTGTTACAGATTCTGACCATCCCCCATTAGGTAAACACAGGGTGTCGCCAGGACTTGAACAAAGGGCCAGTGTATGGGGTTTCCCCAGGGGCATAGTTCAGGAGCAAACAGGAAGTTTCCATGAGGACAGTCTGGGTGAGAATGAGCATAGTAGCCATGCCTGGGGGGTGGCCCATGGGAGGAGTCTCATGGTTCCTACCCTGTCTGATTGGCCATAGGTAATTAGGGGTTGACCAAAGGTAGTCACTGCCCCTACGGTGTATGTGGAAATGGTTTTTATATATGTCTTGGTTTTTAATAAAGAAGAGAGTTCACTGCTTGACCCTCAAACACAGAGCGTGTGTCTCGTGCTTGGGGGATTGGGTGTCTTGCAGTAGCTGTCCCTATAGCACTGGACGGGCGGATCGGCTAAAAAGGCCTGGGCGCCCCCTTCTATGCTTGGGGGGTACCGTTACAGACATAATCTGCAATAGAAAGCTAAGAATTAATTAGTGCCAATAAGTAATATTTACTGGACTCGCAATCAAGCAATCTAGCACTCTATAAAATGTATTATCTGTTCTAGTCCATGTGGGTTTCATGATATTTATTAAACCTTTGAGTCCTGGGATCAATATTACTCAGAAATAACAATATCCTTTAATTGCATATTTGAGACTGTTGTACAATGAATTATAATATCTTTCCATGCCTTCCAATGCTTTTGAAGTACAGTATTCTGTGTTTAATTGCTGCTACGGCTCTAATAAGTATTTGAAAAATGCCTGGTGAGTCCTATGTAGTACTCATAATATTATTGACAGAAATGTGATACTTTTTTCAGCTGCAGGTCAGACTTTATTTTTGAGCTAGCTCTACGGGTCTGATAGAATATTGATTTTGTGTTATTGTAATTAGCTAGCTCCCGTAATATTTGAGCTGTGCTAAAACCGATGGAGTTCTAAGGCCGGTTTTGCAGCTTTGGCTGGCCCATAGTGATTGTGGGCGGGTAACTCGTAATCAGTAGCTGATGAATATGTGTCAATATTAAGTGTGATTTTAAGTGTGTATAAATTTACGAATTTGGCTGTAGAATATGGCCCATACTAAGAAATTCTGAAAGTTCATTATTTGTAGTGGCCATAATAACATTATACCATTGCACATCAATAAGTTGTAATACTTATTATTATTATCATTTAATAAGATAAAATATATAAAGTGACAAACTTTATCTATAATATACTTTTATTTTATATTTTTGCTCTCTGTCTTGTATTTCCTTATCCATTCAGTCACAGACTTCCTTTTTTCCAGTTGTATCATTTGCTTTGTTATCATTTTTCTAGGCTCTTAAGAAAAATTGTTGAAGGTTTTTTATTGTAACTCAGAGTGAAAGCTATAAAAATATTCACACACAATCCCACAGTTATGGATAAATACTACCTCTACTTCTCTTGTACGTGTATTCTAAAATCTGTATTTTAGTTAACTCTTAGTCCAATTCTGTTATAAACATGGAAACTGTTATCATAAACCATCTAATAGCTGAAAGCATTTTGGATAAAAGAGCTATATATTTATATGTATATGTGAAATAAATAAACAAAATAACCATGCTGGAATCAGGATGCATTTCAGAATGGGGTAAATATATATATAAGTTAGTGATTACCGTTGACAAACTTCCTGTTTTCATTATAAATAAAATGTTTGTCCAATAAAAAATGGAATCAGTATATACGGCAATACTCATTGATGATCTAGTTTACTGGAAATTCACGGTTACTTCACTCTTCATTATAATGGTGAAAGACTGACTTGGTTTTATTATTATTATATTATTAAATTGCTCACAAAACCATATACATATATATATATATATATATATATATATATATATATATATATATATATTGCTCACACAACCATATATGCCATAATGACATGGGTGTAGGAAAAGGGAGGGATGGGGTGGAAAAATCCCCCCCAGATTTGTCTATGTTTGTATGTATGTATATATAAGTTATCTTAGGGCCTGTGTATACAATTAGCTGTATCCACCCAGAATTATTCGGTCTCCTACACCCCTGCTTAATTAAATAATACAATTAAACAAATTAAATATGAGAACCCTTGGAAATGAGAGAAATCCTAGACAAAGGGATATTTTAATCAAAGTGGGGATACGTGGGGTTAAGAAGGAGAGTTACACAATGGGCCCTATTAAATTCTCCCTCGTAGTTCTCTCGGTGCTCGCAAAGGCAGTTTTCCTGCTGTTTGCGAGTACCGAATCTCTCGCAGCCTGCTTTGCGATATGACTGCGAGAAAATGGCCGAGAATAGGCTCCGAGAGAGCTACGTAGCCTTAAATCTATGCATGATTCTCGCATATCATAAGAATCCCTACGTGGACAAAAAGTCCACGCAAGGGATCCGAAAGCCTCTACGTGCTGCCTCGGAACAGCCCGAGACAGCAGTGTGAGGCTCCCCCCTGCACCCTATACACATCCCCATGCTGCAGGGGTCTCTATCAGGACCCCTGCAGCACCCCCACATTAACCCCTTGCAGCGGGGGTCCCCGATCTGCATAGATCAGGCCCCCCGCTGCATTTAAAACTTTTAAATTCCCTGCCGCGGTCCCTTTAAGGAGCCGCGGCACACTATTACCCAATCCCAGCCGCAGCACTTAAAATTAACCCCCCTCTATGCTGGGGGTCCCCATCGGGACCCCCGAAGTGTCCCCATATAAACCCCCTGCAGCGGGGGTCCCCTATCGGCACCGATCGTGACCCTGCTGCAATTCAATTTTAAATTTCCCGCCTCGCAGGTCCTTAAAGGACCGTAAAGGTTCTGAAAGGACTCGCACTAAAAATATTAACCCCAACTATAATTAACCCATTAACTCATGGTGGTCAATCCAGACCAGCATAAGGCCTTAATTAACCCATTAACTCATGGTGGTCAATCCAGACCACCATAAGGCCTAAATTAACCCATTAACTCATGGTGGTCAATCCAGACCACCATAAGGCCTTAATTAACCCATTAACTCATGGTGGTCAATCCAGACCACCATAAGGCTCTATTTAACCCATTAACTCATGGTGGTCAATACAGACCACCATAAGGCCTTAATTAAACCATTAACTCATGGTGGTCAATCCAGACCACCATAAGGCTCTTTTTAACCCATTAACTCATGGTGGTCAATCCAGACCACCATAAGGCTCTATTTAACCCCTTCAGTCCCATAAGGGTATATTATTACCATTATGGGCCTGTTACAACCCAACATTAACCACATAAGTGCCATGATGGTCCTCAAGGACCATCATGACACTAACTACAAACACTACACTATAACCCCCAATAAACCATTTAATCTAAACTAACCCCCCTCTACACTAATCTATTAACACTTACACTACCTACCTACACTACCTACCCCCTAATAAACCTCCCCAACACTCTAATTACAGAAAAAAACCCTACCTTACAGAAAACAAAAAAACCTACAGTACAGAAAAAAAAATACATTACAACCCCACCCCCCACTACAGAAAACAAAAAAATACATTACAACCCCACCCCCCACTACAGAAAAAAAAAATTACACACCTGAAAAGGAAAGACAGATAAACACAATACAATACATACATATAATACATTACATACATTACATACAATACATGACATTACATATAATATATTAAATATAATATATTACATATAAAATAATAAATGTAATATATTACATATAAAATATTAAATATAATATATTACATATAAAATATTAAATATAATATATTACATATAAAATATTAAATATAATATATTACATATAATATATTACATACAATACATGACATACAATACATGACATTACATACATTACATATAATATATTAAATATAATATATTACATATAAAATATTAAATATAATATATTACATATTAAATATTAAATATAATATATTACATATAATATATTACATACAATACATGACATACAATACATGACATTACATACATTACATATAATATATTAAATATAATATATTACATATAAAATATTAAATATAATATATTACATATAAAATATAAAATATAATATATTACATATAATATATTACATACAATACATGACATTACATACATTACATATAATATATTAAATATAATATATTACATATAAAATATTAAATATAATATATTACATATAAAATATTAAATATAATATATTACATACAATACATGACATACAATACATGACATTACATACATTACATATAATATATTAAATATAATATATTACATATAAAATATTAAATATAATATATTACATATAATATATTACATATAGTCCAAATCAAATACCCCCTATCTATCTAACATACAATCTATTTAATTTAAAATAAATCCTAACTATATCAAATACATCCCCCTATCTATCTAATATACAAAAAATCCTAACTACATACACAGACTCTATTCTAAAATAAAATACAATAATTACAGTCCTAACTACACAGACCCTAATTCTAAGCTAAAATCAATAAATTAAGACCACTTACCTTTAAGATGTTGCTTCAGATCACTAACCTATGGGTCAAACAAAAAAATAAAATTAGTACAAAACATTAACATCCAATAAATAAACATTCTATACATTCTAAATAATATACTCACCTTTACAGCATGTCCCGTCATTGTTTAGCTCTTCCGGCGCGGCCCTGTTAAAAAAAAACACAATACATGAATACATTAATACAATATATAAACAATAAATAAAATACACATATAAACATCTAAATATACATTTAACTTACCTCCCCGCGATGTCCCCGGCCTTCTCTCCTTCAGCCCCGGCTGGGCCGCGGAACCATCCGCGCTCTAAAAAAAAATAAAAAAAAAAATAACGGAGGTCTGCACTGGCAGACCTCCTTGACGCTAATGAACCTCCCGGAGTCGTTTCCGGGAGGAAATTGGCATTGGCGGCTTGTGATTGGCTGAAAAAGCTGTCTATCAATTTCAGCCAAACAAAAGTCGTCAATGTGTGAGCCAATCAGGATGGGATACACCCCAATATCCCACCCTGATTGGCTAAAACACTTGTCTATCTTTCTGGGAACCAATCACAAGGCTCAGATGCCTTCAGCCAATCACTATGGGATACACCCCCACGGAGTGATTGGTAGAAGACATCTGCACATCCTGATTGGCTCCTACATTGACGACTTTTGATTGGCTGACAGCTTTTTCAGCCAATCACAAGCCGCCAATGCCAATTTCCTCCCAGGAACGACTCTGGGAGGTTCATTAGCGTCGGGGAGGTCTGCCAGTGCAGACCTCAGTTAGTTTTTATTTATTTATTTTTTAGAGCGCGGATGGTTCCGCGGCCCAGCCGGGGCTGAAGGAGAGAAGGCCGGGGACATCGCGGGGAGGTAAGTTAAATGTATATTTAGATGTTTATATGTGTATTTTATTTATTGTTTATATATTGTATTAATGTATTCATGTATTGTGTTTTTTTTTAACAGGGCCGCGCCGGAAGAGCTAAACAATGACGGGACATACTGTAAAGGTGAGTATATTATTTAGAATGCATAGAATGTTTATTTATTGGATGTTAATGTTTTGTACTAATTTTATTTTTTTGTTTTAACCCATAGGTTAGTGATCTAAAGCATTATCTTAAAGGTAAGTGGTCTTAATTTATTGATTTTAGCTTAGAATTAGGGTCTGTGTAGTTAGGACTGTAATTATTTTATTTTATTTTAGAATAAGGGTCTGTGTATGTAGTTAGGATTTTTTGTATATTAGATAGATAGGGGGATGTATTTGATATAGTTAGGATTTATTTTAAATTAAATAGATTGTATGTTAGATATATAGGGGGTATTTGATTTGGACTATATGTAATATATTATATGTAATATATTATATTTAATATTTTATATGTAATATATTATATTTAATATATTATATGTAATGTATGTAATGTCATGTATTGTATGTAATGTATGTAATGTATGTAATGTATTATATGTATGTATTGTATTGTGTTTATCTGTCTTTCCTTTTCAGGTGTGTAATTTTTTTATTTTCTGTATTGGGGGGTGGGGTTGTAATGTATTTTTTTGTTTTCTGTAGTGGGGGGTGGGGTTGTAATGTATTTTTTTTCTGTACTGTAGGTTTTTTTGTTTTCTGTAAGGTAGGTTTTTTTTTCTGTAATTAGAGTGTTGGGGAGGTTTATTAGGGGGTAGGTAGTGTAGGTAGGTAGTGTAAGTGTTAATAGATTAGTGTAGAGGGGGGTTAGTTTAGATTAAATGGTTTATTGGGGGTTATAGTGTAGTGTTTGTAGTTAGTGTCATGATGGTCCTTGAGGACCATCATGGCACTTATGTGGTTAATGTTGGGTTGTAACAGGCCCATAATGGTAATAATATACCCTTATGGGACTGATGGGGTTAAATAGAGCCTTATGGTGGTCTGGATTGACCACCATGAGTTAATGGGTTAATTAAGGCCTTATGGTGGTCTGGATTGACCACCATGAGTTAATGGGTTAATTAAGGCCTTATGGTGGTCTGTATTGACCACCATGAGTTAATGGGTTAAATAGAGCCTTATGGTGGTCTGTATTGACCACCATGAGTTAATGGGTTAATTTAGGCCTTATGGTGGTCTGGATTGACCACCATGAGTTAATGGGTTAAATAGAGCCTTATGGTGGTCTGGATTGACCACCATGAGTTAATGGGGTAATTATAGTTGCCTGGGGTTAATATTTTTAGTGTGAGTCCTTTCAGGACCTTTACGGTCCTTTGAGGACCCGCGAGGCGGGAAATTTAAAATTGAATTGCAGCAGGGTCACGATCGGTGCCGATCGGGGCCCCCCGCTGCAGGGGGTTTATGTGGGGACACTTTGGGGGTCCCGATGGGGACCCCCAGCATAGAGGGGGGTTAATTTTAGGTGCCGCGGCCGGGATTGGGTAATAGTGTGCCGCGGGCCCTTTAAGGAGCCGCGGCGGGGAATTTCAAAGTTTGAAATGCAGCGGGGGGACTGATCGGTGCCGATCGGGGACCCCCGCTGCAAAGGGTTAATGTGTGGGGGCTGCGGGGGTTCCTATGGACCCCTGCAGCAAGGTGTTCATGTGAGGACACTTCGGGGGTCCCGACGGAGACCCCCGCATTGAGGGGGGGTTAATTTTAGGTGCCTGGGGGGTTTTTGGAGTACCCCCTACGGCAGGGCTTATGTGGGGGACTGCCGCGGAGGTCCCTTTTAGGACCCCCGCAGCACTTGATGAGGAGTGGGAGCCTGCCATATCATCTCGCAGGCTGTCACTCCTCATGTACATTTACGGAGTGTAGATACGTACGGCCCAGCTGCGTAGCTCATACGTTGCTTGCAGCAGGGCTAATTTTATAGCATTGTAAGTTAGAGAAACTTTGCAGTACGTAGGGCTTAAGTAGAAGCCTCTTATTTACGAGGCTGGAATTTAATGAGGCCCAATATGTTTAAACATTCTATGTGTTCTATAGGAGCAATAGCTGCTGAGACCCATTCTGTGATTGGCTAATACACCTATTACTATAGAAACACTGTGTTCATATGAATCAAGTGGCAGACCTTTGTAGAAACTGTTCTGAAGTTTTCAGTGAGTAAAAGCAGAACTTTTATCCATTTGTTAATACAATTATGTTTAAACATGCAAATAATTACTTGATTGTTTTAATTTTAAAATCCGTGAACCCTCAATGTTTCTTTAAGACTACATAATAATTGTATTTATATTGATTACAATCTACTGCAATACACTAGTAGTATGTAAGGATTCTTGATCTACTTCTGTATTCTGATAAGTACAGTCATGTTATGCTTGCCAATTTTGCTTTCCCATTGAAAACTTTTTGGAAAGGAAAGTTATCTATAATCATCTGATAGAAAGCATATACTGCCCTAGTGTAATGTACAAAAAATGTGGTTTGCTTTTATTTTATTTCAATTTTCCATGAAATACTGAGAGCCAACATTTTGAACATTAGTTCCACTTTAGGAGTGGTTCATTTCCACCCACTATGTTCTGGCAGAGACATCTCAGCATTATGTCTCACAAAATAATAGAACTGAATTAGGTGACAGTACATTTGTTTAACTTCTATTTATTATCCAATTTATTTCCTGACAGAGCCATTTGGTTTTCAAGAAAGTAGACAATGTTGGTTGTGTTATTCGTGTTTTGTTTTTTTGATCTAGAAAAAATAATTTAATAATTCTTCCCAAATTATTTGTGTAAACCAAGTCATGAACTTGAGACTAATAATGAAAAAGTGTTGTGATGATTATTATTGTAAGGAAACTAAATGGTGCACTTATTATTTGGTTACCACATTCAGACTTGGAAGCAGATGCACAAATACACCAGTAAATAAAAAATGAATGATAATTTACATAGTTCTACATTTTTCTATGAAATCCAAACTGACTGCTGTGTGCGAGTTCATTCAATTATTATTATTTGCTTGTAAAGTATGAATATATTTAGCAGCAATTCCTGAAAAATGAAAAATATGTCTGCAATGAAAATACAATACCATAGTAAAGAATACACTTAGTAACAATAAAGCCTCCTGCATATCCGCTCTCATCTCCATGTTAGCCATAATCTACATTTCACTCTTTCATGATTTTTCTTATACTGCTCCCTCTCTAGATTTTAGTTGAATTATAATGAACTGATTAATAATTTTGTACCTCGAGGATGACCTTTTATGTCACTTGGGCTCTTTTTAGAGGACCACTTTTTCACATAGACAACTCTATGTGCCATTCTCAATAACTGCTAAAAACATACAGCAAAGTGGTTTGACCACGAGGACAAACTTTGAGGTATCTCGTTTTTTTTTTAGAGGACCACTATCTCACATAGACAACTCAAAGTAACAGACCTTCACAAAACTTGACAAAGCACTCTATAATTTAATATACTTATTGGTTTCATTAAACATATATTTAGTACTTTCATTGTATGTACTTACCACTTTTCATGTATGTACTTGCACTTTTCTGTTCCTGTGGTTCTCGGCTTCATTGAATTTAATAATCACTTGAATTGTATGTACTTAGGAGGTTTACTGTATGTATTTAGGGATTTTGAACTCTTCATATATAATTGCAGACAGGATATTGATCCAAGGAGTAGTCTGATCGCCAGTATCTGGGGTCAGGGAGGAATTTTTTTTTCCCATTTGAGAAAATTGGCTACATTTCATTTGTTTTATTTTTTGTTTGCCTTCCTTTGGATTCAATAACAACATTTACATATGTGTTAAATAAAATATAATGTGTTACAATATAGATATGGATAAAAAAATGCAACTGTCTTATAATATTGATGTAGACGTTAAAAAGAAAAATGTTACAAACTTAAAAAGACATGGCTTCTCAGTTGGTGACAGATATAACTATACAAGTTGCATATTATAACAATAAGCACATTAAGTACTTAAACAATTAATTGTTGTCCTTTTTAATACATTGAAAAACAATAAATATTAAAAATAAAAATTGAAAAAGGGGGAGAGACTCGCATTGGGTGGCAAACAGCATTTAAAGGCTACGAATTGTAATCCCGTCATTTTTGACAGTTCCTAGAATGATTATAAACACGGGCGGAGCTACTGCAGGTGCAGCCAGTGCTATGCACCAGGGCCCTTCATCTCCTGGGGGCCCCAGTGTACCCTGTATTGTAGAATAAATTAAACTTATTTTAAAAAAAAATCTGTAGTGTAGGGCCCCTTCTGAATCTCTCTCCACATATCCAGGCACCACTAGGTCCCCTGACCTCCTCTTCCATTCCTGCCTTTTGCCTGTCTTCCACAGTGCAAACTGGACCCCTGGGGGAAGAGCCAGGTTATGAGGGGGCTCAGCTGCAGGCATGGGGGAGTGGAGCATGCAAGGAACAGGTAGGTGATAGATAGGAGAGAGGGGAGAAAGGGGGATAATCAGATAGAAGAGGGGAGAGAGGGGGGAGGGAGAGAGAGGGGGGAGAGGGGTAAGGGGAGAAAGGACGGAGGAGGGGGAGAGAGGGGGGAGAGAGAGAGAGGGAAAGAGAGAGGAGAGGTGGGAGGGATAGATAGAGGGGTGAGGGAGGGGGGGAATAGAGAAGGTAGAGAGAGAGAGCAGGAGGGAGGAAAGAGAGGAGGAATGGGGAGAGAGGTGGGAGGGAGAGATAGGGGGAGGGAGAGAGGGAGGGGGAGAGGAAGAGGGAGGGGAGGGGGAGAGACAAGGGAGGGAGAGAGAGGGGAAGGGAGAGAGAGGGGAGGGAGATAGGGGGAAGGATAGATTTGGGAGGGAGAGAGAGGGGAGGAGGGGGAGAGAGGGGAGAAAGAGAGGGGGAAGGAGAGAGAAGGTGGGTGGGAGAGAGAAGGAGAGGGGGAGAGAGGGTCAGAGAGAGAAGGACAGGGGGAAAAGGAGGGAGGGAGAAGGAGGGAGAGGAGGGAGAGAGAAGGTGGGGAGAGAAGGAGAGGAGGAGAGAGAAGGAGTGAGAAAGAGGGGAGAGAGAAGGAGCAGGAGAAATTGAAGAGGGAAGGAGGGGGAGAGAGAAGGAGAGGGAGGAGAAGGACAGGGAGAGAGGAGAGAGAGGGGAGAGAGAAGGGGAGAGGGGAAAAGAGAAGGGGAAAGAGAAGGAGAGGGGGAGAGAGAAGGTGAGTGGGAAGGATAGGGAAGAGAGAAGGGAAGGGGGAGCGAGAGAGGGGGAGAAAGAGGAAGAGAGAAATAATTGAAAGGTAGGGAGAGAGAGAGAAAGAATTTGGGGAATACACTTAATAAATAAAAAAAAAATAAAAAAAAATAATATATATATATATATATATATATATATATATATATATATATATATATATATACATATAATATTATAGGCACGGAGGGCCCAATCAAAAAAAATAGTTTTGACCACAGCCAACCATGGTGGGGGGGGGGGGCAAATATATATTTTGGCACCAGGGCCCTCCATTCACTAGCTACGCCACTGATTAAAATGTACCAAAAAGTACAATATTTTATTTCTTTAAGTCAGTTATGTTTGACACAAGTATCCTTTATTGTTTTTGCATTCCTTTAAAAAAATTAACATTTGTATTTTTTCTATAGAAGTCTGAAAGTATACAAATTTGGAAAAGCCCAGTACTTTAAATTGGTTGACTAAAAGGCAATGGAAACTACAACTAATATAATGTAGAATATATGGATTGGTAGTATACAATAATTATTATTATTGTTTATTTGTAACGCACCAACATATTCCGTAGCGCTATACATGGGTATGTTCAAGGCAAAAACAATAGCAATATTAAAACACTGCAAAGGAAGGAGGGTCATGTCTTTAAGTTTGTAATCCAGTGTCCAAAGTACTTTCCCCAAAGCTACATGCAAGATTGAAAACTCGCAAACTTACAATAATATAAATCATTACTGTATACTACCCATCCAGATACAGTAAGATGATGATAACCTTTTGAAATATGATTTTATTATTTAAGGTTAATGATTACAATCCGTATCTTTTTATTCATGATGCACCGATTTTAGTCTCTTGGTAGCAATTTCTCAGACAAGGCAAGACATTTTCCAGCTTCCCCCATTCTGTTTCATAAACATGCTCTTAATATTATGGATATGGTAACTTGGATTGTTTTTGTGGCATCTAAAAGCTGTAAATACCTTTCTATAAACACCTACACAGATTCCTGATTTTCTAACCACATTGTATGTATATAGCTACAAGCTCTCTAATATTTACTAGATCTCCTGGAGGATATGACGTTTGACCTTGATCACTCCTACAACCTCCCACATGCTTTGCCAGCACATATTATTCTGTTGGCTGCCTTTCAATGCATGTCCAAGCCCCAAGGGTCATATCAAGCCACAGTTTCTCAGGGGATTTCCAGCTGATGTTTTAATGTTCTTTTTGAATAGGTGTTAAATACATTTAGAAACTGCACAATCCAGAGTACACAAATAGAATTTTTATCTCTGTCTATATATTACTTTTTTTCTATCTATATATTTTATTTTTCTAATGTCTTAAAATCTTCCAGTCCGGATTAATATCAAATTCACACTATGAACAATTAACATTTATATATAGCATAAACAGAACATAAATAGAACAGAGCATGTTATTTTCGGCTGTTAGGAAATTTGTATCTGTGTTTTGAAAAATGCAAGAAACCAACCTTTGGGATTTCTATTATTGTAATATTTGGTTAACTTGAGTCAGTATATTATAAAATCATGCCAGTTCGATGTGGAAGTAGCCAACAGTGGAAGTCTATATGCATATCTCACCTACTGTTCTGAAGAGTTTGGAAGGCTCAATAGAGCTACTATGTACACCATGACTAATGTAGCTTATATTCCAATATGATAAGATACCCTGTTTTGCTTGTGATTACATTCTAGACTGCATAATACACATACCCAAATTCACTAACCAACTGTGCTCTCTTCACCTTCCAACTACCACAAAGATGTGCTTATACCCTGACATGTTATGCTGCTGCATTGACTTTGGTTTAATATTACAACAGAAGTTATAAATGAGACAAATGTTTGTCATCACATATTTGCATCTATAAGCTGTTAATATTATTTATCCAAAACACATGTCAATCATAAATTCTTTTGCAATGGCTTTATAAATACGTTACATATAAAAGGTCACCAATGTCTTATACATCTAAATGCATGACTTAATGTCTAATGCAATAATATATATATATATTACAAAAATGTAATGAATGATATATATTTTTTAGATCTCAAAATATTCCCACGCTCTTCTCTTGAGTGATAAATCATGTCCTCTTTCCACAACATACAGGCTTGTTTCTATCCCTACAACACTTTCATTTGCTATATGTTCCTCTTACCTTTTTAAATCCCCTCTCTTATATGGGTGGTCCACGAGTTACGGACGAGATACATTCCTGAGAAAGTCTTTAGGTCGGATTTGTATGTAACTTGGATCCCTGAATAATAATCATAATAATGGTAATACTATACTAGATCATTTGTAGCAATAATAATATACTGCAATAATGTAACAATAAGAATAATAATACAGCTCTAATGTAATAATAAGTTACATAAACTATCATGCTTTTACTGTTAATTCAAACAGAAAGAACATGAAAGCAAACTCAGACAAAAAGCCTCAGTCTATAAGTCGGTGTGTCTGTAACCCGATCTCCTGTATAGTGATTGTGACGATCCGAGTGATCCGAGTTATAATTAGCAAAATGTGTTTTAAAGGTATTTGGAAGGTTTTGGGATTTTACTAGATATGTAATATATGTATGTATGTGTGTTTTTTTTTTTTTATGAAATTTGTTTTTTGAATTTAAGAAGCAATGAAAATCTCTGTTTTTACAGCCTCTGTTTTTGCATTAGTCAGAGCCTCTCCATCAGGAATCAGCGTTTCCAGGAGTTCCAGTAACCTTTCCTGTGGTAGTGATCAGGACAGGTTACTTGCAGGGTAGAGATAGGATAAGTATCGCAGCTACCAGTAGCACAATACGTAGACATACCATTTTCTATATGCCTCAGAGTGAACTGCGTTTATTCACCTCCAAACACCAACTGACTAACAAACAAAAACTACAGAGAAAAAAATAAAGAACCAAAGCACAACCTACCTTTACTTCTCCCCCTCATTGATCTGGCACATATTGGTTGTCATCAGGGGGAAGGAGGGCTCCCTTGCTCCATTTACAACTCCCAAAGATCAATAAAAACTAGTTTAAAGCGTTATGGCCGGCTCTTTGATCATGCCTGAGAGACTAAGATACGGGTAAGATAGGGGGTAGGGAATAACTGGGAATTGCATCACTATCACATGAACCATGTATCAGTCACCTTATATCAATAACAGCATATACATTGTAATCAAGAAATGATGGCAGAAACTATCTACACACACATTACATACATGACATTGAACACAGTAATATTACATGGGAAATGACATACAGGATGAGGCAGGGGCATATGCCATAAGAAACATGAGCATGGTGGCAATATAATTCCTCCACCCATTTTCCAGTGGGGATGTCTGTTCTGTGGTAGCTAACTGAACCAAAATCCAGGCCCTGGAAGGGGTCCGTGACAGTGATTTTTTAAAAAATTAATTGGAGAGATAGAGTGAAAAGTGGGCCCACTTGATGGTTACTCTTGATGGCCTTTACTGCACTAGTGCCTTTGTAGAATCTATGCATGAATTCATCTCACTACTGTTTGTAATTAGCCTTGGAAATTAGTCTTGAAGATTATTACCATAACAGAAACATTGAAAATGTTATATAATTATTTATATAACTCGAGTGCCAAACTGGCTGGTGGGATAAGATGTCAGTTGATTAAACAAAATATTTAAGCATAGATGTTAAATGTTGTTGTTTTTGTTTGTTGCCTTAATAAAGTAATCTTGTTTATTTCATCATTAGATGATTTCTGTGTTCATCCTTATGTAACCAGGCGTATAGAACAAACCTATTTAGGTGTTGTTGTGTTCATCCATAGGTAACCAAGCCTATAGAACAAACCTACTTAGGTGTTGTTTGTTCTGTTGTGCATTTTGAGGGTAAAAGAATGCCACACCCACCTACTATTTACATTATATGGTTGTCCATTGCAACCTATTATTTATCATTGTTTTCATACACAAACACTTATAGTATACCCCTCAAATTTTAGGGGTTAAATCGTTTTTCCTGTTAAAATGAAATATTTCTCTGAGTTGGTAATATGCTTTATCAAATCAAACTTGGCTAGGCCACTGTGAACATATTTTCTCATGAGCAGAAAGACCTTCAGAATGTTACTTCTAAGATAGCGTGTTATAAGACATGTATTTCATTTCAATTCTCCATTGTCTATTATTACAGGTTTAAGATTAGCGTCCAATGGTGTATTCTACTGACCATAAATAATTTGGCACGTAATTAATACCGAGGTCATAACTAGAAGCCAATATACACAATATTTCTTTATAATATATTCTAATCTATTCCTATATATTACAAAGGGGAGTAACTAATTGTCATTGGTGGAAACCAATCTCGTGACTAGGAGACAGAAAGAGTTTATCAGGAGCACGGAGAGAATATTCAGGGCTTTTGCATTTTGGACTTTTGTCTTTGGCTGGTTTTCCTGGGTCTTTCCTGCTACCACCTTAGCCTTCTTCTAGACCACTTTCTAATCTTTATCTTACAGTCCTGTTCTGAGAATAATCTTGACTGTCATCCTTGGCATAAATTTATACCCCTTTCAAATCTTCCTTGAGATATATTAATATATCTGACTGTATCAAATTCTATTCAATCTCAACTCTCTCTACACAATCCAAGCACACAAAGAGGGATTTCTTCTGTGAGAAGGGATTCTGCAGTGACAAGTGTTATCCTGAAATTACATACATAGGTAATGTATCAAATGGTGTTAGCTATCTAATTTGTAGTAGAGCTAAACTTAGCCCCATATATACCACAATCCTTCTGTTAACCTTTTGGGAGTGGTCACTAAACAAGACTAATTAGCATCTTCATTCCCGGACTGGAGATGTTAATCAATATTTTAATCTGTGCCCATATCCCCTAAAACAGACTGATTGGCTTTATTCAATAATATAACCATTTAGCTCTGTTACAAAGCCAATTATTAAAACCTCCACACCACAAACCATACTTAGTTATATTCAAAATATATAATCTTGGATCACACATCAACCAAACTGTCTTATATCATTATTGATTGAAGTGACTGACTTGATAAATTAAATTAAATGTAATCAATTCTGATGTAAGACCAACACCCAAATAATAACTTGCCAACACCTAAATACAAAGGTTAATTAGCTTGTAACCTCACATACAATATAATCAACTTTTATACATATTGCTTCAATATATACTTCTAGATTCTTACTGCTATATATAGTGTCATTATTATATTATTGTTAATCTATAATTGATAAGTTTGTATCCATGGCTTACTGATTGATACAATGATCTAACCAAATATAAAGTATTTTAAGACTAACTGTTATCCAATCATGCATAGAGATTGTAATACACGTCATCTAGACTGTATTGTGATCTAACTAAATATCAAAGCTTGCATGTGTAGATACTTCTAATTGTTTATCCTTGATATTTAGTTATACCAATAAAAGCAATTTCTGCACACAGAAAATATTTGTCGATAACTTGATCTTTGAACTTAATTAACCTATACACTGTAATATTTTAAGAAACTATATTGATCTATACAGTGTAATATTTACATCAGATGAATTGCACTGACAGTTTTCAGTTTCAGCACCTTTTTATGCAAATGACCCTTACAGGTTTTGTCACCCTAAGGGTGATAGGGAGCTCCAGACGTGGACTTCTTGCTCACTGTGCCATTGGGTGTTCAGCTACACCTCACTGATGAGGTCCAAGAGAGGCCGAAACGTATGTCTGGGGTTTGCTGCTTCTACAGATCCGGGTAAAGTTGCTTGGTAATTTGTGGCTGGATCACTCTTTTTAGTGAGACCAGACTGATATACGGTACTACAGGATATTTCTCCCGTTGAAGGGCACAAGTGAGTTAAACAAGGCTACTCTTTTAGTGGGTAACCAGACCTATAGAACAAACCTACTTAGGTGTTATTCATGCATCTGACTTTGTTTTTTTGATGGCTTAAGATGTCAGTTGATTAAAAAACAAACATTTAAGCATAGCCGTTTTTGTTGGTGAGGTAAGTAATCTTATTTATCTCACCATGATTTTTTTATTCATCCTTCCTTTTCCTACCACTTTGGAAATAAGCCCACTAGGTTTAACATCCAGTGTATATGAATGACTACTACACCAACAAGTAGCAGGCCCAGAGATACAACTTTCAGCTTCCATTGTGATAATTTTGAATAGTGTTTCCATATGCAGACACATGTATATGAAGCAACATATACAAAGATAAAAGTGCCATATAATGGAGAGAGAGGGAAAGGAGTAAAAGAGAGAGAGAGAGAGAGAGAGAGAGAGAGAGAGAGAGAGAAGGGAGCAAATGAGAGAGAAGGGAGTAAAGGAGATAGAGGGGAGTAAAGGCGGAGAGAGTGGAGGGAGTAAAGGAGAGGGAGTGAAAGAGAAGGGAGTAAAGGAGAGAGAGCGAGAAAAAGAGAGTAAAGGTAAGAGAGAAGGAAGTAAAGGCGAGAGATACAAGGGAGTAATGGAGAGAGAAGGGAGTAAAGGAGAGACAGAAGGGAGTAACCAAGAGAAAGAGAGAGAAAAGGGAGTAACGGAGAGAGAAGGGAGTAAAGGAGAGAGAGCGAGAGAAAGAGAGTAAAGGCGAGAGAGAAGGAGAAGTAAAGGAAAGACAAGGGAGTAAAAGAGGGAGAAAAGAGTAAAGGAGAGACAGAAGGGAGTAACCAAGAGAAAGAGAGAAAAAAGGGAGTAACGGAGAGAAAAAGAGGGATAGAGAAGGGAGTAAAGGGGAGAATGAGAAAGGTGTAACAGAGAGAGGGAGAGGGGAGTACAGGAGAGAGAAGGGAGTAAATGAGAGAGAGAGAGAGAGAGAGAGAGAGAGAGAGAGAGAGAGAGAGAGAGGAGAGTAAAGGAGATAGTGAAGGAAGTATAGGAAAGAGAGAATGGAGTAAAGGAGAGAAAGAAAGTGAAAAGGGAGTAAAGGAGAGAAAGAGGGAGAGAGAAGGGAGTAAAGGGGAGAATGAGAATGGAGTAAAGGAGAGAGAGAAGGAAGTAAAGGATAGATAGAGAAGGACGAGAGAGAGAGATATCTTAGTGTTGCAGTGCTGAAGGCAAGAGTTAAAGCACAGAAATGTTGCCTTTTCTAATACACACAGCATGACCAGTAGCTTTCTATTGGTCTCAACTATAATCTGCATCACATGACTACGGTTTTTCCAACTCCATTAAAATATTGCATACATTTTTTAAAGAAATGAAATACTGTTAACAGATTCAAGAAAAAAAATAGTTTATTATCAGATCTTCCCAAACAGTCCTTCAATAATCTCTGTAATTTAAGAAATGTTTGTTACAATTTGCAGCTGGATATGAGTTACATTTTAATTTCCAATGCCAAAAGTCTTTGATATGTCACATTATCTTCAGTAAAGACAATATAAAATTAGCCCTGAGGTTTTGATTTGCTAAAATACATTCACAAAAATTCTCAAGAGCACCCAAGTGAAAGTTACGGGAACACACCTTCCGAGTGATCTGAATAATGTAATATTATTATATTTATATATATATATTCCCTTTTTAGATGAATTCAGCAGCCTTTATTAAAGATATATTTAGAAATATTTTTATTGTTACATAAAAATATGCTTTACGTGCGTTGTGATACAGCCTAGTTTTTTTGAGTCATTTGTATGTTTCAATAAAATATATTTATGCATATATCATCTTACTTTAAAAGCACAGCAGCAAGATTCTCATTAATGTGCAATGTACAGGAAATGTTGTCATTCAATTTAAAGAAGTTCACTCATAAAAAAATGAGCTTGGCTAGTACTATTGACTTTTTTTATGTTATAAAACATATGCTGTTACTCTTCATCCTACCTCATGTACTGTATGCATGTTTCTGCTAGTCAAACAATTAAATGTGAAGCAGAAGAAGGTGCACAATTGTATTTAAATTCATCTGTGCAATCTTTTGCATCAGACTGCTCTTAAATATTATAAAGCCAGCGTGGAGACACAAATGTTTGACATTTACGAGAAAATTAAGGTCTATCTTTCTCGTTCTCCCACTCCCTCTTTCCATATGTCCTTCCGTCTCCAGTTTCAACATAAGCTTTAATTGTACATGTTTCTTGCATGTCTAGTATGCTCCTGAGGATCACACGTCTGTGTGGTGTGAGCTAAGCGACGCAAAGCTGCCACGTTGACTGCGATTAAACTGGCAGAAGCTTGCAGCTCGGCTTCTCCGGCCTCTGTTTTCCGTTTTGCCCCGTTGCTTGTCATGCATTATGAAGTTTTGTAAAAGTTGGAGTTTTTCATGTTCTTCTTTAAGAAAGACATTGACAAGCAAGGTTTTCTCTTTTTTGATTTGTTCACTTATATCCTTTGGAATATCAGGTATTAACCAGTCCACCACTGCACTTAAAAACATAACCAGGTTCTGCAAACAAAAACACATACAACAATAAGCAAAGAAATCCACTGCAGTCTTTTTTAAAGGAACTTTAAAGTATATTAAGGGAATCTTCAATCAAAATCATGTGTGTGGGAACTGAGAAAAGACAAATTCGCCCCCCCCCCCAGATTTTTTAATGTGTGTGTTTATGTGTAGAGAAGCAGTTTGTGGTATTTTTTATACTATATGTGGTATCCCCCCAGATTTCCTCTGGCTCCTATACCCATGATCAAAATACAACATCAACCATTATTTCTTAAGTTACCCAGAGAGGTGGTTGCTATGTGAGGTGGGTGCTGAGAGGGATTGGGTGCTGTGTGGAGGTGGATATTGGGAGGGACTGCCTGCTATGTAGAGATAGTGTATGTATATATGTGTTATTCACTCAGACAGGAAGTAGGAAGAACAGCTATGGAAAGTGGTCTTGGGGGGAAGGGGGCAGCTATGGGAAAGGGTTTTGGTGAGGGATGCTGTTACAGGACAGAGTCGTAGGGAAGTGGATGTTATGGGAAAGGGTCCAGGGGAGGGGTTCTAAGTGAGTTGGTACCTGAGGAGGGTCCAACACAGAAATATTTTCAAACCCTCCCCTTGGGGGTGCCCAATTATTTTATTTTTTGTTTGTTTTTGCACCAGAACACTCCACGCTCTAGCCCTACCACTGCTTAACATCTTTCTATGATTACTGCCCTAGCACTTTAAAATGTATGCAAAAAGATGACAACTTTTTCCAGTAAGCAGATACTGATATTCAGTGGCTAAGGTGAGGGTTGAGATTGCTTTTAAGATTTGCCTTTAAGATTTAAAAATCTACAGCAGATATTATTATTACTCTATATTTATAAATCACCAGCCTTTTTCGTAGCACTATTTACAAAGTAGAATAAAATAAATATTTTGAGAAATATCACCCTAACAACTTTTATTGACACAATTTTCCTGTAACAGATTGTTAAGTTTAATTGTACTTACCTGAAAGAGATAGAGAACAACGACTTTTATTAGATTCCCTTTTATGGTAACACAACGGTAAGCTTAATGTTACTTACTTGAAAGAGAATAACGAAAGCTAGGCGTACAGCTAACACAGTCCAGTACTGCTTGGAGAAATCATAAGGGCTTGCAGACCATGGGGGTTCTCTATAATCCTTATATCTGGGCAGAAAAAAATGAAAATTAAATACTTTTTAACAATAAATACCTTTAGAGAAATTTACTAAGTATCTCATGTGTATATTACATTTACTATGCACTATTTCCAATTGAGAAATTAGGCCGTCTTTACATTATATTAATATCTTCTCATCTCAAGCGAGAAAGAGAAGTAATCCCCCCACCCCCTTGACTTTAATATACAAATCCTATACAAGTTCCTAAGATCAGCTCTTAGGTCACTATACAAAAATGTTTTACCAAGGTTACCTTATCGCTAAATACAAAGGATCATTTTATTGTACAAATGTATCTGGTGTTTAGCAAATAAAACTTTTGATCTTTTCTCTATTTAGAATCAACACTTTCTGCTTGGGAGTTCCTCAGACAGAAGTCCTAATTAAAATTACATATAAATGTAATGTAAAACAAATATTCAGAAGTGTTTTTCTGTTTATTTAGTGCAAATTAATAACACACTTGACAAACATACCACAGAGAATAAATCACAACAACCTAGCTTTTGATATGCAATTTCTGAAGCTTTATATTTACCCATTTACTAGCCTTCACAAGGAATATATATAATGATTTTATTGTGCCTATTCCTAAGTGCACTTGGCACAAAATAAATAAGGATGTATAACATGTCACTGACAATAGGAGAACCCATTTAAATTTAAAGGCATTCTTTAGTCCTCAAAAATGCATAATATTCTTGTTATTACAGTCTAATATAGTATGTTGTTAATAATAAAACATGCTTGTAAATCATGCATGACTATTCACATGGCCTGCACATACCACTCGCACATTTTCACATATTTTAAGTAATATATTCATATTTATTTATACTTAAATATGGCCTTGTGTGTTTATGCTATGTATAATATATCTGATACTGTATGTCACATTGATGATGTTTTTAACAAAATACACGTTCTTTTTTCTGAATGCTTAAGAACATTCTTATTAATTTAGATAACTAACATTTTAACAAATGTGCTGTGTAGTGGTGAAATTAATACATAGTGCTTGGCATTTATTGAATGTGTATGTGCAGAATAATAATTACATTTACTGCAGTATGCTTCATCTGGGATTGTTTAACCAATACACCAATTCACCTACTATCCAAATGATTACCTTACATCGACCCACAGATTTTTACATATGTATATTTTATTTAGCATGTTTCTGCTTATTTGTTTCATGGCATACTACAATGCAATGCAAGGGTAGTTACCTTTAATTGGCTATATCTATGCTAGTACCATAGTTGTTGCGTAGAATGGGTTAATACATTTAGTAGCAGTGTTTTTATACAGAAATATTCACACTTTTTAACTTCCTAATGTTTTTCTGAAACTGTAACATAATTTTAAATATGATTGATTTTATTATAGTTCACAACAAAATAGTTCATTCTAGATTAAACAGAGCCTTTGCAACATCATAGGTTTCCCATGTAAGGAAATCACCAAACAGCAAATACCTTGTTAGGGGTTTGTCTTAGTTTCCAAGAAACATTCAAGCAATATGTGTGCTTTGCACAGGCTGATAAACAAATCTACTGAAATAAGGAGCCACTGATAAATAAAACAGTACTAGCGACTTGCACGTCAAAAATGACAGCAATAAAATTGTAAGGCAGGTAATGCTGTTTGGTCCAGACATACATTTTGTTGTTGTTCCGAGATCCTTCAGCGCTCATTGCGAGCCTCGCACTGAGCGCCTTCGGGTGCTCATTGCGAGGCTGTTGGTTGTTGTATGTTTTTTTTCTGATAGGCGCTTTTGCTGTTATTGCTTATTGCAAGGCTTTTTGTGCTATGAGCAGCGTTGGCAGTCGTTGTGAGTGGCGCGGTTAATGTCTTTTGTGTTTATTGTGATTTTTTTTGTGTTAAAATTAAATAATAATAAATTAATAAATGAATATACTTTACCTATTTGGAAGTAATATATGAAGGAAGCATTGTGTTGAAAAGCTCACAATCTGTTTTGATGTTCCTGCAGCATATAATGTAGGTTTGCACTGTTGTGGAGCTGAGGTGAAAGTGTCAGCAATGTGTGCAGTGTGTAGTGTAAATAGGCTGCGTGCGCGAGGAAAAGCCGTTAGGGTAGCTGTGTACTTCCGCATTGTGTAAGTTAGTGTTGTAAAATGGCGGGTGAATGTGTGTGGTACGCGTCTGTGGATGATTTAGCGTCCTTGCTAAAAGTGTATCTTGTACCTTGTACGGCTTTTTTGAAAAGCCAAATGTGTTTGGTTGTGTTTTGCGTCTTTAGGGATGTGTTTAGCCATTTTTTTTCTCGCTTAGGGGATTTTTGTGTGACTAAACTTGGGAATTTGGACCTAAATTGAGGTGTAACTTCAGTTGCAGAGGTCGTGGGAGCCGCCCTTGCTGTGGGTAAGTTTTTTATATATTTTTTTGTGTGTATGTATTGTGTTTTTAATGATTTCCGGTGCGCACGGTTCGGCCATTAAGGTCGTATTTTTGCGAGGTCGTAATGTTTTTTTTTCTAAGTCCGTAATTTTTCCGTTTTAAGTCCTGCATCTCTGCTAAATGCCGCTAAAAGTGCTCCGGGTTTAACGTCTCGCCCTTCGTCGCTCATTGCCTAAGTGCTACGGGTTTAACTGCTCGCCTTCGGCGCTCATTGCCTAAGTTTTACGGGTGTAATGGCTCGCCTGGCAATGCTCCGGCGCTCATCGCTAAGTCGTACTGAGTCCGCAAACAGCGTGACGACGACTCGTAGTTGGACTATTATAATATGTGATTCGGCTCTACTGACAAATATAAAATAAAAGCAGTTTATATTAAGATTCTGTATGAGTTTAAATAATCTATTATTCATTCATTGTGCTCTTTTACGCAAGCTTGCTTGCCATTAAGCAGAAGAGATCTTCATTGCCACTAAGGGTGGGTGTGTTGGTGATGTTATCAATGTACCAATTTTAGCAGTGGCAGAGCTAAAAAATGGAGGGCTCTGGTGTAAAAAAAAATGCTGCCCCCCACCCAAAGGGGGTTGTAAAAATGTTATTGCTCTGGGCCCCCCAGTACCAATTTACTAGTGCCCCTCCCCGAGACCCCTTCCCATAACAGCTCCCCTCCTTAAGACCCCTTTCCAAAATAGCACCCTTTCCTTATTGCTGCCTGTACAAAGTTCCTCTGCTTACAGCTCCAGGACTTATACAGGACCAGGGTGACGGGGGGCCCCTACCCTACACTACACTACAAATAAAGATATACTATTTCTTTATAGCACCCAGTCCTTTTCAACATCCACCCCCACCCCTCTTTGCATCCACAACTACACTACAGAAGAAAAAATGTAATAAAATTACACAGCACTGGGCCCCCTCCCAGACGAGGGCCCTGGTGCACTGCACCACCTGCACCACTAGTAGTTCCACCCCTGAATATCAGCTAAAGTATAAGACAAAGATGTAAAGTTATTCATTGGTATCATATCAGAGCCAATTTCATTCACTTCAGTGCTTAGTTTAAAGCACCTACTGTATTTTATTCTAGCTTTTTTCAAAACAACTCTACAGGATAGATGTAATCTAATTTTTCAATTTCAGCTCTTCAGGACACTTGTAAATTTACCCAATTTGTATTAGTTTGAGATGTATCAACCTAGACTATATAGCTGTAAGCTGTTGCCAGTATGTTTACCAAAGAGTGCCTGATAGTCAAAGCCCACAAAGAAAGATAATGAAAACTCCCAAGAAAGGTCATTGTGTGTCAGAAAACTGCAAGGTGTCTCTTTAAATTAAGATTAAATTCCAAAGCACTTTGGGATCCAACCCATAGGCTAGTAAACATATTCATTGACATATCAGATCTCTAAACTGTTTAGATATCAGTATCAGATTTCATTAAAGGGAAAGTCTTCCAGTGAACCAATTATAAGACTGATTCCTTGTACATGGGTGTCCAAATGATATTCTGGAATGTGCTCAAGGGCTCTTCCTTAACATAGCATCTGTTTCTTAAACTTTACATCCCATGTCAATCTGATTTGGCCTGAATAATGTCTGAGCCAAATCTACCATATAGTCTGTGGAATCTTTTTAGTACATGTTGAAAACGGTAGCTAGCTCAGAGAATTAATTGCTTCCTGGGGCTATCAACAAATATTTTGGGCTCATCTTTCACTTGGTTTTTACTTTCCAAATGCTTCAGATATATAGTTAGCATGTTACTTGTGGATCAAATTAGTTTATTTATTTTTAGTGATACATTATAATAAAATTAATTAATCTAAAATTAATTCATATAGATAAAATAGATTGATTGATAAACATTTAGAGTCAAATAACACACACACACACATATTACATCACATATAATAGTTGTCAAACTACGTCGTCACACTTTACGTGGTGCGTACGAGTTAGGCGCCGCTAATCGATTGCGAAGCGAGGCGAGTTGTTAACACGTAGCACTTCGCCGATGGTTGCCGAAGTCGCTCATTGCTGCGAGCCTCGCAAAGTGAGGCGAGCTATTAACACATAGCACATTGCCAATGAGCTTGCAAAGTGAGACGTTAACACGTAGCACTTGGGCGATGAGCGCCAAAGGTTCTCATCACTTGCGAGGCGAGCCGTTAAGCCACTACAACGCACTACAACTACCAGCACAAACACGAAAAGGCAATTAAACACGCGAGACTTAGCCGAAAAACACTTCCTAAACACGGGATCGCCTTATCGTGCAAGAGGTTGACAAATGCGGGACTTAGAAAAAAATAAGAGACGCGGGACATAGAAAAAAAAAATACGAGAAGCGGGAAAAAAAAAGATACGAGACGCAATAAATTACGAGATTAACGGCCAAATGACAAAAATGAAAAAGCAATAAACACACACTTAATACTCCCAAAAACATTATAAAAGCATCACAGACAGCACGGGGCAACAGCCAGGACGTCTGGGAGTGAGGTGGAATGCCAATTTAACTTGATTTAGACACCACTCGAAAATCGCCTAAGCGAGAAAAAAAATGGCCCCCGAAAAAAATGCAAACAAGGCTACATGACCACAGACCACGCAAAACACTGCCAAACACATAGCCCTTTACACATCACTCTACGACCTACAAAATACACGATTACAACAGCCGGAAAATGCTCACGAGACGCGTAACACATTAATAACATTCCGAAAATACAATCCCGCTTCACACAATAAAGCAATGGCTTTACCTCACGCACGCAGCCTATTTAGAATACACACTTGGAACATTTATTGCACTTTATAAGTGGGGCACCAACACTTACAAACAGATTGCTAGCTCTTCAGCCTATTGCTTGCTGATATATGAATTATAAATAAAGTATATTAATTTATTTAATATATCATTCATTATTACTTAACTACATATACATAGAAATATCTATGTCTCTTTATCATGACTCATGAGGGTGCTCACAGGACCAAAAGTACACGACAGGAGAGGTTTGCAATGCGAGGCATGCGATGAGCGCCGAAGGTCCTCACAGTACAAAACGGTTTACATTCTGTGTCAAACGGCATTCCCATGGCTTTAAATTGTATTGCCCCGTCATTTTTGACGGGCAAGTCGCTAGTATATATATATATATATATATATATATATATATATATATATACCAAGAGCCTAATTAAATTGAGCCCTCAGGAGATCTGGGCGTCCGTAAGGGAGCCATAAGTTATTATGATATTCAACTGGTGTCTTTTTACGGGCTCCGCCCAGGTTACGTGCTGCAGCCTCCGATTCCATGCAATGGTTAACATTGCAAGTTACAGCCCATCCACAGCCGCAAGAGTTACGATCGCTAAAATCGCAAATCGCTATTCAATTGCTGAGATGCCTCAAGCCCGCAAATGTTTTCACACCCGTAAATGGCACGAATCCATACGAGTACCAGATAGGACCTGCAAAGGGGTTACAGACATGTCCGGAGCACTGTAAATGCCAATATAAATGTTATACTGCACTGTAAATGATGGAGAACATGATGGAAGACATTAGAATTAATTGCACAACAGTCTCAAGACTGTAATTCTGCAATAATAAAAACAGTAAACTTCCCGTTATCTGGCACCCATGGGGACTCCCTATTGCCAGATAAGTGTAGTTGGATTCCCAGGAAAAAAAGGGTCTTAACGACCCTTAAACCCCCAAAAAATCCCCAGAAAAAATTATTAGAGAAAAAGTTAGTTTTTTTTTTTTTTGCAGTCTTGAACTGCCGGATAGTTCCGGTTTAGCAGGAGTTTTTGAAAATGGGGAATTGATGCTGGTGCCGGTTGCTTGAGAGTGCCGGTTGGTTAGGAGCCAAATAACCGGGATTTTACTGTATTATTTTATATTTGTCATTTCGTGGTTATATCAATCTTGGGAATCAATGAGTTAATACTTATCAGGCCACTCACATGGACTAGAACATTGACTTCATTAATTTTTATTATTTTGTACTTTGCAGGTTTGCGGGTCCGATCACATATAGGACCCCGAAACGCTAATTGATTGACATGTAACCTCCATGTTTTACTGCTATAATGATGACGGCTCCTTTTCTATTGGATGTTTGTAATCGGGAGTTACAGCCTTGTTTAATTGATCATATTCACACCCCAAAATGCTAAATACAATGGCATGGTTTACTATTTACGCTATCGGGCCGGGACTTGCGGTCTTGCGCATTTGAATAGCACCGTAACTCGGGCCCGCAGCAGGCCTGCAGACATACAGCCTATATCAAGCAAGTTGCAAGCTTCAAATTGAATGAGGTCCCTAGTTCGTTAACATATATCACTGATAAGATTCACTAATGTGATTCAAGAAACTGAAACAGTGTCTGTGGGTAAATTAGCTAACTTATGTATATCTATCCTGTGCTATGTTCAGAAGCTATGGCAGGCAAATGATAAAAAGGGGCAATGTTAAACGTGAGCTCATATGCATGGACCCTGCTCAATCTCCCAAAATGCAATCAGTACATTGTACTTCTTGGGATTTTGAACAGGGGACAGATCTGCTAACTTGTTTTAGCCATGATAATGTACATACAAGTGTACTATTTTGCTGGATAGGTATACACACATTCATATACCCGTACATACATGCACATCCCTCTTACTCTCATTGATTGACTAAGGCCCTCATTCAATGGCGATTTGGCCAATTGAATAGGGCTCTAAATAAGCACATAACATATTTTTTTCAAATAAGTTTTTAGTTAGTGACAACCTTGCTTTTGGATAGATGTTTACTAAGTAAAAACTTCTTTCAAAAAAATATGTTATGTGCTTATTTAGACCCCTATTCAATTGGGCAAATTGCGATTGAATGAGGCCCTAAGCCATTACATACATGCACATCTCTTTGAATAAGCCATTGAATTGAATGGTATACCAGTTTTATGAATTATTTAATTAAGTTGCTCAAATAATAAGCCACTCAATAAAAATACAGAAAATAATAATACAGAAAAAATATATTACATTATACATACAAACTCCCTCCATAGTTCCATAAAGGAATATCTAATTTGGACACAAAACAATTTCAGAGTAGATATTACATATACTCGTGCTAAGTAAACTCTGGTGCCAGTTTAATTGGGAAGAAAACAACTGTAATCTTGAAACTATTCATTGTTTATAAAATGTTCTGCTTTTTATTATGGAGAGAAGATTAAAAGATGTCTCTGAGTCATAATGTAGAATATAATGATGTCATGGTTACTTTTCAGAAGGAATTTAGCATAGCATAAAACACTGAAGTAACTGGCATTAAATGAAAAGTGAACTTTGACATTCCAGGCTTATAGGATAGTTCTTGTCTAAATTATAGATTTTTCACTACAATCCATGTTAGTAACAGGTATATTTAATTGTTCCTCTCAGTAAGCATGATAGATAATAAAGGACCACAAAAATATGTGCGCTGCATCATCTGTTAGAGGGTGGAATATCATGTGGAAAAGGTGTTTATATTTCTCAAATTGATCAAGAATTGTCCGTTTAGTTCAGCCTTCGAAGTCTTCCCACAATAATTTGCATAAATAATCAGGCTGGAGTCTGTAACTGTTATACATTGTATTATAGTTCTCCTCATCATCATCAGCTTGTCTTCAGGATTTTGTCTTCATCTGCGAGTTCTCTGGTAGCTGAGGAGGCCAATGCCGGAAAGGTAGATCTGATTTACACTACTTTAAAAGCAGAGTGTGTTGGTGCAGAGGTAAGTGTTCTGCTTTAAAGATTGTTTTTCATAGGTAAGTCACAGGTTCAATTCCCATACGTTCCATTTGTTTTTGTTTGATATTTTTGTTTAACAAATGTATTTATTTATATATAGCAACAATATGTTTGGTAATAAATATATTAATTAAAAGTTAAACTAATTTAATTATCTGAACTATATATATATATATATATATATATATATATATATATATATATATATATATAATTGTATTTTGAATTATATATTCAAAAGTTAGTTATTTAAAAATATATATAAAATTACATATATTTTTATGAAGAGAAGTTCACATTCATTTTCATCCTCTATCTAATGGTGCAGAGCACATGTGGGGGCTTCTGTGGTCCTTTAATAAAGTAAAAAAATATATTAACTTATTAAAGATACATGGCGGCTACTGTAGCATAGCTGTAGTTTGGTAAAAAGGTTACATGCTTGTGAACTAAGTAACAAAATAAGAACATTAGAACGTATGCAAGAAAACAACAGTAAAAGAATTTTAAAGAAAATCTTATATTTAGATGACAGCTGGTCTTTCTGTAGCTTGAGGGGGATGTTTAATCTATGGGTTTTGACCATTGAGTTCTGTTGTCAAGAGTACTATTTAGGGAAACAGTTTTAAGCAGAAAGTAAAATAAATTGTATCTGAATCCACTATGTATACTTCTCCTCTCAGGTTTCTCATCCTTTTGAAAGGAAATACAAAATGTTTGCCATTATTAAAGCAAAATAAAATCCAATAGTTAAACATTAACAGACTTATTAAATTGCAATTCGACCAATTGATTAGGGCTCTATATAAGCACAGAGCATTTTTTTTTTTTACAGAATTTTTTAGTTAGTGAAAACCTTGCTTTTAGATAGAAGTTCACTAACTAAAAACTTCTGTAAAAAAATATGCTTTGTGCTTATATAGAGCCCTATTCAATTGGCCGAATCGCAATATAATAAGTCTGTAAAATTTTAGTTACTTATTTAAACTTTGTAAAAACATGTTTGCTCATTATCAAGTGTGTTAAGTGTGAATATGTTGAGCAAACTAGGGTTAAAATGATAAAATATGAAAAACTGGCTCCATATAAAACACAGGTGATGTTGATCTTAATTTTTAAAACCCAGTTTCTTCATCTGTAACCCTCAATTTATATTTTTTTTCATTTGCCACTATTACGCAACCACTGTTCTTTGTCTTAATATTTTCTAAGTGGCAAGACTCTTGCTAGATTACCCACATTTCAATCAATTGAAAACACAACTGCTAGGTTTATCCATTTAACCTAATATTCATTATATGTTGTTTTGTGTCCAACTCTCCGTGACCCAATGGACCACATGATGCCAGGCACATCTCGTACCTGGTTGTGCTCCTCCATAAGGTTTTCATGGCAAAGTTACTAGAGTGGGTTGCCACTACCTTCTCCAGTGGACCATGATTTGTCTGACATCTCTCCTATGAATTGTCCATGTTGGGTGACCCTACATGGTATAGCTCACAGCTTCATTGAGATACACAAGCCCCTTCATCACAACAAGCTAGCAATACAGAAAGGGTTATTCATTATACCCACACAATATAATAATAGCTCATAAAAAGGTCACTGGCACCAAGTAAAACCTTCACAAATAAACTTTGCAGGAGCTGCAAAGCAATTCTCAGAAACCTTTAGTGTCCACTTTATATATGGAAACCCCTCCAAAAGCTTAATGAATTTACCCCAATATGTTAATTCGCACTTAAATACTCCAAAACAAATGTTACATTGGAGCATGTGTGCATTTTGCTTCAGTAATAATCAGACATTTTGCACTATTTTCGACTCCTAAATCACTCTTGTACATCTTCCCTTTAGAATAAAAGAATGAAAAACTGCAGAAATACTCCCAAAATATTGTACCTCTTGTCCTTGTGGTGTTTATAGAAACTTAAGATAATTTTCTTGTAACCACACATATCTGTTTAGATTACAGGAAATTAGAATGAGAGATGTGTTCCCAGCACAAGCAAAGATAAGATGCATTAAATGAGGACAGAAACGTCTTATTACTAGTATATCAGATATTATTACTTTAGTAAAAACATTAAGAGGACAGCCATAGAGATAAATTACTACCCATGCACCAAGAGACCGTAAATGAGACACTGTTTGTTTTAAAAAATTCCAGATCAATGTGCTTGATGAAATAATATATTCTTCTAGAACTAAAATTTAAGCAATAAATAGTGTAGTTATTGTAGTTTACTCCACAATGTAGATATGGGCATCACTGTTTTTAATCAAACTGTGGTATGAACATGTGGGCCCAATTGTGAAAATGTAGCTAATTACCTACCATGCCATATACTGTAGCTCTAAGTAGATTGAACACTTCAGTGATAAACTCTAAGGCAAGTTCAGTGCTTCCATTTGGTGAATTATGCAAAGCCATGCCATTCATATTAATACCTAGGACAAAATGGTTATCATCGAGAAGGAGTGCTATGACCATCTTATACTCTACGATGCAGCTTCCTCTCAAAATTATTTTAGCATACAAAGTCATAAAAGCTGAATACTTGAGCTGATTAAAACATATGTTTCCATGTCTAGTCTAAGGATTAGATAGGTGCTAGTGTCCATGTAAGCTTATGCAATACTCTTTTGGTGTTTGTGATACATATTTATGCAAGCAAAAATAAAAAGGAGTCTGTTTTGTACTAAGCAAAGGTACATGTGTGCTTCTTATATCCTAACAAAAGGGATCTGATTGTGCCAGTAACTGATCTGAATTGAATTGCTAAGTGCTGAGATTGAACACAAATGCACAACCTAGTGTCTCCCCACACACACTCCGTCCCCTGTATCTCTTTCCACCCCCTCTCCCGTGTGTCTTTCTCCTCCCTCTCCCTGCTCTGTGTTGTACTGGTCTGAAACCATTTGCGGGCTTGGGACCTTGATCAATTTCCCCAAGCCCAAAGTGGTCTTCCGATTTGCGGTCTTAAAATAAAAACGTCATTACGGCCACCATTTTTTTTTCTTGCTTAGCCGTTTTCAGACCTCCAAAAAACGCCAATTGTGGCCCCTCAAATCTGGGTCATAACATTGAGGAAGATAGTTTACTGTGTTCTGTGGAAGAGGGGTACTTAGTCCCATTTTTTACAGTACGCTCTTCTGATGAATGGAACAAGATAATGTGCAAATATTTTTAGAAAATAAAACAAAATATTGTTGCAATGATTCCTTCCTGTGTGTTCCCATTGATTTTTTTGCTCGTCATATTTGCTCGATATTTTTAGCAATATAAACTAATGAGATTTTTGTTAGTCAGATTGAATGCATTTGTATTTTGAACGGCCACATTTAGCATATGGAAGTTCTTCTGACATATGTAGAAGTCGATTAACAGAAATAAAAATGGTGTCTCTCTTTGTAGCTTGATTGCATATAGCAGGAATTAAATTAACTGTATGTTTTTACTTTCTAAAACATTTGGACATTATCTAGTGTAGTTCCTCAAAATAGTAGATTTTAAGTGACTAAAGTGGTCATTGGATACCAGTATTCTATCAGTTCCTTATAGTTTAATTATGACTAACTGTTTGAAACACAATTTCCAAAATATAACAAGTTGAGCTTCTGCTAAAGTAAAACTGTAAATATACAACAATTCTATAGTATCTGTACTACTAAAATACCATGGTCCTCATTATCTCTCTATGTGATTAGTGCAACCTTCTGCTCATCGGCTCCCTGCCTTGACCATTCAATCTATTCAAAACAACTATCAGCTTCCCTCCTATTGACATTCTCTCTTGGCTCCTTGTTAAATTTTCTATTGTCTACAGAAAACCATCATCCTTTAAAGCCACTACAGTTGTGTCTTCTTCTATAATTATTTTTCTTTTACCCCTCCTGATGTTCTGCATTCTGTTCAAGACAGACATTTCTATTCAATCTAGCTTTACTGCATCACAGCGAGTAAAAACCTTCAGCCTTTGCTGGACCAGGTTTATGGAATTCGTAATCCCACTGTGCATCAATACCTTCTTTCTTTAAACTGTTCTAGATAATACAATACTACATTCGGTACAGCAGTTTTCTTAATGCCAGGCATAATACAGGTTTGGCTCATTGTCATTTGGTCTTCTGAGTTCACTTTCCACTAAAGAATTTAAAAAAAGGTCTGTAACGGCTGCGCAGTGCTCACATAATGAGTGTGCTGAGCTAATTACAATGCATGCGTCCCAGCATCGTAATTACACCGAGACACAGAGAGAGAGACAGGAGACAGAGAGAGAGACAGGAGAGAGAGAGACAGGAGACAGAGACACAGGAGACAGAGAAAGACAGGAGAGAGAGAGAGAGGAGAGAGAGAGACAGGACAGAGATAGAGAGAGACACACAGGACAGCGAAAGAGAGACAGGAGAGAGTGCACAAATGTAGAAAGAAAGCGCACAGAGGGAGAGAGCACAGAGAGAGAGCGCACACAGAGAGAGACTGCACACAGAGAGAGACTGCACACAGACAGACAGCACAGAGAGATAAAGAGAAGCACAAAGAAAGACAGGAGAGAGAGAGATAGAGACAGGAGAGAAAGATGCATGACAGAGAGACAGGAGAGAGACAGGACAGTAAAGAGAGAGACACACAGGACAGAGAGAAAGACAGGAGTATGAGAGAGTGCACAGAGAGAGAGCACACTGAGAGAGAGCACACAGAGAGAGAGTATGCAGAGAGAGAAAGAGCATGCAGTGAGAGACTGCATAGAGACAGACAGCACAGAGAGAGACAGCACAGAGAGAGACAGCACAGACAACTGAAGATAAAATGATATGTTACCACCATTTATGACGGGCAACTTACTAGTCACATATATATTTGTCAGCAGGCGGGCTTAGCAAAATTCGTTCCTAACGCAATGGGGAAACTGCGGGCCTCGCAAAGCGAGAGCCGCGGTTGTTGCCAGGCAAGGAGCGCCGAAGGTTGATGGAGATGATTTTCGGACCACAAATGCGGTTTCAGACTGCAAATGCGGACCCCCGCAAAGCAAGGGGCCGCATTTGCGGAGGTGGAGGCTCCCGCGTCGGCTGCAATGAGCCGAAGACTCATTGCAGACCGCAAATGCGGAAAAAACATGCAATGACTAAATACGGACTGACACCAAAAAATACGAGCCGCGGGTCTTCGAAAAAATAAAAATGCAGACTTACACAAAAAAAATTACGACCCTAACGGACAATTCGCACACAACCGAAAAGATTAAAAAAGCAAGCAAGGGGGGACACCCAGGACGTCTGTAAAACAGGTTACACCTCGATTTCAGTACAATTAAAAAAGTTTAGACACTCGAAAATCCCCTAAGCAAGAGAAAAAATGGCCACCGTAAAAAAAAAAACGAGGCTACACGACCCCTAAAGCCGCAAAACACCGCCAAGCACATACGACTTTTACTAAAACCCGTATGACCTACAACATACACCATTAGCAAGGATGCTAAATCATCCAAACCCGTGTACCACATACACATTCGCCGCCATTTTACAACACTAACTTACAGAATGCGGAAGTACACAGCTACACTAACGTCTTCCCCTCGCTCACGCAGCCTATTTACACTACACACTTCACACATTGCTGACACTTACACCTCAGCTCACCAACACTGCAAATCTACATTGTATGCTGCAGGAACATCAAAACAGATTGTTAGCTCTTGAGCACCTTCCTTGCTGCATATATTACTTCCAAATAGGTAAAGTATATTAATTTATAATTTCATTAAAAATATATATACCTCAAAAAAAAACAACAACACAGTATCGCAAAAAAACACAAACACCTTCAACGTGCGCCTCACAAGGAGCGCCAACGGTGCTCATAGGGCACAAAGTACACCAGGGGAGAGCCTTGCAATAAGCTCCAAAAGGAGATCCGCGCCAACCTTCAATAAGCGCAAAAGCGCCTCTCATAACAAAAAATACACCAACCCAGAGGCTCGCAATGAGCGCCAAAGGATCTAAGACAACCAAAACACTTACAGTCTTATTAAATTGTGATTCAGTAGATTTAAAAGGGCTTTATTTAAGCACATAGCATATTTTTTTACAGAAGTTTTTAGTTAGTGAACTTCTATCCAAAAGCAAGGTCTTCACTAACTAAAAACTTCTGTAAAAAAATATGCTATGTGCTTAAATAGAGCCCTTTTAGATTTACAGTATCGCAATTTAATAAGGCTGTTACTCTCTGTGGCAAACAGCATTACCTGCCTTACAATTTTATTGCCTTAATTTTTTTTTACGGGCAAGTCGCTAGTAAATAATAAATAGGAGCTCCTAACTTAGTAGCAATTATCTCCAAGAAGAAGCTATCATACTATTATTATGAGCTGTCCCTGGCCTCTGCATTCTTAGACCCTCTTTCTGTCCTTGTTTGTACAAGGTATACTCTACTTTGATGTTTTCTGGTTACATGATCCCAGGCATGAGCAATAAACCAATTGTAAAGGTGCATAGGTGTTGTCACACAATGATATAATTCAACCTTGCGCCCTAAAAACACATATTTAAAAAAAAATGCTCCAAAATAACGTCCTGGACAAGAAAATGCTGCCAATATCACATATATAGTTGTGAGCGTACGAGTCGTTGCTCACGCTTGCGGGCTCGCGCAGCGAGCCGCGGCCCTCGCGTAGCGAGGTCACTGGGCAAGGGCCTCAGTTGCTGGCATGGAGCGCCGAAGGCGCTCCATGCCAGCAACTGAGGCCCCTCGCGAAGCGAGGGCCTCAGTTGCTGGCGAGGTCACTGGGCACGGGTCTCAGTTGCTGGCATGGAGCGCCGAAGGCGCTCCATGTCAGCAACTGAGGCCCCTCGCGAAGCGAGGGCCTCAGTTGCTGGCGAGGTCACTGGGCAAGGGCCTCAGTTGCTGGCATGGAGCGCCGAAGGCGCTCCATGCCAGCAACTGAGGCCCCTCGCGAAGCGAGGGACTCAGTTGCTGGCGAGGTCACTGGGCAAGGGCCTCAAACCCTCGCAAAATTCACGTCGCTACTCAAAAAACACGACACACAAATTACGACACTCGCTAAATTTTACGAGGCACGCAAACAACGTACGAAACACGTTACCACACATTACGACCTCGCAAACATCGGACGCAACACGCCGACATACAAACATTTAAAACACAATACATACACACAGCACATACATAAAAAACTTACCTACACCAAGAGGGAGCACCCAGGACCTCAAAAATGCAACTTACACCTCGATTTTACTCGAAATAAAACAGTTTAGAGACTAAAAAAAAATCTAAGCGACAGAAAAAATGGCCGCCGAACAAAACGAAAACGAGGCTACAGCACTCTAAACTCGCAAAACACCACAAAACACCTACGGATATTCCGATACAGACCTATACCACACATTACTCGCCATTTTACACCAATGCGGAAGTACACGACTACGCTAACGGTTTGGTCTCGCGCACGCACAGTGTTACACTGCACACATTCAGCATGCTTATACAGCAGCTCCACACCACTAATGCTGCAGCAACATCAACACAGATTGCCAGCTCTTCATCACAATGCTTCAAAATAGGTACACTATATTCATTTACTAATTTAGCTACCTTACAATTTCATTGCCGTCATTTTTTGACGGGCAATTCGCTAGTTAGTATTATATGAATCAGCAGCTACTAATTTATTCTTTAATCCAAACAATGGGATTGTATACCATTCAGTGGTTTTACAAACTTGTTCGCTAGGCCACACTACAGATTGGGTCTTATCTGGATTAACAACTGGTTTAGTAATATAAATAGCATTCCTCTCTCAATTTCCTTGTTATGTGTTGCTTTGTATGCAATGAAGTTACCATGATGTTAACATCTCATTATTTTCTTTAGTGAATATGGCATTACCATTAACATCAGCATTAAAGATCCTAATTTGTTTAATGATTCTGGGCTCCTTTTGCTGGCAGATGTTTTTAATAACACAGACAGTATTTTCCTTTATCCTGGAGGGTTTGAGTCAGATGCAGTGTATTATTTTACTTTTGCTCTTTTAAGCTGTTTAATTAAAGTAGGTGTACAAGACTGGTCACATGTTACAAAGCAACGGACAGTGTCTCATGGAAGGATAATTATAAGAGTATGTGGATATTCCATCACACCAAATCTACTCATAATGATGGTCTTGTCAAACACACACCCTGGGTATTAGATTTTTTTATTGCAGTTATTAGGTGAAAGAAAGTAGATACTATAAAAAGCATACTCCCAAGATGACATCAATACTGAACGTATCTGTTAATGTTTGCAATACAGAACCAACCTTACAAGTGATCTTCCTGGATTGTTCAATTGTGTGTCAAAATTACAATTAGAAATCACAAGTTGTAGCTGATATAAGGACTGCATCCGGTATATCATGCCATAGCATGTAATATATTACTGAGTAGCTCAAATATAATAAAAAAAAATATTCTAATTACAAAAGAAATCCATTCAGTCACTAAGCTTAATTGAATTCACAGCTAATAATTATTTTAATTAATTCTGATGAATTTTGGCTTCACAGAAGAACCACATGTTAACTGTGGTTAACTGTTAACTACTAAGACACGTTTCTATCTAGACCAACGGCTCCTAAACTTCTTCTCAAGACCCAACATACTCTAATTGCCTCATTTGTAGTTACACAGTGTTAAACCTAAATGCTGTTTAATTGGTCTTGAAGAGAGGATTGGGAACCACTGCTCTAGAGCCATAAGTTGCTGATCCTTATACTAACATACCAATCACACAATGTAGCAGTAAAGTAATACTTTATTGCATTCCACAATCACATAACCTTATGAGTCTTATTGACAAGAGTAACCTTCAAGGTGCACAGGATTTATTTTATTGTGATATCAATAGAATTGTTATTATATTTTCATCAATCTATTGAGGCATGATAGTCTCCTCAAAAACAAAAAAACACTAAGGGCCTCAATCTATTAAGGGCTATAGGAGATGCGTGGCCCCAAGGGATGGCCGCAAGCTACTTCCCTATTCTATTCCCCTGCGGCGCAGGGCTCCGGCCGGCTTGCAGCCGGAACCCTGTTATCCCTTGCTGCCATCAACGCCGCGGTGAAAGCCTTTTGTACTTACACGGCCGCAAGAGTTGAGGCCGCATAGAAAGCCCAGGTCGCTATTTAAATTCTACGTGAACCCTTCTGTCAAGGCCATAATTCGCTAAAACCGAGCCGCAGCTTACTTACACCAAAAAGGTCCCGCAAGGCTTTTACTTACAAATTGTAGTACCAATTAAGCACATAAAAAAGCCATCCCGTACGTTGGTGAAAGGGATTGTAGGTGTTAGAATTCATAGCACAACATTACCCAACACTCAAATCTGAAAATCATTTTTTTTGTAATTTATGTTCAAATTCCATGTCCGAGCCCCACGGGCTTGGATATCAGACCCACAACCGCTGCGGGATCAGCCTCCGTCAAGTCCGTAAATGGGTAAAATAGACCCACAGGTTACTTGGGCCACGGAGGTGTCGCAAAGGGCTTACTTACAAATCATAGCACTAATTACGCAAATAGAAAAGCAATCCTGTACTTTTATTAAAAGTGAAAGTGATATTTAGTCTTAGAATTAATAGCTCAACATTCCCCTACTCTCAAATCTGCAAATAAAGAAATGTAATTTCATGTTCAATCTTCATGTTCTATCTATCATGCAAGTCCCACGGGCTTGGAGGTCAATCACCGTCCAAGCTTATACGGGCTTGAATAACAAGCTACGGCTTGGAGGTCATTAAAGCCTGCGGGACTTTGGACAGAAATTAAACCAAAATCAAAGATTATAATTTGGCGATGTACAAGCTTGAGAATGTTTTGCTATTAATCCTCATGTCCCCCATTGTGTTTCCCATCATTTACAGTGCTTTACAGTGCTGGATTGAATATACAATTCTTTGAGTTTGCGGCCTTCAACCTCTGAACCTGCACGGGTTTTAACAACGATTCACTGGTTTCGAGGTAATTGAAGCCCGCGGGCTTGGAACGGAAAATAAACCCGAAATGAAATATTGGATTTGGGCGATGTGCAAGTTTGAGAGGGTGTTGCTATTAATCCTCAAGTTCCCCATTATGTTGCCCATCATTTACAGTGCTATCTTGAATTTATACTTGCATTTACAGTTTTCCGACTTTGCGGCCTTGAAACACGATTTACAGGAGCGCTGGAAATGCTTGCGGCCGATTGCATAGTTTGCAGCCGGCCGTAAGGGGGACCTCCTTGCATCGCCATCCATTTGAATAGCAGCGTAGCCGTAGCGCCACGCAGGGCCAAAAGCTGGCCGCAAGGAATCGCAGTTTTGTGCCATTTTACGGCCTTTAATAGAATAAGCCATAAGAATGTACATCCAATAGCCACATGATCTACAGTCTGACTGATCCCAAATTCCCTTTTTCCCTATTTCCATTTCTGTGAAGTTTTTTATACATTCTATCCTTCCCACCCACCTCAGTAAGTTGATCATTGGGAATCAAAATGGTTGAATCCACTTTAGCATAATTACATATGAAATGTAAAACACTAAAGACTGTACCTTTTTTACATTCTAAAAGCATTTTGCTATGTTCACAGGTAGTTCTTCAAACAAAGTTTTATTTTAAATATTTGAATACAGTGGTCCTTTAAGGGGTAAAGAACAATGGATGCTGGCAATAATGACAACTTTATCAAACAGTAAATAAATCAGTGGCTGTATTTTTCTCTAAAAAATGGCCATTATCAAATAAGTTTCTTCAAAAGAGAATATCATATATACTGGACTTCTGTGGTCACTTAATCATACTTTACTGCTGCATAATCTTATACTGCTATCAGGTACTTTAAGTACAATATTTATTTGCACAAGTAAAGTAGAACTAATAAAGTTGAATTAATACATTGATTTCAGTATATACCTTGCCATTATGCTACATTACCTGCAGAAAATGACATCCTGTTCAAACTGGGAGTTTTCTGGCTGAGTCCCAGGCTTTAGATGACTGACATTGAAATATGAGAGAGTGTGATTTATGAAGCCATGCATGGTCCCGTTTGTGCTATACATGTATTGATACACAAGGCGTGGAATGAAGTCTGATGTGACTGATATGACAAATGCCTGAGAGACAGAAAAAGAATCCAATGAATATTTAAAAACTGACAGCGGTTATTCGTATAAACACTGAAAACAAAATGGGATAAGACATTTCCTTAAAATATAATGATAAAAAAATAAAAAACATATATTCAAAGAGAAAGAGAAGTGTGAGAACATGCCATGGAATTGCAATTTTACAAAAATGATAGTCGGCTCATGGAAATGTCTCTCATGGGAAGTGGTAAAATAGTAAAGGTATTTACAAATGTTTGAGAAATTGCCTTTTATTAATATTAAAATACATATAAATACCAATTTGATAAATAGCTTTTTTTTAGGTAAAGACAACTATCTAATTCACTGGTTTGCTAATATATATATATATATATATATATATATATATATATACTGTATATATTAATGAATTTAGTGGCAAATAAAGTAAATAATTAAACTTTTTTGCTTCTGCATTATACGCAAGAAAACAAAACAAAAACAAACAAAGCTTTTTAAAATATATGAAAAAGAGCAAGGTGACACATTTTCTTATGTATATGCTGTTCAATTTTACATATAGATAATTATCAAACAATCATTTTAAATAAAGCTATGAATAGAACACAGTGATAGATTGTTGTGATTTATATATGTTTTTAAAATGTTATATGTGAATATAAGTCATGTTCTTTTACACTACAGATAAAATTATTTTCACATGAACACTTTAGTGATTTTTTTTTAGTTTAAGTTTATAGAAGTATCCTGAGTTTAATAGAAGATCAGTAGGAAGTAGGAGGAAACAGACTACAGCGGATGGGCCAATTGGTTCTGTCTGGCATTAGCTTCTAAGTTTCAATGTACAGTAACTGTACAGAAGCTGAAGTTGAGCATCTATGAAAGGAAATATATTACTATGCCAGATGAAAACCTGTAATAGCCATTTATATCCTAACTACTTTCCCATTGTCTTAATATAGCTAACAGATTCAAAATGCAGAGTTTATGGGGAAATGCTATATAATTCTACACATAGGTTAACACTCTGTCACTTTATTTTATACATTAATACTGGCAGAAATTGTTCTTTAAATGGTTGCATTAAGACATCTCTCTTCAAAACATACATAATCCAAGACATCACACTGGGTCATTTAGATGTTCTGGGACAATTTGCAGAAGTACTAATTTTCAGGAAAGTTAGTTTATAAGGGAAAATGCCTATTCTATATTTTAAGATATGTTGAAGAATGGGAAGAATTGAACAATTGGTTATCATCCACCATCAAAGTCTATAAGCTAGAGTAACTAAATGGTTGAATGAAGATGTTGGAGTAGTAATGTATATTTTTATGATGAAGTTAACACCATTGCTTCCAGTTTGCACTGAGGGGGCATTGTAGGTAAGTTTGCCTTTAAAAAATTACCTGTGATCCCTGCCCTACATTCACTAAACAGTGAAGAGAGAGTAAGACAATATTAATGATAGGGAAATGGTCATTTCCCTAATGATAACTTATGCATAATCAGGTCAAGATGAAGAACTGACTAGGAACATGCATTTTACCTAAGCATATCAACTGTATGTACATTTGATTTTATTATAACAGAAGGTCAAAATTGAAGCTTCTGTTATAACATAATTCATGTAACAAATAGAGAATAAAACTAGGGAATAAGAATTTGCCCATGATTTCCATTAGACTGAATTGCTTGTAACCAAGTTATCACTTTGGAAATTCACTATGAAGAAGATAATTATGTTCTTGTGAGGTTCACAACATTTGAAGAACTCTTTATAATAAGACATCTTAGAATAAATGCAGTGATGTTCGCTGCAGGGAAGGACAGAGGGCCTCACGCTCATCTATTAGTGAATCTGGCTTACCTTTATATTTTTCCTTTATTATTTGATCAGAATATATGGTAACACAAGTAGAAACCATTATCAAAATTACAAGCACAAGTGATAAATTATATGGCATAAGTCCCTTAGAGGCCATTAGCACATTTACAGTAACATTAATCTTTCCAGACTAACATGAAACTGTCAGCAGTATCATATTCATTTATTAAATTAACACATTGATGTTGTCATATGGCCATATAGTCATATAGTTGTGGTGTGGTTTCTACTCCTGGACTGACTATAAATCATCAAACTATTATCTAAATTACATTTATTGTGAATTCAATGGACCATGCTAAAAGTTGGACATTAGAGCTCATGTATATTATTGAAGATAAACGGAAATTTTGCATTACTGACAGAATTGAACTTTAGTAATGTATATACTGCTCCCATACATATATGTTATCTACAGTCAAGGATTCATAAACTTAGCAATACATCTTCATAAATAATTAACTATCATGCAAAGCAGGCCAACATTACATAAAAAAAGGATAACATGAAACTAAAATATTTATGATTAATTTCAAAAGAATATTTCTTAAATATTTACAGCAAAGACAATGAATATAATGCTGGAAATCTGAATTGTCTCAGTTAACATTGTGATTTTTTTTACTAAGCTATCATAGAGGATATTAATTAGGAGGGGGATTTACTAAGCTGTGATGTGCTTTACTGTATTCCATACTCTCTGGTTTCCTCTGGGGGGAAATTGCCATCATGGTCCTTTATTCCACATCACAGTCCCTGTGATAGCTTAGTAAATATCCCCCAGTATCCATAAATAAATTAAAGACTTTGGATAAACCATTGGAAGGCTTTATGACCTTAACAAGTATAAGTCAGTAGAGAAAAGAGAGAGGGAGGATATGATATAAACACGAATGATACATACTGCTTCAAATCTAAAAAAGGCATCAGTTTTAGAAAATAATGTGGCTTCTTTAAATAAAAGATCTGCCAGAAGACGATTGGTGAAAGCAAAACAGTAAAGGAATTAAAAGAAAGAAAAGCACCTTCTATTACTTTGTAAGATCAGCACACATTAGAAGAGGGTATAAAGATTAGTTGAAGTTGTATCCTTTTAAAGAAAAACGTACATATTAACTTATAAAAATCATGTTTAGACATCAGACTCCAAACTGTCATTCACTACTCAAAATGTGACCAAACATTTACATCAGTGTCAGTCAGTTAGGTGGTTCATGGACTGTGGCAGACATTATTATTAGTAAGGGGCCTAGCTAGGGCTGTGGTGTAATACTGAGGGGAGGGCTAGTGCTGTGAGTGACAGCCACTAAAATGTTGTAAAAATGCAGAATATTAATTATTTTTGGTAGTTTTTCAACAAGCACTAACTCAGCTCTCTAGCTATTAGTACATGTATTTAAATGGGTCAAAACATGTACCTTTAATTTATGGTTGTGATAGATTCAGGGCTAACTCAATTTTTTAATTGAAGCTTTAATACAGATTTAGTTGTCCAAGTGGTCCTTATCTCACATGATGTGTCAATTTTATAAACAACTTAAGTAAATAAATCTGGTTTCTGTTTGAATTAACATAGTTAAGGGAATCTTGGCCTAGGAATATAGTCACATCATATGACAGATGTATTCTGGTACAGTATATTGTTACAGACAAGCACAGCAAAACACAAATTATACAGTTCTGCAACCCAGATTTATTGTTGTACCGTTTATAAAGACAAGGATTAAAAAGGTATTAAGATAAAATGTGCTATCTAGTCACAGAAACACATCTGACAGAATACTTACATTTATAATCACTGAAAATTTGCCAATACCACTTAAAATGTTGTACCAAATTCCTGCAAATGAACAAAGGGCACAGTCAGTAGAGTTGTTTAATTAATACCTACCAAACTTTAACCCATAAATGTAGGCACTTATGTAGCAGTTAAAAGCAAATATAAGTTAAAATGATTTATAATGTGCCTTATCAAAGTGTAAGCACATTTAAGTTTTTTTTCTTAAAAAAGTATTTGATCCTCTTTTATGCCTTTATCACATTAGACATCTTAAACTGCTAAAAAACAGTTTAACCTCAGTTTCACATTTAATATTAAGTGGGGTGGTCCTAATTAAACAATGCTCCTTATCCTCATTTTCAACCCCTGAAGGAGGGCAGAAAAACAGGAAGGTAAAAGAAATTCTGAACAAGTGTTACTCACACTAGGAATCTCATTTATTGAATAAAAAAAATAAGCAATGTAAGGGTATTTACATGCACTTATACTGGATGTTATTTGCTTTAACCAAATAAGTGTCAAATTACATTTAAAAAAATACTTTGTAGGGCAAATTAAATTTCAACAACTTTTAATTAGCTGAAAGTCAAAACAAACAGTGAATGATTCATAAATACTTTCTATGATAATCATATTTTAACATTTCTGCAAATTAAGCAGAGCCCAACTGTTATTAATTTTAAGAGGGTTAAGGAGAAATCTTTTCAGCAAACCAGAGCCTTGGAAAATGAGTTGGAAGGGTATGGGTGGCCCTAACGCCTTGCAGTAATGGTAAGGTCTGAGAACCAACTGACCTCCTTACTGTATTTAAATGGTTATTAATTAGGGAGATGGGATTGCTGGGTTAGAGAGGGGATTCTTTTCAAGATATAAGGCTACAGACTCTTCCAAAGAACATTCTCACTTGAGAGTAGAAGAGAAGGAAAGCTAATATGCAAAATGTAATGTATGGTATCATTTAATATAGGTTAATTTAACTGTGATAATTTTCCTTAAAGTTATGTGTTTGTGAGATACTGTACCTATATCTTTAGCTCGCACTGCATCTGGTCTTCTTAGCTCTGCAACAAATTTTTTTGCATCAAGTCTTACTTCTATAATGTTGTTGAGAAGGGCAAACAGAGGTGCGAGAGGAAAGGATGCCACAAACAGAGTAACAAATCCAAACTGGATAACTAAGGAATAAACAATGAAAAGTCATTAATTCAATGTCATTAAACACAAGTATATGTAGTATAAATATTCCAACTAATTTCTTATATTAAAATAATAAATTGGTATAATTATTTACTGAAATCAGATAAATGGCTGAGTTAAAGAATACAGGTAATTGGAATAAAACTGGACCAAGACAGCATCTAAGTGTTCTGAGAGTACTACATTTCCAACTAGGTGCCCTATGCCTAGTTCATATTTTTAATATTTATGTGTGTATCTGTTAGATATATTTGGACTAGACATGGGGTACAAAAAAGATTCCTACTGACCATCACAGAGGAAACAGAGAAACACAAAAGTTATTTTACTTAAGTATATGATGAACGTTAACAGTTCTATAGTCTTGCATACCAAATATATAATTTGTATAATTAGAAAATCTAAATAAAAAATAATACAAGAGCAGTACAAAGGTATCAAGATAGTAGCATTAATGCTATGTAAACGCATACAGCCTGATTCTATTGCTGCGATTTTGAGATCCGGGCTCGCAAATGGAGGTCACTAGCTACTTTGCAATTAAATTGCCTTCCATTTGCGGGCGCCGATCGGGATACTTGCGACAAGCTGCGATCCATTGTGATTAGTCAAATCACAAGTTACTTCCCTCAAAGACTTGGATCTTTAACGGCTGCAAGAGTTGCGGCCGTTAATATTACAAATCGCTATTCAATTACTCCGATTTTCCCTCGCAAATCACTAAATCAAGCCCGCAAATGGCAAAAATCGAACAAGAGATTACTGGGACAAGGAGGAATCGCAAAGGGCTTAATTACTAATCGAAGCACTTGAAATGCAAATATAGATTAAATGTAGCACTCCAAAGTCCTACAGGCTTCAACCTCCAAGCCTGTAGGACTTTGGAATTCAACATCCATTTTTGTTTGAAGTCCTACGGACTTGAATAACAAGTTACGGGCTTGGAGGTCATTCAAGCCCGTAGGACTTTGACTTTTGGCGATGTGTGGGTTTGTGAATATTTTGCTTTGAATTCTAATGTCAACTATTTTGTTCCCAATAATTTACAATGCTGTATTGAATTTATATTTGCATTTAAAGTGCTTCGATCTTACGGGCTTGAACCACGAGTTACGGACTTGCGTCCGTGATCATGTTCAAGCCAGCAAATGCTACTGCCGAGAGCATGGTTTACAATTCTTGCGACCAGCGCCTAACTTTCAGGCCCGTCCAATTGAATAGCAGAGTAAAAGTAAACCTACTTGGGCCCGTAACACAATCGCAGAAAATCGTCTATCTGCGATGGAGTTATGGCTCCGAATTGTTAATCAGAACCATTTCAACAACACGCGGTTGAGAAACAGGCTATTATTGGCTGTAGTGTAAGTTTATTAATGTTTATTTGGGGATTTTTTTAAAGCAAAGAAATTTTGCATACAATACTGATTCTCTATCAGATTCATTCAGAATCCATGAAACTTCCATATACCTTCAATAAAATGATGTTATGATATGCAAACAAACACTTACAGGTAGTTTATTTTAATATTAGAACTTTCCATATCCATTTAAGCACATGTAATAAAATATTGTTTAAATCTGCAAATAAACATGTAATAGATTATTTTAATATTACAAAATATTACAAAACAGCAAACCTTCAATTTGAACAATTAAAATGATGGCATGATTCCATACATTCTCCAGCATGGGTACGAAAAGAGGATGAGCTGGTAATGAATACTAAGATCAAGGATCTGCTCTGTTCTTTTCTTGAGATATAACAGCCCATGTACTAAGCATTTGTTTTTGATTATGGAATCCTCATAAATTTAATTTAGGATTAACAACTAAAAAATAAGTGATGTTACAATTTTTAATAACCAGATGTTTGTTCAAGGCCTAGGATCACCGATTTTTATGGTGGATCAAGCATTCCTTTAATTACATTTTGGATGGTAAAATTCTAAATTTGGGTGATATGATGAAGAAGTATGACAAGCCTCCTGGAGAAACTTTCTGTACAAAAGCAATTAGGTAGGAATGGTTTACACTACAGAATATGAAACTTTCTGTCTCCATGATCCTTATTGAAAATGACTAATATCTATGTTACATGTAAGCATTACAACTCCTTACCTCCCTTATAAAGCTAAATATTTGACTACCTGGGAGAATGACCAATAATTAACCCAAGCTGACTGGGATGATATTGTTACCAATACTACCAAAACCAGTAGAAACACTACCTTACTGGAGACATCATTTAAAGTTATGCATAGGACATATTTGTTTCCTAACTTTAACCCAAGACAGTCACCGCTTTTACCTTTGAGGATTTACTAACAGAATTAGGTTTCATCATATATGGTGGTCATGTCCAAAGGTTCTAAGAATTTGGGTTAAGATTTGTGACTTTTATCTGACAGATTGAAACATCTATAAGTTATTTATAATATTGCCTTTTAAGTGCCACTAATAAAAATCTAAACTGCAATCAAAATAGCCTAGAGCAGTATATATTTATGGCAACAAATAACTTCATTACTCCTTTAAATGTGAATGCTCATTTTGGAAAAGCGTCTGTGTACTCTCAATGATACAGTTCAGAAATAATATTGGTTTGCTATCAAAATATGGAGAGAAAAAATACTTTCTCAGTACACTTACATATTTCAAGGATTTTGAAAGTGTTGCTTTTGACAACTTTGAATTGCGGCTTAAATAAATTTGGAAAATAAAGAATAAAACTAAAATCTAGTTGACCATAAACATAAAATAGTGAGAAGAATGTTTTAACAAAGAGAGCACCATAAGCTGTATGCTTGAGACCTATAGAGAGGTTAAACCTCTCGAAAGCTCGTCAATATAAATAGGGCATTGGTCCAATACAAAAAGTATCGTAGTATATATATATATATATATATATATATATATATATATATATGTTCTAATATTCAGCAGTAAGTAGAGTTTGTTTCGGGGAAGACACAATAGCTGATGTCCCCTAAAAATAACCAAACTCTGCACATACATGGGCAACTGCCTTAGAAGATAACTGTTTTTCTGTGCAGATTAAACAGCTCCAAACAAGATTGGCTAAAAGCAAAATAAAATGTACAGTCTTTCATAAATAAGCCTTTTAATGAAGTTGACAAATTAAATCCTGTCTTCCCATTTAGCACACAAGGAAACAACAATATTTCCGGTCATATTACATTTTGGATGTCTTTGTTGTTTAATTCCATCATGTAAGATTTTTTATAAATATACTCCAATTATTTTATGCCTTTTCAAATGAGGTCAATGAAAGAAACAAGAGCAAACCATATTGATACAAAGTATTGTTGTCCTAACTGTACAATGTGTACTAACTATCTAGCTCTTAGTAATTAGCTCTTAGTACAATGCTGCAGGCAACTGGTTATAAATTATCGGGGACTTTTATTACTATAATAACAGAGTTGTAATTAAAATGCTATCAATGTAGTCTTTCACATATTTCAGTGCTTCTGACCATCAATTCAGTGTTTAACAAACTTATTCAAAAAGTGTGGCATCTACAAAGACGTTCAGACCTTGGACACACATGGAAAATAAATGAACTGTCGGGCAACCCTGTAGCTGATTGTAAATTGATTACTGCCATGTACCAAGGGAGGAAACTCTGTACAGAACAATTACACAATCACACAGAAGCTCTTACAACAAAATATTTAGTGTCTACATAACAAAAATAAATTGGGCATGTTTATACTATATTTATAGGCATTTTCAAGTTTCATGGATTAATACATTTCTGCAACCCTTAGGCAAAAAGCAGCTTATGTGTGTGCAGCACATCTCATAAAACATTTTATTTTTTATTAATATCTAAAAATCCCTCTGATTATGTTGACACCTCCAGGGGGTGTTTACACAGGCAAATTATCCCGCCAATCAGCATGCAGCATCAGGGGAGCAATATTAACTCACTACTTACTTGCTGTTGCTTGCAGCTTCCTGTCTGTATGTCAGTAGCAATACATAGCACATATCAGTTATACACTACATGTCCCGGGCTGCTTTACAGCACAAACAGGAACCCCAGAGTTTAAATCAAATGTTTCAGCTAACCTGATTGGCCAAAATCATGTTAAATGTGATCCAAATTTAGCCTGGGTTTGGAGGGTGTTAACCATGGTTTTCAACTGTCAGAAATTACAAGACATTTTGCTGACTTCAATGTAAGTATTTAAATGTTTTTTTGGGGGGATTTGTTCATGCTCTATCAGAAGCATTCATAATCCAGCAAACTTAGATATGCCTTGTTTGCTTGCAATAACACCTTCCATTTTTGAATTTATCATAACATATTCAGTTAATCTACATAATTTAATCTAAAAAAAAATGATGATCATGTTAAAGAATAAAAGGGTAGTGAAATGTCAGAAAAGCATCCGAGAAAAATATGAATAATCTGAAACATGAAAAAATACTTGGCATGACCTCCCATTAAGCTTCAGTAAATCATTTTGGCACAAAAGCAATGACATGTGAGATCAGATGTAATGTGGCACCAATAGACTGGTGCTGGCAGACACAGAGGAATGTTCTGCATAAGGCAGTGCACTTGCAAATGTTATGCAAACCACTTATCTTAACTTTGTGGGGCTAGCAAAAGTGTTTTTTCCTAATCTGGCATATTGCTATCCTAACACATGAGAAATCTCAGCATCCATGTGATTATTTAATGCACTTATTAAGGTTATGTTTTAGAGCTCAGAATGTTGCCATATATTTTCCTTCCAAGTTTTCATGCCAGGGGCAGCACTTGACAAGTTCACAGTTGGATCTGTGTCAAAAGAACAAAACAGATTGGTTTTGAGAATGAAGTCTATATGACTTCAAATGCTCCAACTGCCAATTTTGAATTATTGTTTAACATTTGTGGATACTTTAGATGCCGATGAGTCACACTTACGTGTTTATAATTATGCCTTAAAGGAACATAATTATGTCCACAAGATAGGCTCTAGTTAACAACATCTTATATAAATTATTATTTGTAGACGATTATTTTTTTTTCTCCAGATTTCATGATGTGTATTAAGATAATGCCACTGCTTTACTTTCAAATAAGAATCTCGCTGAGATTTGAAACAGTGTTGTAAATTGTTTGGGTGTGTTCTCTATGCAGATAAAGTGGCGTCACAGTTAACTGCACAACATGTCTTGTCTCAAACAATATATTGTTCCTTTGTCCTAAAGTATATAAAATCGAATGAACATCATATACTCTTAGATTAACTAAGCATTATGGACACTGTGAAACAACATAGTCAAAAGGCTGCCTATTTCCTATTGGTGGACAAATTATCCGTACAACACTTCTCTGCTAGCTCCATTCTTCTACTATTACCAGGACATGGATCTAGTTTCAACACTTTGACTAACATATTCATTCAGAGCTAATCCTTCCTGGAGTACTGTATTTGTCTTTTGTATTCTGTAACTATGAGTGTGTATATGCCTGTGAGATGGGATTGGGGTAAAGAGGTAAATGACAAACCAACAATGGAACAAGATATATGAAGCCAGAATAAGAAGCAGCTTTAAAATCAACTCATTTGGTCATTTTGTTCAATATTCTCTGCAGAGAAGGAACTGTGGAGTAATAAAAGACAGACAAATGCAATACTTTTCATACACCATGCATATTAAAATTCTTTCCATGTGTTCTTTCATTTAAGAACATATTTTACTTCTTATATTGTTCCTCTTTCATTGAAGTTTGATTTAGTGTGGCTCTTGAATTATATTGCAAAACTTGGAGGCTGACCTCTTCTTAAAATAAACTGCAGACTACCCCCTTGACCTAGTACATCTAAGAAGAGTAGAATCTACCCATCTTTCTGATGATCTCATATATTCATTCAGAAGTCGTATATTATTTATCGATGAAAGAGCAAATAATCGTGTAAGAAGTGATGATATCTGTAAAACACATTTGCTTTCTGCAGCAATAAGAAACTTGCTTCTAGAAGCTCTGGAGGTGACTGAGTTTCTTCAAAGTGTATGATGCGTAAATTATTTCTATTATTATTTAAACTAAAGAGCATTTTGCATAGCTACTACGAATGCAGGAAATCTAGTACATACGTGTTCTAAATACTAGATATTGTCATGCTCTTTTGAAGTGTCAGCTCCACATTTTCCACCGAGATCTTTAGTACATGGATACAAAAGATAAAGTCACACACAGAAGACAAGTCATAATCACAGAAACATACATTATTCAGGATTTTTTATATTCAAATTTTTTTATGATTACAAGACAAAATTCTTGCAATAACTGACCTGACCGTGCCTTGCTCTATTTCACTCTCCTTTCTCAGTAAAAAACTGCTTGGTGCAAGACTCTAACCTCATTTAAACCTAGACTAAAAAGTCTGGAAACTAGAAATATCTGTTTAAAGGAATATGAAAGGTTTCTGCATTTTACCAGGTATATAATACATCTTTGTACTTATTTACTTTTATTTACTTTATTTTATTAAGAAATAATTATAAGATCTGTTTTTTTGTTTTTACTGATTTAAATTAAACACATAGGGCCATATTCAACTAGAAGCCCGCAACTCGGTCACAGTCAGCCGAATGTCTGCAAATGTGCTAAGGGCTCCCGTTTGTCCCTGATTGCAATACTATTCAATTGCTTAAGGCCGCAAGTTACGAGCCCAAAGCCAAAACTGTAAACCATGGACTGGTTGGGAGCAGTTCAGGGTGGGAACATTATCAATTCAGCAAGACCGTAACCGCCCATTTCACATCAGCCAATAGAAAATGAGACTGTCATTATTACGGCAGTAAAACATGGAGGTTTGGGGATCCAATATGCGATCAGACTCGCAAACCCACAAAATACAGAATTATGAAAATGAATACCAATACTGTTCTAGTCCATATGTGTGGCCTGATATGTATTAACTTATTGATTCCCAAGATCAATTTAACCCTGAAATGACACATAAATATAATTTTAATTTCCTGCCGATTTGAGGGCTTGAGACTGGTGTGCAATTAATTCTAATGTCTGTCACCGCCCTCCCCGTTATTTACAGTGCAGTAGTGATGTTTTTTTGCATTTACAGTGCCATGAATAGGGGTTTAACCCACGTGCGGGTCCTCTCTAGCACTCGTAGGATTTTTTCCCTCATTTGCCGTTTACGGGTTTGAAGACATTTGCGGACTTGGAGAAATTGAGCAATTGAATAGCGATTCATGATTTTAGCCTTGTGAAAGTGAGAGATTAAATGCTTCTGGAGGCTGTAAGTTATGAGTTTAACTATCGCCATTTTCTCAAACCTGTAACTTATGACCTTCAATTGAATATGGCCCATAGTACCTGCTTGGGTCTGCCCTCGGTAGCTCATGAAGACAAAGACTATGCTGTACTTACTGCTCAGAGTGTCATACTATACAATCAGTGATCATCTCTCAGCAGCACATTGAAAAATGTTGCTTAGACTCTGTCATTGATTGCCCAAGCAGGTACTATGTGTTTGATTTTAGTAAAACAGAGCTAATTCCCTTCTTAATAAAATTAAGTACATAAAATAAAATAAATGCATAGGTATATCATATACCTGGTAGAATCCAGAAACAATCCATATCCCTTTGATTTAAATTCACCAATACATATGAGCACACATCTAATATTATTGGAAAGTATAGCAATAACATTAAAAATGAAAATAATTATTGTAACCTTATTTTCTGACATTTTAGGATTTATTTCAATAAAACAATAGCTACTTTAAAGCAAAATCATATGACGAGATCTCACTGCTGTATAGTGAACATGTTTATTAAGGGTAATTTTACCGAAAAATGCAGTAACATGAGGCAGTGTTGGTTGTCATGACAAGTCAGATCATGGAAAATATATAATCTGATGAACAAGTCTAAGTATGTGAATACTACCAAAACTACAACACACTGACCAGGATCAAATACTTCTGTTCAATGACATATTGCACATAGCAGAGTTTTTGTGCTGAGTAGAAATCACATAATATCCAAGAAAAAAACGAAAATACAATAATGTTTTATAACTTTGCTCCTTAAAGTTCAAACAAATGGACAGCTTCTTACGTATTTCTAGTCTATTCTTCTTTATCTATTTAACATTCAATATGTCTTTTCCAATTTATCATGTAGGGGATCTTGAGCGGTTGTGTGATATCTTGTAATAAATTGTAGCATGTAGAAATTAGCTTTTCAAAAATGGCTTACTATTGTAAAACTGCTTTTTTAATTGTCTGATCTTGAGCGGAACTACAGTTTTGCATAAATCTGAAAACATCATATGTTGCTTAGCTGCTTTCTTTGCTGGAAGTCTTGGAATGCTACTGTTATCTCTTCCGTATATAAATCTTTGTATCTTTCCAGAGCAGCATGCTCTATGTTTTTAAAATGTTGCAGGTGTAGTACTGGTGGGAAAGCTTTGTTTAGGAGGATTGGGATCAATGGAGAGGGTGTGGATTATATGTATCCCCTATGCAATTCTGGGTATTTAAATAGTATAAAATGGTAGAGCACTCTAGGGGATGCCAGATCCATGTTTTTTGGTAGCCAGATATAATGGGAGAGTTAATTAGTTCTTAATAGATTGTTTTTCTGAATATCTATAATTTGTAGTCTGAATAGCTTTTTAATAAGCAATAGCAATGTTTAGTAAACTTATTTGCAAATCAGGGACTGGGCATATAAATCTGTAATAATCAAAAACATTCCTAGACACATTACAAATGCTTTATATTTTTTTGTGATTCACAGAATGCTAATTTAACCCCCAAAAAATGAATTATGTAATTTCCCATCTAGCCTGAAATCTGAACCTCTTCTTTGAGACTTCTTTAGTGTCCCGGGTCACTGTTTGCTAAAACCATGGCATGACATCCTAAACAGGATTATTCAGCCTTATCTTCCTTGAACTCTCCTCACAATGTTTTGTGTACATAGCTGATTTATCATAGGCCACACATATCTTTGATATCTTTATGGCTTTCCTTGCATCTAGAGGTTTTCATAACTTGAAAGCGATGTACGGGGATGAAAATAGCTCATACAAGAGGCATTTGTATTCATTTTTTTAACAAAATATCAACATTTGTGCCAAAGATATTTCTATCACTTTCGTCTACTCTACCATTCAGTTTATTGCTGCCATGCAACCCTGAAGAAAAATCAGACGTACATCCCCTGCACCTCCATCAATGTCTGTTGGCAAAAAAGATGCTAAAAAAAAATCAAAACACATACCATTGCCATTGTAAGAAAATTAAACTAGTTAATACCAGAAAAAGAACTAATGGCTCGATTACATGGCTCCCAAAGAAACTCCAGCACATAGCTAGGGGAAGTTTAACAGGAGATTATTGAGCTATTACATTCTTTCAGTGGGCTAATTAGGTCATACATATATCAAGGTAGCCAGAGGTGTTTGAACTTTTTGATCTCTTAGACATAGGTTCAAGTCCTATCTTTCTATATGGGGAGGAAAACTAGCTTGTGAGTAGCAACTGTCACTATGTGATAAGTAACCAGTATGATGCGACTTGTCTGAGCCAAAAACTTGTAACACATCCAGTAAGGTGATAGAACATTAGTAAATGTTGCGTCTATATAAGCTTGTGTTTCCAGCTCTAATTATGACTTTGCCATGCTAAGTAAGCTATCCCACAGGTCCCAGAAGTAGAGGTCAGGTTTTTTTTGAGAGAGAGTAGGAGTTTGATTTAGAGACAGTAGGATTGTTTGCATTGTTACTGCATATTTTATTCCATGTAAATTCACACAGAAATAATTCACATCATCTACATACCACATACAATTAAAATGTATTACATTTTTATTAAGCATGGCCTCATCCTTATCTGAACTAACTTATAACCACAGCTCTCCAACACATACTCCCCACCCTTACCCCCTTTCTTACATACAATACACTTACCTCTATTACATAAACCATACTATATGCCCACCATTTACACCCCCTGCTACCTGCCCCATGCTGTTACCCTATTACCTCTGCACCCTACACAATTAGTATACCCATTAATAAAACACATTTTTCTAACCAAAAATATTACCTTTTTTCATTTATTCAGTATATTTATAGGTGAGCTGGAGGTGTATATAGAATAAGTGTAAGTGAGAGTGTGTCTGTCCATGTATCTGTGAGATTTTTTGTTTGTTCATCTTAGGATAAAGAAAGAAGTGGAGAGGAGAATAGGAAAAGAGAAGGAGCAGAGATGAGGGGGAGAGGTGAGTGGAGAGGGGGAATAAGGGGGTGAGAGGTGAGGAGAGAGGAAGAGGAGGGAGAGAGCGGAAGGCAGTGTATGTGCCCCTAGGCCTCGCGGATTAGTAGGGGGAGGAAGGATGGGAGTTACATGTCTTAGGGTGAATGCAAGGAAGTATGCATCCCCAGGCACAGTAAGGGGGTCATGAGACTGACAGGAAACACAGGGCTCCCAATACTCCCAGGTGGAATTTATTGTTCTCCCAAATGTCACATACCCTTCATGGAGGCAGAAAGGTCAGAGCTGGTCAGAGGTCAAGGTTGTAGAGAGAGGTGGCAACTGAGGTCAGCACTGTACGAGTTCATGTTAGGTATTTGAGGAGTGTGAAGCATTGATGGGCCATACTCAAGAGGAATATTGCTGAGTAAACTGACAGGAAAAGAGCCACAGGTGGTGACCCCGAGCTGTCATGGAACACAACATGAACTCCTTAGTGGCACAATGTCCACAGTCACCATGGTTAGAATACCTGGCTTACGGGCACAGACTGGCCTGAGACCCTGTAAGATGAGTATGTGTACCACCTAAAGTAAAACACCATTAGCCATCATGTCATATTTCTATGTACAGTTTTCAGTCATGGATTCGGATACATATTGATCACATCATTATTTGGCAATTAGTATATAATGGGTCAGGGGATTGACATACTGTATTTTCTCATCTTGCTGATTTATCCAATGTATCCATTGTTTGGCCTTAGAGTTATGTGAAAGCATGGATTTGTCCCATTATATGGCCTGTGAGTGCCGCCAACAGTCAAAGATTGCAGTATGCTTCTGCTTGTCTATACAGATCTCTTGATTGAGCCTATAACTCTATGACACTCAGTGTTGTCATGCACCTAGGCTTAGTTTAAGAGAACCTGAATAAACAGAATGCTCCTGCAATCCCGGAGTGCTGGCAGAATCATTGTACTGATTTTACAAAGACTGTATTAATCGTTATGTCATATTATAAGGTGCTAGGAAGCACATACTAATTGCCAACAAATTAGCAAGTTTATAATTGAACAGGAGCATTGTATTTGAGACACATGGCTTTATATGTTAATTGCACACATACTACATGTATTACATATCAGTGGATACACATTGAATGCTATGAGAATTATTGTTGAGGAGGGTTGTAAATGTATTTGTAGGGACTATGATAAGTCGTTAACAGTTGGGGCTCCGTATTAAGTGTGACTTAGCATTAGTGATGTGTCAGTTTGTGTAATTGACATTGTAATTTAAATTATTGTTCTTCAATAGTTTTTGTTGTAAAGGTCTGGATTATCTATTAGAAATGCTTCTTTAGTGCTGTATTTATTCTTTTATTATGGTCCAGTAAAATGTTTCTTTTTGGTTTCTCTTCTGTTTTACAGATTTATATGCCCAATTTTGTACTAAATATTGCTATTGATTATTAAAAGGCTATTCAGAAAAACAATCTATTAAGAACCGATCAACTCTTATTGGTATTTTAAGAAGTTTCATAAGTGTACCCATAAAGGGTTTAGTTGCTTTCGTGAGAGGCTGAATTCCCACGTAAGGATTTGGCTCACTCTGAGCACTCGCAGATGCTTCTGAGTACAAGTAGCATTTTCCATAAGCTCCTAAGGGAGCCATGAAATCGCATTTTAATTTCAGAGCAAAGGACACCTGACACATAAAGATCACTTGTAAGAGTTTATATGTAAGGGTGTGATATGGGCAGGATGTAATAGCTATATTAGGGTTTACATATAGTTTTCACTAGCAAAATTTCTTATTGGAGTCATGTACTCGAGCCTTATTTCAGCAAGTAACAACACGATAAACCTGCTTGTTCCAGTAGCATAGTCATTTAAGTAGAGAAGAATGCAAGGAAACAATTTGCAAGATAATTGCAAAGTAACAATCCTTTCAGGGAACAGTGCTCCAGAGAGATGGAAAAAAGACATAACTCATTTAGGTTGAACCAGCAACCAATCAAGTAATCCCAAACAAATAATTATTTGGCGCTAAATGACCAGATATCCATTCATCTCAGAGAACAGAAGGGTGAGGAAATAAAGCTCAAAAGACAAAACATCAGTATAAAATGAAACTGTGCTCCTATTTTTCTTTCAAATATTTATTTCCATTACAAATCACGCACAATTTTACTGATTTCTGCTATGTTTACTAATTCTATGATAATACGCTCTAAAGTTTTGCTTTATTTCCTATAGGTTTATATTGCTACTGCCATATTTCTGTATAAATAATTCAAAACCCCTATTATTTTTTAACATGCCATAAAAAAGAATATATATATATATATATATATATATATATATATATATATATTTTAATATGTTGAGGGTAAGATCATAATTAATTAGGGGAAAGTCAAAACTATTTTTAATTCTAAAATAAAATCCATTAAAAGCCTTCGCTGGACCCTGGGCCATCCAAGTTACATAGGTGGAAATATTGTGTGTGAGAGGGGTGTTGACATTTCTGTAGAGCAGTGTTTACATCTATTGATGCAACCTACCTGCGTCTGGGCCTGTGAGGAAGAATTGGTGTGGTGGTACATTATCAAATAGCCTTTTTAGATGCAGCGCAAAGAACACATACTTTCAATGTCTCTTATAGGTAGGTACTCATTCCCTGAATAAACACAACAGTCCTTCTGCTCTCCTTTAAAACATTTTGTTAAGCCGAAGAAAAAAAAAATATATTACGTCACTGACAATGCAATTACCGGTTTTGTCAAATATGTGTGATTTAAGGTTTATCATGTTAATTTTTTGCTTTAGACAGTGACTATATAACAATTTTCTTAAATGAAGTAGATTTGTATTATTTGACTAGTGACATAACATTTCAAGAGGTCAAGGAGGGACACTTATATACTTGAAAGCCTACACATATGCGACGATGTATTCACTACCATGGCAGTTTATAGCGATATTCATGTATGCTGCATTTATATATACTTAAAGGAACACTGAAGTCACCATTTGTGCTCTGTGCCATAAGATGGAGGATGGAAAATCATGTGGAAATGTTGTTAATCTTTTTTAAATTGCTGAAGATTTGACTCAAAGGCATTTGTAAGTTTCCTGGATGTTTAAATGCATCTGATAGAGGAATGAAAAAATACCAAAATAAACATTAACAAACTCACCATGATGTTTGCAAGCAGCAGCTTTTGTTAGTTAACACCCCTGAAAATCCCTGCCAAAATTAGCATACAATTCATACTTTGTTTTGGCCAATCGCAGGCAGCTGATACATTTTAAACCAATGTAACAATCAAGGATGGCTGTTTGTGTAGAAAGGAATCATGGGATGTGTAGTTCCCTTTAGAGAGAAGTAGGAGGAGTCAGACACTGATCTGTAAACCTCTGCATTGAGCAGATGTTTGTTTGAAGGTTAGTAAATGGTTAAAATCTGTATTTGAATGCAGTGTTTCTATTGGTAGGTATTAGGTGCCTATGTAGGCAGATCTGGGGTGTGGGAAACAAGTTTTATTTTTAAATAAAATAAATCTGTAGAATGACTCACTGTAATGTGTGTTTCTGATATCAGCAGCCTGGGAAACTTAGATGCCTTTAAATATGTAGTTGTAATAATTTTTTTGTATAGTCATTGAAACCCTACCACAAGAAATAGCATAGATAATAATATTGGCTTAATATTAATAATATCTGTAAATGTGACAAATTTTGTTTTAAATATATAAGTTTGTATACTCTGTTCTAAGTTGCAGCATGTTTGTATAGTGGTAAATGGCCTATCCCTGAAGTTCTTCCATTGCTTATATTTTGCATATATATATATATATATATTTATATATATATATATATATATATATATATATATATATATATATATATATATACATACATACATCTATCTATCTATCTTATACTAGGTAACAAGAAACTTAAGGGTAATGCATCATTGGATTAGAACAAGTGAATGAGGCACAACTACACCAACATGCTATATGAGAGAAGAAGGTAAAAAAATAATATATATAAAATACAATGTGAGTCAGACCCAAACTTTTTATCTATATGTCCTATGTAGCTATGCATGAGTTACAGTAACATGGGTATCATTTTTAAATATAGCTCAATCGGGTAGGTTGCTGATTGTGGAGCTGAGATTATTGATTCAATAGCTATTTTATTTAAACTATATATATATATTAAGTTCAAACAGTTAAATTAGTTCTAATAATTAGATTATATGGACCCCATGGAGATAGGCAGAGGGAGACCCCCTATGGGGTAGATTTTTTATTGGGGCAGGCAGTCTATAGTGGCTCCATGGTAGATAGCAGACACCGCCCTTGGGCTTCAGTAGGCACTCCCTTAGTGAATAGGGACTGTGGGGATCCATTGAGACCCCATGTGGTATTTAATTTCTATCTAGTGTGGGTGAGAGTAGGTTATGGGTTAAAGCCCCACCCTCCCAAAGCATTATGGGGGTGAGGGGAAGGGGGAAACTCGAGCTCATATGTGGGTAGATAGATGAATAGATATAGGAGGGATAATGTTAGAGCTAGTGTTATCTGCATAAATATGTCTCTTTTTTGTTTCTTTTTTTAGATAAATAATTTACTAAATAGCCATCAATATACATTCACTTTTAAAATCTTGATTTTCGCAAAAAAAAAAAATCTGAAAATCATGGTTGAGTAACCATCATTCAACATCAAGACCCTGGATTAATTGAGCTTTCGCAAGTTACTGTAGGCCATAAGTGAGGTTGCAAGTTAATTTGCTGTTCAATTGGCGTCTTTTTGCGGGCTCCGAACGGGCTACGAGTTACAGCCTTGAAAACTTTGCTATGGTTAAATCCATAACATACAGCTTCCTGAAGCCTTTGATCTTTCACTTTTGTCAGAGTAACGATGGCTAAAATCGCAAATCGCTATTAAACTGCTCCAATTCCCCAAGACCGCAAATGTTTTCACATCCGTAAATGACAAAGGAAGGAGAAAATCCTACTAGTGCTAGAGAGGACCCGCAAGGGGGTTAAACACCTATTTGTAGCACTATAAATGTAAAATGTAGAATTATTGCACAACAGTCTGAAGCTCACAAATCGCTAGTATATAAGATTTATTTTTATGTTTCATTTTAGGGTTAAATCGATCTTGGGTATGTATGAGTTAATACATATCAGGCAACCCATATGGACTAGAACAGCATTGGCCCTGATTTTCATAATTCTGTATTTGGCGGTTTTGCAAGTCTGATCTCATATTAGACCCCCAAATCTAATTGATTGACATGTAACCTCCATGTTTTAGTGCCTTAATAATGACGGTCTCATTTTCTATTGGCAGATTCGAAATGGGAGGTTACAGGCTTGCTTAATTGATTAATTGATCATATTCCCGCCCTGAACTGCTTTGAACCAGTGCATGGTTTAGTGGGCTTTGGGCCAGTAACTTGTCGGCTTGAGCAATTGAATAGCTCTGGAATCAGAGACGAACAGGAGCCCGCAACACACCCACAGTCATGCGGCCTACATTGCGCGAGTTACATTGAGCTTGCAATTGAACCGGGCTCCCAATCTCTACCATCATTATCTTAATCATCAATTAAGTACTCCATATGCACTAAATATGAACATAAATCCCAAATGAACTTGAAAGTTTTCTTTATTATTTTTACAAAACAGATAGTGGTTTAGTCCAATCATCACCAGTTTCTTTACATTTTTTAGATTTTTTTTTCTGTGACACTAACCACAGTATTAAGGATCCTTTCAGAGCTGTCAAGTTGGGTAGATTAACTGTTATACAGCAAAACAGCATTGCACATAGGCAACTCACTCATCAACCTCAGTGGGGACTTAGCATTCCTCAGATGCATCAGTACCATTCTGTCATCTCATCAAAGTATGAACAAGTTATCAAAAATGGCTTATAAAATCTACATTCCAGTCCTTCGCTTGGCTCCAAAGTAGTTCTGCTCTGAGATTTGTATAAGATCTCTGCACATAAAAGAGGTCACTTTAGTCTAATTTAACAACTTCATTTTAAAATGAAATGATTGCTTAAATTTTTAGCATTGATTTATAAGGTAGAAACTACTGTAGCATTGGACACACAGATGGACTTTGTTGTATGATGTTGAATGCTGCAGGACTCAAAATTACAAGGTTGCGATATACCTGCCTTGCCTACAGTGCCCATTTTAGGACATTGTCAGTTGGTATAAAATCTGTCAACTTTATGTTACTTATTAATAACAGACAGCATGTAATCACTGACAAAGCGACCTGGCCACTATGCGAAAATTTGTAAGACTTATAGGGGGGATTATACTTACCCTCAACCTTGATGACCCTCCCAGGAAGATCTTTAATGCTCTGGTCCTCACTTTCTCCTACAGCTCTTGATTAATGGACACTTTCATGTTGATTGAAGAATCCATCCTCTTCTTGAATGATAGAATCCCTAGTCCTTGGAAATAGGCCTTCACCTAAAACCCTCCTAAAACCCTATTCCAATGAGGAACTCCCATCCAAACTCCCGTTCCAATTTTTTACTGCGTCTTTGCCTTAAATACGATTTTGAACAATCCGATTGGCTGAAATATGTGTCAATTAAATTTATGCCAATTAGAACCGACTATTTACATTTATCCTGCCCCATTTCTTATTGGTTAAAAGCCTAACCAATTAGAATGCACAGATTTTAATCCATGTAATCTGATTGGTTACACCTTTAACCAATCAGAGATGGCACAGGAACAATGTAAATACTGGTTTCGGATGAGCTGAAATATGATTGGTACAAATTTGAGCCAATCAGAAGCCATGAAAATATGTAAGGCGAGGGCACCATCAAAGAGCAGTAAGTCAGCGGGGGAGCTCCTCAGAGGGCTGAAGATGAGGGCCGAGGGTTCAAATCAAGCAAGAACAGGGTGGATTCTTTGATCAATATGGAAGTGCCAATTGTCTAGGCCTGAAGAGTGAGGACTAGGGTGTCAAGGATGTTTGTTTGTTTGTTTTGTAGTGTTTTTTTATTTTTTTTTCCCCTTAATTATTTTTTATTTTGTATGTAATTAGTTTTAGGGGCTAGTGTTAGGGATTTGGGGGTCCTTGAGGACCCCATGGGGAGATAGGATCCATAAGGTCTCTTGTGGTAGTAGTCTGGGTGCCATGGAGGTCTGGGGGAACCACTATGCTAATGGACCATGTTTAGGGACCACAGGGTTTCACAGGAACCCCTATGGTTTTAGTGTAGTATACAATGCGTTTCTGTAGGGACCCCCATGTTAAGTGCCTAATGTTAGGTGCCATGAGAGTCCATAAGGTTATACTTAGAATTCCCAAAGGGAAACTGATGAGGTAAATGTGCCCCCACCCCAAAGCACTTCTGTGTGTTGAGGGGGGTCCTAGGAGACACCCTGGCTTGTCTAGTGGGTTAACAGATATTTTATTGTTAGTAGTGCAACTAACCATGCACAGACATGGTATTATGTTGCTGGATTTGCTGTTGTCATATGTCATTATTGACGTATTAACAACCATTGCAGGTTTGACAACCAATATGGCGCCTACACCGGAGGACAACGCTGCACATGCCTGATTCCTATAACATGCATGTGCTACTCCGATCACAATGTGTAAAGGGGCGAATAGGGGATGTATACAGAGTACTGCATTGGGCATTACCTCTGATCACCGCAGATCTAACTATAATACCAGCAATTTAGTAAATTACATGGAGACCTGAGCACCATTAATGCACAATGAGTTGTGGAAGACTGAAGCTCATTGCGCGACCTGTTAGTAAATTTCTCCCATTAGCTCAAATTCTTATGGGCTTTCTTATCACAACTGGTATTTCTGAGTTATTAATTCCTGTTTACTACATGTACAAGTACTTACTAAAGTACACACATGATTATTGGTTGATGGTTATATTATCATTATTATTATTAGAAATATCTTACATAATAACATGAAGCAGAATAATTAATATAAATAATAAAATATCTAATGTGAAAACCTTTACAACAGTGTCATTTAAGCTTTAACATTTTTACAGTGGTTATTTACTAAGCTGTGATGGATAGAGAAATTTACTAAATTGTCACAGGGCTGTGATAAATTTTAAAGTGCTGTGATGACAATTTCACCCCCCAGGAAATAAAGCATATTGGGGAGAATTTACTAAGCATCAATATGGCAGTATTTACTTTATCCTTTGGGGAAAAATTTACTTCATAGCCCTTCATACCCAATCACAGTTTCTAAGATCGCTTGCTAAGCCCCCTCAAACAGCTAGTCCTATCTGAAATATTTTTCACTTTTGATTCGGGGTGTGTTTTTAAAAACTAATGAGCATTCTATGAAACCTAATATATGCACTGGAAATTGTTTATACCACATTCCCACTGAAGAGATAGAAACTTCCTGCATATTCAAAACGGTAAACTACATTGCAGAATAATTGCATCCAAATTTTTATATACCGTATTGGCCCGCACCCGCATATAAGCCGCACCTATGAAATTCAAGAAAAAAAAACAAAAAAAAACATAATATCCAAATATATATCGCAACTTGCCTATAGTAACTTCCCCCCTTCCCCCTTTATGTTGAAGTATATGTATAAATATGGCTTGCCCAGCCCTTGCCTTCTATCTGGGCCCTGTTTGTGGTAGATATCAAAAATAAATACTCTGTGCTGTGCCCCCTTTGCTGTCTGCCATCTCTCCTCTTCTGTACTCTTTCCCCCAGGATCTCACGCTCGCCTCTAGGGACAATGTCCTTACCCGGTGCCCTCTGTCCCAGTTGTACCTTCTTCTCTGCACCTCCACCAGGCCCTGGCTCTATGTATGTGGTGTGCTGTGCTGTACTCACTCAGAGGCTGGCATGCTGGTCCTCCGTGGGGAAGCGTGAGGAGCTCTCCCCCAGATGGCAGTTCAAGTGGGTAGGTGCCACACTAGACTGTGTGGCTGGAAGAAGATGTCTTTATGTGGTCTGGAGATGAATCCAGGGCCTGAATCCGGGCATTTTAGGCTGCAGAGCTCTACTGGATGCCAGTTGCGTCTCCGGTGGTTCTCCGCCGGGTCTCTGATGGAGGCTGCAGCTCCTGTCGCCGTCTCTCCTCTCCTCCCTCTGCTTGGCTCTGGGTCTGAGGTATTCGCTGGGGGAAGCACACAGGGCCACAGAGGCCCTGATTCAAGATGGCGGCCGCACCGATCAAATGGTGCAGCCAGGCCCCAGGTCCTATTTGGAGGTGGATCAACCCTCAAGGGCGCTATAACTGTGCTGGGGTTTGTTTTGGGGGTCCCCAGCAATTGATTTGTGGGTAGTGGGCGCCCTCTGTATAGCTGCAGAGAGCCGGCTCCATGGTCTTCACACTGCAGCTGCTAGCCACGCCTCCAAAACATTTTACGGTTGCGAATATAAGCCTCACCTGTAATTTCCAAGATCGTAAATCAGGAAAAAAAGTGTGGCTTATATTCGGGCCAATACGGTATAAGAGGCTATTGTATTTTATTTTCCATTCTAAAAAGTTACACATTTTCATGTGTATTTTTTTAAAAATAGTATATTTTAAATATCTTACTACAGTTTTCCTTTAATAGCAAAACCTGTAACAGTTTCAAAATATTATTTGATATGTGCTTTATATTAAGAACACTAAATGTGTACATATAAGTCATATAATATCACATTGTCCCAACTGCCCCTCTGGGTATACCAGCTGCCTTATAGACTTTTTTATTTATCAAGTGATCCGATGAAGGGACAAGGTTAGCTTCCAACCTCATGAAAGCTTTTCAATATAAAATTTTGTACGTCCACTAAAAAGAGATAGCAAACAACAGATGTGTTGATGAATGTCCTTCCGTTGTTTACCAAACTAATTTAAAAGAAAAGTCATCCATCAATGTCACTGTCATTCAACACACAAAAATAACATTCTGTTCTGCTAACCTTTAAAAACTGGGGAAGCCTTCAGAAATTTAACACTCGCTTAGTTATAATAACTGAATAGTTTAACATGAAAAGAAAATATTTGACATTACTTATTATCAGGGAGGGGTAAATATGTGGAAATACCTCATTGCAGAAAATCTACAAAATCAAGAATTTATTAAAACAAGAGGCAGAAGAGCATAATATAATCCTGGATATACAATGATATTTAATCCAGCTACTCAATAGATTAAGACCAAGGATTTTTTTACTCTTCTTTTGGAAGATTATTACCTGTTCTGTATAGCCAATAAAGTTATATTTATTTTTGCTGCAAAACATATTTCTAGCCCTTCTAGATAGAAACCCAAATTTACCCTTTCTGGGTTAATCCAAAGAATAGAATTAATCACATTCTTATAATGGAGTAGTTTTATAGTACTTTAGATGATAAAATGGAAAAATATTTGGTCCCCATGGTTGACTTCAAATTGAGCCAATCGCTTAATTCCTTCTCTTAATTACTTAGGAGAATTAGATGACATTATATTAATTCTAATTGATTATTTAATTTAAAAAATCACTTTATCATTATTTATGTAATGTTTTCATATGAATATATATATATTATTATATACTTGTTTTTATTGTTTTATTTATTAGTCATTACATATTTAAATATATATATATATATATTACATATTTTCCCTTTTCTTCTTTGTATTGTATCTTTACGTTTATTCTTATTTTGATTGTATTTTTTTTTTTTATAGGGCATGTAAATTATATTTTCTTTTCTTTATCTAAAACAAAATAAAGCTTAATGAAAGTTAAATGAGCTATAGTTAATTTAAAAACATGTTTATACATTTTCTTAACATAATACAGATGTTAACATCAATAACCAATTTCAAAAAATATATGATGAATTATAAACAACATCACAGTATAAGAATATTTTTATAACAAAAGAAGAAACATAAGCTATATCTAAATGGTTTCTTTTCTCGGAGTCTCCTTCCCCATATAAACTTCCATCATGTGAGCTTTTCATTGCCATTATTTAAATAACTGCATTATTGTCCTAAAAAAATATGGCATTCATACCTTGATTAGTTTTTCACAAGTATGTCTGGATCTTGGTGGATTTTTTTATAAATTAATTGTAACTTCCTGCATTAGTTTTAATAGTTTACATGAGGAAGAAAGAAGGGTATTATGACAGAAAACTTCAACTATAAGATGTTAAGAGATCTAAATAAAGTTGAAAATACACAGTAATTTAAATATTTGGTGGTAGTTAATGTTGGCCTTAACAGTATTGGAGATCAATACTGCTTGAGATATACAGTACATTTGTATATTATGAGAATCAATAAAGGATCCATATTTTTAAGGAGTAATAGATTACAAATAAAGTACAGTGTACTGGTATTGCCCTTCATTCAGTGGAAACACAATGTTGGTGATGTAAGATTAAACATTGTATACTGATTGTCATTAATATTTTACATGCATGAATTTGTTTTCTTACAAAATTATAATTTAATATAGACCTTATATTATAACAGGGAATTCATTGTATTTTGTGTCTTTATCTGTGTTTCTCTCTAGTTATATGACTGTATTATTTAGGAATACTTTGCTAAACATTTTTATTCCAGTTTAGGGTATTCAATTTTCTCATTAAAAATATTTTTGTTTATTATCTGTATCTCTACAAAAGAACATTCTTCCTTTCTCTTTATATTTATCTTGTCATGATGATCAAGGATGCATCAATGTTTATATTGCCAACATTCATATCTGATATCACTCCTTGATATTGTGTGCATGTACAAAGCATGTTAGTGTCAAATAGGGACATGTGAAAATGCCTGGTGCCACCTGGCCTTAGGAGTTGTAATAGTGTCCATTGATGTTCTAAATCAGTGATGGGCAACCTGTATCAGGGGCCTTATATAAAGCCCCCGAGTCTTTAAAAGTCCTCACAGTGTTTTTATTTTACCCAAAGCCAAATAGTAAAATTTCTGTAGGAAAGGAATTAAGTAGTAATGGAGGCTTATATAATGAGAAGTATGTAGAAGCATAGTTGGGTATTATACACTGGTTTTGGTCAGAAATACATTTTAAAAGAGAAATGCTTTCCCACTCCAGAGAATGGGCCTCATGGGAAGTGACTGAAGCAATCATGCGCCTCCAGACCATCTGTTGCCCACCATGTTCTAAACAAGTAATTATTTTGATAAATATGGTGAATCTCTATAGGTAGTTAGCAGGAGTCTTTAGTCAACCAAAAAATACATATAAATTAGTTGAGGGACTTTTTGCTAGCTGATAATATGTATAATATTGCTAAAAACAAAATGTTTTTATGTTTCCCTAGATATGAGCACACACACTGTTGTTATTATTTCTCCTTTACTGAACTCCTATTGTTTGCAAACTTAAAGACAGAAATGTCATTGTATAGTATCATTATCCACACCCCCAGGGCTGCTTACATAGGCACAGTGTACCTACCAATAGAAACACTGCATTTGGGTATTGTTTTTAATTCTTCACTAAGCCAGCAGAAGCACAATGCAGAAATCTACAGCTCCTCCTGCTTTCTTGTGCAGGGCACTGCACATCCCATGATTTCTTTCTGCACAAACTGCTTTCACAACCTGATACAATGTATTAGCTGCCTGTGATTGTCCAAAACAAATTATGAATTTTATGCTATTTTTAGCAGGGATTTCAAGGGGTGTTGAAGATCAGGAGCTTGCTCAAGAGATTCAGCAAACATCAGGGTGAGTTTGTTAATGTTTATTTTGGTAATTTTTCATGCAAAAATGTTCTCATACACTGCTGATTCTCCTCAGATGCATTCATAATTCAGGAAACTTAAATATTAATTTAATTGTTTCAATGTACTGAAAAAAAATACATGCAATCTTAACGGACATACATCTTTTAAAAGCTCAGCCTGAAGGAACAATGAAAAATGATAATTACAATCACCTCCATTTTAGAACAGCTTAAGTATTTTGGAGACATCAATCACCAAGTCAAAAATATTAAATATCATCAAAACCAGAGGGTCGTGTGTGGCATGACTCACAGCTCTCAGTCTGATGCTAATAAACTGCTAATACAGTGCCTTGCCATATTTTGTGTTTTGTTGCCTCACAACCTGACATTAACATGGATTGTTTGAGGATTTGCATCATTTAATTTACAGAACATGCCCACAATTTAGAAAAATATTTTTTGTTTTTAATGTGAAGCAAACAACAAATAGGACAAAATAACAGAAAAAGTCAATGTCCATAACTTTTCACCCCCCTAAAGTCAATACTTTGTAGAGCCACCTTTTGCAGCAATCACAGCTCCATGTCGCTTTGGATAAGCCTCTATGAGCTTGCCACATCGTACCACTGGGATTTTCGCCCATTGCTCCTTGCAAAACTGCACCAGCTCCTTCAAGTTGGATGGTTTGCGCTTCTGAACGCTTCTGAACAGCAATCTTTTATTATTATTATTATTATTATTATTATTATTATTATTATCATTTATTTATAACGCGCCAACATATTCCGTAGCGCTGTACATAAGATAAGTTCAAGACAAAGATACATACAAATTAACACATAGTAAAACAAGGAGGGCCCTGTCTTTGAGTTTGGATTCCAGTGTCCATGGTGCTTTCCCTAAAACACCTTGTGGGATTGAAACTCGCAGACTTACATCCTAAAGGTATTGTGTGAGGAAAAGGAGGGAGAGAGATTTGAGAGTGTGTTAGGGTGAGAGGTGATACGCTTTTTTAAAGTGATGTGTTTTTAGAGAGGATTTGAATGATTTGAGGTTGGAGGATAGTCTGGTGGAGCGAGGCAAGGAGTTCCAGAGAATAGTGGCAGCACGAGAAAAGTCCTGAAGGCAAGAATGAGAAGAGGTGACAAGAGTTGTGGAAAGAAGAAGGTCATTAGCAGAGCGAAGAGGGCGTGTGGGGGAGTATTTGGAGATGAGACCAGAAAGGTATGGGGGAGTGCACTTGTTGAGGGCTTTGAAAGTAAGGGTCAGGATTTTAAATTTTATTCTGGAGGCTATGGGAAGCCAGTGGAGAGATTGACAGAGAGGTGATGCCGACACTGAACGTTGTGTACGGAAGACGAGTCTAGCAGAGGCATTCATAATGGATTGAAGTGGAGATAGTCGGGTGGTGGGGAGGCCAGCAAGAAGCGAGTTGCAGTAGTCCAGTCGAGAGATGATGAGAGAGTGTATAAGGATTTTAGTTGTGTCCTGTGTAAGAAAGTGGCGAATTCTGGAGATGTTTTTTAGATGGAGAAGACAAGATTTAGTTAGTGATTGTATGTGAGGGATGAAGGACAGGGCGGGGTCCAAAAGAACCCCAAGACAACGGGCTTGGGAGGAGGGGGTGATGATGTCATTGTTGACAGTAAGAGAGATGTGAGGAATTGAAGTTTGACCACAGATTTTCTATTGGTTTGAGGTCTGGGCTTTGACTAGGCCATTCCAACACATTTACATGTTTCCCCTTAAACCACTCAGGTGTTGCTTTAGCAGTTTGTTTGGGGTCTTTGGCCTGCTGGAAGGTGAACCTCTGTCCTAGCCTCAAATAACGCACAGAGTGGTTCAGGTTTTGCTCAAGAATATCCCTGTATTTAGCACCATCCATCTGTCCCTCAACTCTGACCAGTTTCCCAGTCCCGGCTGCGGAAAAACATCCCCACAGAATGATGCTGCCACTACCATGTTTCACTGTGGGGATTGTGTTCTTTGGGTGATATGATGTGTTGGGTTTGAGCCAGACATAGCATTTTCGTTGATGGCCAAAAAGTTAAATTTTAGTCTCATCAGACCAGAGCACCTTCCACCATACATTTTGGGAGTCTCCCACATGCCTTTTCTCAAACTCAAATTATGCCTTTTTGTTCCTGAAAGTAATGGCTTTCTTCTGGCCACTAAACCATAAAGCTTAACTCTATGGAGCTCACGGCTTATTGTCGTCCTATGTACAGATACTCCAGTCTCTGCTGTGGAACTCTGCAGCTCCTCCAGGGTTACCTTAGGTCTCTGTGCTGCCTCTCTTGCCCGGTCCGTGAGTTTTGGTGGGCGGCCGTCTCTTGGCAGGTTTGCTGCTGTGCCATGTTCTTTCCATTTGGTTATGATAGATTTGATGGTGCTCCTCGGGATCATCAAAGATTTGATATTTTTTTATAACCTAACCCTGACTTGTACTTCTCAACAACATTGTCCCTTACTTGTTTGGAGAGCTCCTTGGTCTTCATGGCAGTGTTTGCTTAGTGGTGCCTCTTAGGTGTTGCAGCCCCTCAGGCCTCCTAAAAAAGGTGTGTATATGTAATGACAGATCATGTGACACTTAAATTGCACACAGGTGGACATCATTTCACTAATTATGTGACTTCTATAGGTAATTGGTTGCACCAATGCTTTTTATGGGCTTCATAACAAGGGTGGTAAATACATACGCACATGCCAATTTTCTGTTTTCTATTTCTAAAAAATAGTTTTATGTATATATTTTTCTCATTTCACTTCACCAACTTAGACTATTGTGTTCTGATCCATCACATAAAATTCAGATTAACAAAACATTGAACTAAATGCTGTAATGTAACAAAATAGGTAAAACCTCAAGGGGGTGAATACTTTTGCAAGGCACTGTAAAACACAATTCAATGCTATTTAAAAAACACAAATCAAAATAGGAAGACAGCAAAACTTTTTGTAACTAAATAAACAAAAAGTAGGAGTTCATTTAAACATGTATTCAGCAGTACTTAATTCATACAATGCCACTGAAATATTCCCCTGTTTACAGACATCAGAGACAAGGAAATATATTTGAATGGAATATGCAAATTAATGTCGCCTGCAGACTGTTAACAATAAACTGAAGTTTCCCATTAATTTTACACTTCAAGCCTGAATTTGATTACTTTTTGAAAAAAAATATATTTATTAAAAGAACAATTATTTGCTTAATATGTTAATTATAATTCAATAAGCTTCAATGTGTTGCAACATGTTCCAATGTCTTCTTCTATAATTGCATAAAGTGTATTGTTGACAGTCTTTGCAGTAGTACCAATCCTTTTTTCACTTATAAAAGCTTTGAACAAAGACTGCTTCCCATTTTCCATTTAAAATGGTTATATAAACACAGTGTACTGTATATTTTGTTTACCCTTTTCTCAATCACACAATTATATTTAATTATAATATTTATTCAGGCATTTCAGTAACATAATCAGCAGCATTTTGATTGCATTTTGTCAGAAGCCTACTAAGCCTACTATGGGCCTTTATTTTATTCTTCATCAGTAAACACTAAATGAACACCATAATGATTTGGAGACTACAATTTTGCCTTCACAATAGCCACTAAAACAAAATATACAACCTACCTCCAAGTTCTTATCTTTTTGACTTAACTTGTATTAAATTATTACAAAGTAACATAGTAATTGAGGTTGACAAAATACTTTTACAGCCTCATTAAATTGGAGCCCAGTATCTTCAACGTGAGGCGCACAACGGCTGCGGGCTTGAAAATCCCCAGTGTTACAGGCCTGTTAAATTGGAACGGGCTGCAAACTACGGGCCGGAGAAGCGAAATCGTAACCCAGTCTGTCGCACGTTGAATGTGCGGCTGTGAACAGGATCAATTAGTCAAAACCGTAGTAATGGGTTAAACGTATCCAATGGCAAAAGAGATTGCCATCATGGATGATGAAAGCCTGTGGGAACCTCCGCAGGCTCCAGAAATAACCCCTTGCTACATTACTGAAAATAATAAACTGCATTAAACAAAATAAAAATCTACTGCTGCAATCTGATTGACAGTTACATCAGCCAATCAGAAGGTGTAGATGCTTGGAGCCAATCAGAATGGCATACACCCCAGAGGGGTGTATCCCATTCTGATTGGCTGAAAGCAATAGTGCCTTATGATCGGATTAAATGTGATTGACAGTTAGATCAACGAATCAGAATGGGATATAGGGGTGTATCCCATTTTGATTGGCTTACACATTTGCTCCTTATGGTTGGCTGAAATATGATTGACATCGATTTCTGCCAATCAGAAGTGCCATTTCTATTTTTTTAGCAAAGCAGGTGCAGGAACCTTCCTTTGCGGTGGGGAGCTCCTCAAGGGAGTAGCTCCGTTAGTTGTTTTTTTTTATGAACATCAGGATTTTTTTCGGAGGGGCCCTGTCTGGGTTGAAGAACTGAGGACCGGGCATCGCTGGTGGGGCATTTTGGGCAGGTAAGTTTACTATTAAGCCTTAATTATATTACATGTTGCATGTGTTTGTGTATTAACTGTAATGTTTCTTTTTTTTTTTTAGGTGTGACCAGACCTGTGGACAGTTTTGGAGGCCCTGTCTGGGACGAAGAACTGAAGACCAGGGCATCTCTGGATGTCGCTGGAGGGGCATTTTGGCCAGGTCAGTGGTCTAATTAACCATTTTCTATTTTTAGTAAGGCTGTTTTTTTTTCTTTGTACTCTAGGTTTTTCGTTTTATGTAACATAGTTTTATTATTTTATCTAATGTAGTTTTATTATTTTGTGTAATGCAGTTTATTATTTTCCATAATTAAGTTTTTTTTATTTTGTGTAATTAGTGGGTTTTTTATTTTGTGTAATAAGTGTTTTTTTAATTTGTGTAATTAGTGGGGTGATAAGGACTTTATTAGGGGGTTAGGTATGTAGTGTAGGGGTTCATAGGATAGGTAGAGGTGGTTGATAGGATAGGGTAGAGCAGGGGTTAAAAGGATAGGGTAGAGGGGCGTAATAAGATAGGGTAGAGGGGGTTAATAGAATGGGATAGAGTAGGAAAGGGTTAATAGTGTAGTGCTTAGACTTTGTGTCATGAGAGTCCTGGGGGACCCTCATGGCACTTATAGTGATAATATAGGGCTTAATAGTGTCCTTTAGGGTTCTATATAGACCCCTATTGGACTGAGGGGTTTAAGTATTATCTAATGAGGGTCTATATATATATAGTACTCCCACGACAGGGTTTAATTTTTTAGTTAGCGCGGGTCCTTTAAGTACCTTTAAGGTCCTTTAAGGAACTGCAAGGCGGGAATTTAGAATTGAAAGTACAGCGGGGGGACACTGCGGGGGTTCCGATGGGGACCCCAGTATAGGGGGGTTCATTTTAGTTGCCGAGGGGTACCCGATTGAGACTCCTGCAGCATGGGGATTTGTTTGGGGAGCGGGTGGAGGTTTAGGGGCCGGAGGGAGGTTTGGGGGCCGGAGCAGGGATCTCTTTTGCTGCTCCCGCAGCAAATATAAGGGCTGTACAAGCCTTTGCGAGTACTCCCCAGCACTCGTTGAGCTTTGGGCCCCATTTGCATGTTACGGGCTAGCTCGCGGTTGATTTTGTTGACAGATCAAAAGTTTTGCGTTCCACATTCCGTAGGCATTTTTCATCCATCCTACCTTTTAACCCGCAAGTCGTGGGAAAGTCGGTTTATGAGGCTAATTAAAAAACCTTCAGTCCTACTTTTTACGATACAGGCTACGTTTCAAAATGTAGCCCCAATTTAATGAGGCTGTTAGTCCATTAAGTTCACCCTTTTTAAATCTCCTTTGATCTTTGTAATATGCGGATTAATTGTTTATTGATCCAGAGGAAGGCAAACAGAAAAAGAACCCATTCAAACATTGCCAAATGTCTCAAAAGGAGAACAAAATAAAATTAATTCCTGACTCAAAAAAATCCTCCCTGGATTAATACTCCTTTTCCAGTTATCCATAATAAGCATGAATGCCCTTTTTAAAAAAAAATATATACAATCCCTTTTTATTAAAATAGCAACTACTATGCAATTACTAAAAGTCTAATATTAACTAATATTAATGTGAGAGCTGGACCATAAAGTAGTCTGAGCGCTGTAATTTTGGTGAAAACTGCTTAGACCCTTGGGCCCTCATTCAATTGCGATTTGGGCAATTCAATAGTGCTCTAAATAAGCACATAACATATTTTTTTTAAATAAGTTTTTAGTTAGTGAAAACCTTGTTTTTGGATAGATGTTTACTAACTAAAAACTTCTTTAAAAAAATATGTTATGTGCTTATTTAGACCCCTATTCAATTGGCCAAATTGCAATTGAATGAGGGCCTTGGACTGCAAGAAGTTCCAATAAAACAGTACTTAAAGAAATCAAGACAAACTGTTCAATGGAAGATATAATTATGAGGCTGAAGCACAAATATTTGGCTATATCATAAGAAAACAGGATTCCCTAGATAAGAATCTAATGTTGGGAAAGATTGAAGGCACTCAAAAAGGGGGATGCAGAGGCAGGGGTACAGATGAACAGAGGTAATCATTGAAGCAATAAACAATAGTTTGATGGAGCTCAGAGGGGCAGAAGCTGACAGATATGCCGGTCGTGTTACAGTCCAATGGTTAATCAGCATGTATACATTTATAATATCTAAGAATCCAAGAGTGCACGCTTTCTGGTCTTTAGAAGCATGTTGGCTAGTATGTAAGGGCAAAAGATAACTCCACATCCCTATAAGATCCTCAATGTTATCAGCATACCTAAAACTCAAAGATATTAACCAAACATTGAACAGTCAATGATTAAAAGCTAGAGATTGAAAACTTGGAATGCTTCTACTACTTGCCTACAGAATATTCACACCTTTTATATAAAAGAGAACACAATCTTCAAGATTTACTAGAGCAGATACGCTACAAAAGCACTTATATGTGCCAATGAAAAAGATCAGTCCAGGAGGAATATTTAACCACTATAAGAAATGCAAGTTTGGCATTTTAAAGGTCATTTTATCTGCACAACTTCCCTTACATCTTACAGATACATGTAAACATGGAGTAGCTTAGGGGTGAGGATAGCAGGTCACCAAACCTAAACTATAGTATTGCAGGACAGCAACACTGCCAACAAGTAACTCAAAACTTTTTAGATGCAAGAGTTTTTTCTTGTTTCCATCTAGTGGTGAGATCATATACCGTATATTTTAAGTGATTTTAAGAGCAGATTGTGGACAGAATAAAACCTGTCTATATAGAAACGTCCATGTTTCTGCAGGTAGGCAGGAACAGACAAGGGAGTGTGGGTTAGTAGATTGCAAGGTTTAATTCAGAGCTTATAATAATGCAGGCAGGTATGTATCTTTCTAAAAAAAAATATCTAAAGAAAACATGGATATGTAAAACTTGAATTGTAACACTATTAAATCTATAACAGGAATCAAGACATTAATTTAACAAACCATGCTAAGAGAGGTCAGAAAAATGTTAGTTTAATCATTATTCCACTTTATACTGTATTAATAATACATTATTCATTGTGCTTTCCAATATATGGGTGGATATTTTCCTATCAACTCTTAATTGAAAGATATCCATTTTGCCAATGCTGCCATTGTAAATTAAGCTGCGGCATGGGCCCACACTTGCACACTTTTATGTATTTATCTTATTTTTGAGGTGTCATCAGTGACATCATGAAGACACAAGAGTGAGTTGGCCCATGTTGCAAATAAGTCTGCAACTGCACCATTAGCAAATAAGAAGTCTTGCTATCAAAGGTAGTATGTTAATATCTAAATGACTGCATCTACAGTATAAAACGGAAAGTCTAAATCATGAGTAATTAGTGTTATCCCTTAATTTATTATTAGTATTATTACAAGGAAGTATGTTATAAACAGGAATTTGATTGAATGATTTTTTTTCCAAACTTCAGTGGTCCTTTAAATATGATATATTAACTTAAAAAATGTGCAGACACTAATGATAATTGTACGATATATCAACATTTGCTTAAAACACAAAAGCTCTATTTCCAGCCAGAGAGTATCTTCATATTATATTTCAAGTTGTGGGAAAATTCCTTAGCTTGTCTTGCCAGAATTATGTCTTCCAAGTAGCATTTGGAGAAACGAATGCCAAAAACTGACATTTTGGAAGCAGTTCAGTCAAAGGGGTAATGTTTTTCTAAGCATACAAACACTAGTGTAAGACTGCTACCCACTAACATGGTAAGATAGCGTTCAAGTTCTTGATCAAAGGGATTAGTGAACAAAAAAAAACACAACTTTCTCATGCATCTGAAAACCTGTAATTGGAATAACAGGGTTATAAAAACTAACATTAATTATTCTAATTCCATATTTTTTATATGGCGGTTTATATAATTTAATTAAAACAAATCTCTGTTTTACTGTTTAAAAAGGGTTACTTACACTTTAGATAAATATAAGTCATAAAACCTTTACAAGTAGGAACATTAGCAGACATACTAATGCTACTAGTTAAAGCTGGAGAGTATTACAGGAGGATTAGACAATAAATCTCATTAGTATATGCATGGAACAGATACAGCGTCATAGAATGTGACGAGTCCCTGTATATACAATGGGAAAATGGCAGCTACAATAGCAGCTACTTACAGCAGAGTTAATAAAAAGTTGTTAGTTTACAAAAACACACCGTCCTGAGAAGGGTGCAGCAGAATCAGCTGTGAGAAGAAAATGGAACCTCACAGTAAGGAATAAGCACAAACAAAAGTTAAATATATAAAGGTTTTTGTTATTTTTTTGCTTTCTAAAACTACTTTCCTCATGATCAAGCTTAGTTATTTAAAACATGTTGCCACAGTGGTCTTGAAAGCTTTATTGTTGATATTAAATGGGCATGTCTAAATCAAAGAAAAAGGCTTGATAAATACAATTAGATCAGGTTGCTACAGCTACATCTTTGTTGTGCTTTCCTCCTTCAACTTGTTTTTGTTGTTCTTGGAATTGAACAGGTTTTATTATACCAAGAAAACTCAAAGCATTTTGAGATAACTGGTATAATTAACTTAAATAAAGCATGCAAAAACAGGGAACAACATATGTGAGGGCAAATGAAGTACTAGCTCAAACCACTTGTTTACTTGTTTGTTGGTTTGTTTTTTAAAGGCATCCCTTTTATAGAATTAAACACGCCAACAATAAACCTCGTTTTCATCCTGTTTCAGAATTTTTATGTTTTTTCTGTCGCCATTTTTTCCCTCCAGGTTACCATATCAGCCTAATTAATGTTATCTTAGTTTACATGTTTGTTGTTCTTTTTAGCAGTATTTAAGACAATGAGAGAGTTGGGGAGGGGTACAGCAGCAGTCATTAATGACGCAATTTTTTTTACAAAAGCTGGCTTGTTTGCACTTGTATTTTTAATTTTAGTTAATGGTGAACTAAAGCTAGATTTAACATGAACACAGGAAGTGGTAATATATAACTACACTAACTAGTAACTTGCCCGTCATAAATGACGGTATCATATAATGTTATCTTCAGTTGTCTGTGCTGTCTCTCTGTGCTGTCTCTCTCTCTCTGTTATGTGAAGAATATATGTCTCTCTCAGTGCTGTCTGTCTGAATGCCATCTGTCTCTGTGCACTCTCTCTCTCTCTGTGTTCTCTGTCTTTCTATGCACTTTGTCTTTCTCTCTCTGTGCGCTCTCTCTCTCTGCACTCTCTGTCTGTGCTTTGTCTGTGCTCTCTCTGTCCTGTGTCTCTCCGTCCTGTGTGTCTATCTCCATCCTGTGCATCTCACTCTGTGCTGTGTATTTCTCTCTGTACTTTGTATCTGCCATTGAGCGTCAGTGAGCGCATGCGTGGTGACTGCGGCAGCAACTCTGATGCCTCTGCAAAACAGACTGCACAGACGTTACAGACAAGTTGCCAATTATTATAGTTGATATATAATATAAAATGAATTTAAAATTATTTAGGTAACTACTATTGTGTACGCCAAATTTAATCCTGTCTGTTCCTGTATACGGTCCTTTCCCTCTTCACCTACGCAAAGTTTGACAGCAGCAGTTCCGGCGCCAACCAATAGATGGCACTGACGATTTTCGAATACTGCTGCGCCGACAGAAGAGGCCTTGAGCTATGAGAGACGCGCCCAAGGCCCTCAAGGGCCGAGGGCCCGCGCCCAACATATAGATGATCTCGCTGTTGATTCAGCGCCATTGAGAGGCGCCACGTCAGAGGAGGGAATAGTTATTTGCCTTCCCTAAAACCTGGTGGCGCCCTCTAACGGATAGGTCGTGTAGCTGAAGCTGTCATTGCTGCCGAACTCATGTGCAGGCACAGAGGGATAGATCCCTTTATACTTTCACAAATATATTTATAAAGGTGGAATCCAATCACAACCAATTTCAAGGCAATGTCAGAATATACAAGGGACATTCTTGCAATAATTAAGACAAGTTAAACATTACGTTTATCTTATATCAAAACTCACTCTTGTAAAATATTAACTATGTAAAAGTTACGGAATTTGCCTGTTTTTCCAGACACTCCTGCATGTTTGTGGAGAGTGGAGGCTGCCATTTTGAAATTGATTTTTTGTCTCTGACACTGAACACTGTGAGTTTCTTGGGTCAAAAGTTCAAGTGCTAGTTCAGGATTCAATCAGATAGCAGCTGTGTTCTCGGCTCGGCGGTTATATTCATGTTCTGTGCTCCTCAGCAGTTCGCAACACCTAATATACAGAGGCCTAGGAGCAATAAAGGCAAGCGCGAAAACAACACATATATTTAAACTTCTATATGTTAATTACACATATAAGAGTGTTTTGTGTTTAGGTGAAACTTACTCTTTAAAAGACAGATTGGACTGTACATGATAATGCTAGTTATCTATTTAAACACATTTCTGTATCAATGATACACTAAGTCAATAGTAGTAATGTGAGTAGCTTACTTGTGCCACTACAGAGAAGGGAGTTCCTGTATCACAGATATATATATATATATATATATATATATATATATATATATATATATATATATTTATTTATACATACTAGTGTGAGTAGCTTTCTTGTGCCACTATCACATATATGAATTGAATCCGCTCTGTAAGTCAGTGCAGAGTTTTCTGTCTGTTGCAGTAATCAGTGATACAGGTGAGAGTGTGTGTGGCTTGGCCTGTGTAAGTTATATCTGGGTGCATTTGTGTGAGTTTCTGTTTGAATCCGCTCTAAGTCACTGCACAGTTTTCTGTCCTGTTGCAATAATCAGTGTACAGGTGAGAGTGGGTGTGGCTTGGCCTGTGTAAGTTATATCTGTGTGCATTTTGTTGTTTTCTGTTGAATCGGTTCTGTGCGGCAGGACAGTGTTTTCTATCCTGTGCTCATTTATCATAGTACAGGCGAGTTGGCGGGGTCCATTTTAACAAGGGAAGTGAGAGCTTGGGAGTTTGCAATCATTTCTAGTGTAAGTGTAGTTGGTGTGTAGGAGATTAAATAAAAGGAGGAAATCCAAAGAAAAGGGGTATTATAAGAAAAAACAGAAAACAAACATATATATGTTTTCTGTTTTGTTTGGTTTAAGGTGTAAGGGGTCTTTATACAAATACATTGATTTTTTTTCTCACTGTATTTTTGTAACTGATCATCATGAGTCAGTCCAGTGGTAACCTCACTCAGTGGACATCCTGCCAAATGTATGCACTACTGGAATAGATGATCCAGGGTCCATACCTCTGTGACAGGTGTGAGCATGTTGCCTCTCTGGAAGCTCAAATTGAAGATCTGGAGAGGAGAATTGCAACACTTCATGATATTGTCACACTGGAAAGGGAGTTGGTGCTCACGGAGCACAGTTTAGCTGGGCCTAGTATGGAGGGAGGAGCTGGGGCTAGTGAGGATGGCCAGGGAGGTAGCTGGGTTACAGTTAGATGGGGAATCAGGGGGAACAGGAGGGGGCAGGCCAGTTCTGAGTTGGCAAACACCAACTGATTTGCCAAATTGAGTGAAACTGTTGGGGATGTCCATTCAGGAATGGCAATGCCAGATAGAGCTGTTCCCTCTAACAGCCGGGAGAACAGTTCTACTGGAGGAGAGGGAGTGCAGAATAGGCAGAGCAACAGACATGTTTTGGTGGTAGGGGACTCTATTATTAGGAAGGTAGACAGGGTAATTTGTCACCCAGATCCCAGCAATCGAACAGTTTGCTGTCTCCCGGGTGCTCGGGTTCGGCATGTTGTGGATAGGGTGGATAAATTATTGGGAGGGGCTGATAATGAACCGGCAGTCTTGGTACACATTGGTACCCTTGACAAAGTTAGTGGAAGATGAAGCGTCCTAAAGAATGATTTTAAAGAATTAGGGAATAAGCTTAAAGCAAGGACCTCCAAGGTAGTATTTTCTGAGATACTACCAGTGCCACGTGCTAGCCCAGGGAGGCAGAAGAAGGTTAGGGAGGTTAATGCGTGGCTAAAAAAGTGGTGCAGTGCAGGGGGTTTGGGGTTTTTAAAGCACTGGGCTGACTTCTCTTGGGTACAATCTCTATAGCAGGGATGGATTGCACCTTAATGATGAGGGAGCTTTTGTGCTAGGGGATAGGATGGTAGAACGGCTGGGGGAGTTTTTAAACTTGTAGGTGGGGGGGAGGGACTATATAGAAGTATTGGGGTAAATAGGGTAGAGAGGGAAAGGGATGAATTAGTTACCCATGGGGGAGGAGAAGGGGAGGGTTACAATAGAAAGTAGGGAGGTATTAATAGGGGCCTCAAATACAGTGGCAGGCACTTCACAACGGCAGAGCCATAGCAACATAAAGTGTATGATTGCTAACGCAAGAAGTTTGCCTGGGAAAATGGATGAGCTAGAAATATTAGCAGTACAAGAAACATGGGGCTTAATAGGCATTACGGAAACATGGTGGGATGAATCTCATGACTGGACTGTTAATCTGGATGGTTATAGCCTATTTAGGAAAGATAGGGGAAATGGTAAAAGAGGAGGAGGGATCTGTCTGTATGTTAAGCCTGAATTTAAGCCTATAGTCAGAGAAGATATTTATGCTGGCACTAACGGCATCATTGAATCTTTGTGGGTTGAGCTAAATAGTGGAGGAGCTAATTCTAACCAATATTGGTGGGAGTATGCTATAAACCCCCAAATATAGCTGAAAGTGAGGAAATACAATTATTGTTACAGATTGGAAATGCAGCTAAGCACAGGCAAGTTCTAATAATGGGAGACTTTAATTACCCTGAAATAAACTGGATAAATGAGACCAGCAGCTCAGCTAAGGGGAGCAGGTTCTTGAGTACACTCAGGGATCATTATCTAGCCCAGGTAATACAAGAACCTACTAGAAATGGGGCCATCTTGGATTTAGTCATCACAAGTAATATTGATATAATATCAAATGTAAAAATAGGCAAACCCTTGGGGAACAGTGATCACAACACAGTATCAATTGAGATTGAGTACAAAAGTAAGTTGTAAGGGGCCAACAAAAACTCTAAATTTTAAAAGGGCTAACTTTAATGGGCTACGGGCAGCAATACAACATATAGACTGGGACAAAGAACTTACAGGGAAAAATACTGAAAATAAATGGACAACATTCAAATCCTTACTAAATAAACATACTCATCAGCATGTACCATGTGGAAATAAAATTAATAGGAGTAAATCACATCTCATGTGGCTTAACAATGACTTAAAGATCATGATGAGGAAAAATAAATATGCATTTAAATTATACAAGAAGGAGGGAACAGAGGCAGCTTTATGTGACTATAAGGAAATCAATAAGTCTTGCAAAAGGGCTATTAGACTGGCTAAAATAGAAAATGAGAAGTCAGTTGCAATGGAAAGTAAGACTAACCCTAAAATATGTTTTAAATATATTAATGGGAAGAAGGCCAGGAAGGAATCGATAGGAACATTACAATGTGACACAGGCCATCTGATGATTAGTGACCAGGAAAAGGCAGATGAGCTAAATAGGTTCTTTTCGTCGGTTTACACAAGGGAGGTACCAGTGGTTGGGACACCGCAACATAATGGGGCTACACTACCTTCACTAAATAATTGGTTAACGCAGGAAGAAATCCAAAAGAGGTTGGAGAAAATAAATGTTAATAAAGCCCCAGGTCCTGATGGAATACATCCAGGGGTACTGAGGGAGTTGGGTTCTGTAATAACCAAACCATTATATCTAATCTTTCAAGACTCACTCACTACAGGGTCTCTACCGGATGACTGGAGAAAAGCAGAGGTGATACCTATATTTAAGAAGGGATCTAGAGCAAATCCGGGGAATTATAGACCAGTGAGCCTCACTTCTGAAGTTGGGAAGCTTTTAGAAGGGTTAATAAGGGACAGAATACAAGAATATGTCTATTTGAACAGGATCATAGGTAGCAGTCAACACGGATTTATGAAGGAGAGGTCGTGTCAGACCAATCTAATTAGTTTTTATGAGGAGGTTAGTAGGAACTTGGATCAGGGCAACTCAGTGGATGTAGTTTTTTAGATTTTTCAAAGGCATTTGATACAGTGCCACATGGAAGACTAGTGAGCAAACTAAGGGATACATATATGGATCGATAGCTGGCTAAAAGACAGGAAGCAAAGGGTTGTTGTGAATGGAACATACTCTGATTGGGCTAATGTGATAAGTGGGGTTCCTCAAGGTTCAGTATTAGGTCCTCTCCTTTTTAACATATTTATTAATGACATTGAAGTAGGACTCGAAAGTAGTGCCTCCATTTTTGCTGATGACACTAAGTTGTGCAAGGTAATAAAATCAGATAATTATGTACTTTCCCTACAAAAGGATTTGCATAAATTAGAGAAATGGGTGGCTAAATGGCAGATGAGATTTAATACAAATAAATGCAAGGTTATGCATTTGGGAAGGAACAATAGCCATGCAATCTATAATCTTAATGGAGCAAGTCTAGGGGTATCAGATATTGAAAGGGATTTGGTTTACTAGTGGACAACCGCCTAGGTAACAGCGCTCAAAGCCAAGCAGCGGCTGCAAAGGCAAATAAAATATTAGCATGTATTAGGAAGGGTATAGAAGCAAGGGAAGCAAATATAATTCTGCCACTATACAAAGCCCTAGTACGCCCTCATTTGGAATATGGAGTACAATTTTGGGCACCACCTCATAAAAAAGACATTTTAGAGCTGGAAAAAGTACAGAGAAGGTCTACAAAACTAATAAGGGGAATGGAGGGGCTAAGTTATGAAGAAAGACTAACAATGTAACGGAACCCATCACTGTTTTACCCTGTTTTATGGTTAATTTATTCTTGGTTAAAATATGATCCTACTGTTATATTATATGTAGGTTGGTTTATGCTCTGCAGAATATTAGCCCAGACTATTGCAGGCCTTGGCTAATAGATAATCCAGTTACAGATAAGGAAGTCTATTCATGCTCAGACATAAGAACAAAGAAGGATTATCTAATCATTGTCTGATTGTATCAAAGTTGCCAGGCAGCCTAGGGGAGGTGTGACCCACCTATTGTTCTCTCTATGTGTATTGTGTGGCCAACTATGGGGGATGTGGATTGCCTGTGGGAAGAGATGTGTATAAATATTTCTGCACATAACAAAATAAAGTCAGTATTCCTGCCGCGCTCCTTGCCAGCAAATGCAACCCTCACAAACTTCACGTCATAACGCAAACAGCAACTGCGACCCTCGCAAACTTCACGTCATAACGCAAACAGCAACTGCGACCCTCACAAACTTCACGTCATAACGCAAACAACATACGAGACATGTTAACACACATTACGACCTCGGAAAAAACGTCTGCAACCCGCAAACATAAAAAAATGAAAAACACAATAAAAACACACAACACATACATAAAAAGCTTACCTACAGCAAGAGGGAGCATCCAGGACCTCAAAAATGAAGTTACACCTTCATTTAACTCAAAATAAAAGAGTTGAGACACAAAAAAATTCTCTAAGCGAGAGAAAAAATGGCCGCCGAACAAAACGAGGCTACAGCACTCTATACACGCAAAACACCACAAGAAACACGAAAAACACCACAAAACACCTACGGATATTCCGCAAAAGACGCATACCACACATTTTCCGCCATATTACAACAATGCGGAAGTACACGGTTTGGTCTCGGGCATGCAAACTATTACTCTGCACACATTCATCACGCTTACACAGCAGCTCCACACCTCTAATGCTCCAGCAACATCAAAACAGATTGTCAGCTCTCCAACAGAATGCTTCAAAATAGGTAAAGTATATTCATTTATTAATGTATTATTTATTTCATTATTATACACCAAACAATTAGCTCACTTACAATTTAATTGCCGTCATTTTTTGACGGGCAATTCTCTAGTACAAAAATAATTTTCTGTATCACAGAGATCTCCGAAGTCTCAGTCTGAGATACAGCAAGGCCTCACACGTATAGTTCAGCATCTCAGCCTGTATCAGAGTCCCTGTGTTCTTCCTTATTACTAATCTTAATATTATTATGCAAAAATATTCTATACAGCACATATCTATTACTTAAAGATTAGCGCATTGGCTATTATTACATTGTTGTATGACATGCTTCCTTAGTGTATGGTTATTATTAACCTCTTTATACTGAGAATACATATAAAATGTTATAATCTTTTCTTCAACTATGTTTGCCAATCCTTAAAAGGTCCCAGCATGTCCTCCGCATAGTATGGGTTACTCATAGGTCAGGCTATATTTGGAGCTGCATCTGAAGTCAGAATGAAAATACAATCACTGTAAATCTAAATAAATTGTTGGAATGGAAACATGGGACACTCAGTCTAAAAAAAATGAGGTTGAGCTCAGCATAATCATGGCAAAATGTCAACTCTCTGAATCACATTGTTAATTATACCGAGTACAATATGTCTATGCATTATTTGGAGCTACTTCGCAGACGTGGTTTATGGAAGTGAAATTGAATAGTTAATAACATGAACAAAGACATGAAATATGTTTCTATTATTTAATGCTTTAATGTGTTCCCATTATTTTCACTTTGGCTTTGTCTGACCCTCAAATTCAGATTTTACAAGACTGATGTTACCATTTATAGGAAATTATTAAAGCAATATTTCAGTTTAAGCATAAGCTTTGACATACACTGTTTAACACAGCCATGACCGCTTATGTTAAACATATATGTGATATCTATCTATCTATCTATCTATCTATCCGCAATACATTGTTTCTGCAATACAGTAGTCATAAGGTCTTCTACGTACCATTTCAAATTACAAAATGTACAGTTTCAAATATAGTATTATTCATATAAAACAATCCTAACGTGTGATGGAAAGGGCTATATTTACACCAGTATATGTCTATAGTAATAGTATATTAAATAATTTATTGGTGATCTACATTAAAAAAAAAAAAAAAGAAAATCAGTAATCACGTATTCATAATTATAGCCTCAGATTTAAAATGAAACTAAAGAGAAAGCCTGTTATGAACATATTGCATTTCATCAAAAAGTAATTCATATATTACTAATGTTTTGACATTTCATTTTGTTTTTGGGGATGTAGAATATTACATAAATAATGTACTCACCCAGAGGTGAATTATAATATGCCAACTACTCCATGACTTTTAAAAAGGGAACTATCATAATTGGTACCATGTGTTAATTTTCCATGACTTTCAGATTACATGCGTCAATTTAAAAACAAAAGCCACCTAACGTCGTAATCTATTAGTAAAATGTGACTCACACTTACCACTATGAACGCACAGTCTAGTCAAGAGAGCTTTTCATATATTACAATACAGAAAAACACAATCCTTACTCATTTCCATGTACTCTGGTGTCAAGCCAGTGAACGGCTCCAGGGCATAGTCCAGGTCCCATTGCTGAGGTTGTCGAGAATTGTTCAAGTCATTCTCCTCAGGCTCTGTCCTTTCATCTTTTAATTTCCTGTACAACTTCTTTAATTTTCTGGAAAATTGAAAATGTTAAATATTGTAATAAATGTGTTTATATATCAGCAATAAAAGCATTTAACATTTCCATTGTAACTCCTTCCTTAGATTTGTATTTTTTGTAGTCCCCCCAATGATTCAGTTGATCAGCCAAATCTGATAATTGCCTGTTAAAAATATCACAAAACCCATAAAGATGTTATAACTTATTTCCTGATCTTTCTCACAGAGCTAATCCCTGTGAATTGCAAATAATTTAATGCTGGCTTCTGTCCCCAAAACCGTACTGAAACTCTCCAAAGTAAGAAATGACCTTCTCACTTCTATAAGTACTACTTCTTGCTGTTTATAATGCTTCTGGAACTCTCACCTGCCACAGAGACATCCCATGTCTTACAAAATATCTGCTCAATAGCAGAAACACAACTTCTGTGTTTCCTATATGGTATCAATAACCCTCCCTGTACCATTTACATTTTGTGTCACATATCCTATTTACTACAACTCCCAGTAGAACAATGAAGTATGTGTGGTCATATTTGTAAAACATGTACCCCTTTAAGAACTACTTGAAAACAGGTAATTTGTCTTTAGACTCTAAAAATAAATAGGGCAATCTCTAAATTATTACTTTTTATGTGAAATGATGCTGCCATATTGGTTTCAGCAGATCAACTGCATGGAAGGAGACTTTGAAATCACAGAAGATATCTATCTGAACCATATAAATTTGGCAGATAAAACTGTTGGTGCTCCTAGGAGGACTAAAAGGAAGCTCATTAGTTTAAAAGGACACACCTACCTGAGAAAGTAATAGAAAACAGCAGGCAAGAAAATGTTGATATATGAGTTATAAAATTATTTTTCACTTTCTAAAAACATTCTGCCTATTATCATGCTTAGGTATTTAAAAAAAAAATAACAGTGTTCCTTTAAGTACCTTCTAATTAATTTACCTTTATTGTCACTCTCCACTAAACCCATCAATACTATAGTATAGTACTAAAGAGACAGACAGAAGGAATGTAGCCCAATAGATGAAGTAAATATCAGACTTTTTGTAATTAATTGAGAGTTGCTATTTTAAAAATGTAACTATCATTATTAAATTATCTATCTAGTTTTATGCACAAACTATTTTAATATTAGCCATTTTTAATTTTTTTATATTTAATTATATACTGAGAATGTATTGGTTTGCTATTGTTAGGTGGATAGATAGATAGATAGATAGATAGATAGATAGATCGTTATTAGTAATATCTTGTCTTTCAAGTAGTGATTTGTCCGGCTTTATTGTCATTGGCTTCCACTTAAAACAGTTCGTTATATCTCCTCTCAAGAATATTTAGATCCCTGTGCTGATAATTGAGCTATCATGTGATGCATGTTCTGCTACCTTATATATATGTATAGTGTTATTAAATATATAGGTCCGCCACAGATTATCTGGCATTGTTCGTTCCAGGGCTTCGCTGGAAAATTGATTTTACCGGACCAGCAGTGGTTTCTCTAATAAAGCTAGTTTTAGCAAGAGTACTGCAATATGATACACTTTACAATAAATACTTCTTAATGAATGAGACCAAGTACACAAGATGTTGAGAGAAAATAATTTACAGACTCAAAAAGATCAATGTAGAGTCAAATAGGCTCGGAAGGTTAAATAGGCTCAGAAAGTCCTCCAATTAGGCTAAGAAGGTCAAACAGGCAATTGTGGTACAGAATACCAAACACTGCATTGGAACTACGTGAGCGTGTAAATAGCTACTTCCCACGCATAAATGTAAAGAGGTCCCAGATAAACCGATGCCGGATATTCAATGGGGGACCTGTATTGGCACATTACAAATAAATGAATTTAATAATCAACATGTAATTTATAATTACAAGAATATGCAGTAGCACCATGCAAATCAATGATGAGCCTTTCTGCCTTTCCATGACTTCAAACAAAATGTTCTGCCCTTTCCTGGTTTCCTCTAGTAATGCATATTTGTCACACTGAAAATTTTCAGTCCAAAATCCAATATTAGATAAAAGGGAACTTGAGTAAATAACAAATGTGTTTACTTATTTAATATGTCGAATTAACAAAGGTATCCAACCCAATTATAGGGATAAACATTGAACACAGACAGGAATAATTACAACTGACTGAAAAGAGCAAGGCTTGATTACAGTCAGCCGTACTTAATGAAAAACTCACTTATTTAGACCCTTACCATCAGAGTCAAGTTGCTAGTACAAACAACAAGCATGTTATGCCACGATCAAAGAAAATTCCTGAAGAGAGAAGAAAAAAAGTTGATATCTATCAGGTTGGAAAGGGTAACAAAGCCATTTCCAAGGCTCTGAGACTGCTACATACAACAGCTCTGGGACTACTACATACGACAGCTCTGGGAATACTATATACAACAGCTCTGGGACTACTACATACGACAGCTCTGGGACTACTATATACAACAGCTCTGGAACTCCCATGTGCCACAGTAAGAGCCATAATCTCCAAGTGGAGAATATTTTTACAATAGTGAATCTTCCATGAATTGGCCTGTCTGCAAAAATGTGTCCAAAAGTGTAACATAAAATCATCCAGAAGATCACAAGGCATTCTAAGATAACACATGCTGATGATAGCCAGTAAGCTTGAAACAGCTGTACATGGGTAGGATACTCAGCTTGTGTTTAATCCAACCTTGGCTTTGCATTGAAGCTGTGTAATACAGCATGCATAAGCTTAAATGAAGCCATGTTTGATAATGGCTACAGATTGAAGAGTGAGGCATTTGTGGGAACATCTACATGTCATAGCTCAGCTTCCCAGAATGCAGTGTAATAACTGTTTTTCTCAGAATTCTGAGCTGGAAGCAGTTTTTTTAACTTGCTTTTGACATTCAAATGTGAACACAGATGTACTATTTATTTACTAAGATAACATCCAAAGAACTGCAAGTTTCTCTTGCCCCAGCTAAGTGTCCATAACTCCTCAATTACAAAGTCACTGGACAAAAATATACTTTATGGGAGATTAACAAGGAGGAAACCACTGCTAACATGGACAACATGGTAATCCATATGTCTTCATAGCACTGTATTAGAGAACAAAATGGTTTTAGTGATGTTTTATTAATCTTTTTTTTTACTGGACATATGAAACATGTTTCATAGATGAAGTGCAAGCTCTAAACTTGAAAGTTTTTTTATCTAAAGATTATGTAGCTACTTACAATGATACTAATTCCAACAAGGCTGCTACAGAAGAATAAACCTTTTTTTGAAATGACTGTCAAGATGTTTTTGTTAATTAAAAAGCATCAACTACCACAACCTACTTGCTTTTCATCCGTGCTAACATGGCAGTCATTGTTTGCATACTACATAGAGAGGCATATGCTACTAATGAAGCAAGACTTTTCCTCTAGATGTAATTGTTTCATGTGATGATCGCTCAGTTGTAATTCAAATCAATAATTCCTATTGGCTACACCCAGAATACAAATCAATGATCAATTGATGAATGTACTTTGTGTATTCAACTGATGAATTATGCACTATTAGTACAACACTATATTAAAATTAATTTACTATATGTTGGTTCTTGCATATTTACAAAATCATATAGTTAAATCCTTATTTCTGGAGGAACTCTCTTCTACAAACTTCCACTTGTAATAACAAATGGTTGGTTTTAGCTGTAACTCAGGGGGGAAACAGGAAAGTCCCAAACTTGACGTCTGACTTGAGTATAGCTAATAGAGATTTCTGTCTCCATTTAAAAAATAGATTGTGCTTACGGGCGTAGTTCTGTTTCTTCTGCAATAGTTCTGAGATCACTCAATTAATTTTGTGTAAACTACAGAATAATGAGCAAAACAGAAAATGTATTGTTTGCTGTTTATGCCCCTTTATTCCTGCGGGGGTCCTGGAAAACAGATTTGCACAATATGTTCTGTGCCTTTCTTGGAGCACAGCATTAGCGTTGGTATTTCCATTTTCTATTATTTTGAACTATCGGGAAATCACGAACCAAATACAGGGAGGAAAATCTGGAAAGCATGATGAAAGATCAATTCAACTGTACAATACAGAAGGATCGATGGGAGTCTGTTTTCATGCAGGCCAAGTCACCTGTGACCCATACTAATCATACCCCAGTTTGCTATTCATATCATTTCTATTTGCAGGAACTTTACGATAACATTTCTCTCGGAATGAAAACAAAATAAATAGCAAGTAAGTATTTTAGGAACTGCTATTACATATGTAAAAAATCATGGTTACATTTTATGCTAATGTAATCAGTAACATGTGTTATTCCACTGCATGATTTGAGACCTCTGATGGGAATAGAAACCTAGATTGTTTAAAACACTTTTCTAGCTATTTTATTTGTTATTTATTATTGCTAAATGCATGAAAAATGTCAGTGTTTTATGTCACAGGCCTATCCCTTCCCTGCCTTGATTCCGTATTATAGGCCATCAAGGACTATCACACCCCATAGCAACCACCCACAAGCCTTTAGTAAATTCCCCTCAGAGTTGATAGAAGAAAACTACTGGTCTTTTAGCCTTCTAGTCATCATCACAGCCCAGCTCTCTTCATCTGACACTGTCTCCCCTGCTGCTCTGTCATATGGCGCTGTGTACTTTAACCACACTTCAAGAGGCAGCAGGTTGGGTGGGAATACTTCTCTGTCCTTCAGCTCCTTTGAAGTTTACTCCTTTAAACTCTACTCATTGCTCTACTTTTGTGCTGCTGTCATCTTTCACCCCCTGAGCCAACCTACAAATTCCTTGACCACTTTAATAAATTTCCTTCACACCAAATGTTGTCTGATCTAGGCCATTGACAACAGGCTCCCAACCCATCTACAAGCTCCCAACTGTGTCACCAACTGTAACCAACTTGTGTAGACTTTGAGAAATCAATAACTACTGATAACCATATCAAATTATATTTTCTCATGTGACCAAATATTAAACCATGTCAGAAAGCTAGGAATTATGGAATTATCATACTATTATAAAAGCCTCTTAACACACTGATCATCTTTAGAATATACTGATTGTTGCTATTGTATAATAGTTGATTTGTTCTAAGGTGGGAGTAACCGCACAAATACAATAACAACATTTCCATCACAACTATGTAAGCTGATCTCCAGTTTCTTCTATACTCTCAGCAGCAGGATCCAGCTGTTCTTAAAATCTAAAGTTGTCACATATATTACAGTCTTGCAAACAGCTCAGCAGAAGAAGTGGGCCCAGTTAGCAACATGGATAACCTCTTCGACATTTGGAGGGATTCCCATGTCTGCATTCTACTGGACTGAGTGTGACTAATAGTGTCTTCCTTGTTTGGTCTTAAAAGATCACGGTGGGTATTTTTTAAAATATATTATTTGAAATAATCAAGCTTGATCATGGTATCAGAAAAAAAAGAAAAAAAAGACAATAAACATAACCTTTACATTTTTTACTTTCTTATACAATTATTTTACTACAGGTATACATTTTCTTTTCTCAGATGATTCTCTTTCTTACTTTCTCAGGAGGGTGTGTCCTTGTAAACTAGTGAGCTTTCCATTATTCCTATTTAAATCATTGTTAGTTTTAGATGACACATTCCTTTTGTACAGATAGAACTTCTAGCAAATTCAGAGCCTCCTACCACCTCTAAAGGTTGATCTCAAGAAACCGAAATGGTTCCTCAGCAGCATATTTACATAAAAAATGTAAAAAAATTAGAGGCCTTTAACACTTTTTTTTCTAACAGTATTATAGCATAGTTTATTACCGTATATTTCCGTGTATAAGACAGTATTTTTTACCAATTTTTTTAAGTCTAAAGTAGGGGGACTATCTAATACACAGAATGTTGCAATTACATACCCTGGTCTGGTACTGTAATGCTGCACCTGGCCACTAGTTTTTAGGCAGGAGAAAAGACACACATTTGGAAATACATTTGGTCCAATTAGGTTGCATTACACGGCAAGTGTGCTTACATTTTTTTATTTTAGACATTTTTATTGTGTTACACATATATTTAAGGGCACTTTGTGTAATGATTTTCACTAATTTCCATTCCAGCTCAATATCCTTGTGATCACATCACTTGTTACTCAGTCGCAATGTGCAATTGCATTTTTCCGGTTTAACACAGGATCACAAAGATATTGAGCTGGAATGGAAATCATTGAAAATCATCACAGAAAATGCCCTTAAATATATGTGTAACACAATAAAAACTTATGAAATAAACATTTTAAGCTCATAAGCAGTGTAATGCAATCTAATTGGAACAAGCATTTCCACTACGTCTTTTCTCCTGCCTTAAAACAGGGACCAGATGCAGCATTACAGTGTTATACAGGTCGCGAATGAGCTGATCAGCTTGTGTATGGCATGTGTGTGGCATACGTGTGCTTCTTGGGTGCATATAAATGTGTATTTTATAGTTTTTTATTGCGTTACACATATATTTAAGGGCACTTTCTGTCATGATTTTCACAAATTTCCATTCCAGCTCAATATCTTTGTGATCCTGTGTTAAACCGGAAAAATGCAATTGCACATCGTGAGTAATAAGTGATGTGATCACAAGGATATTGAGCTGGAATGGAACTCAGTGAAAATGATGACAGAAAGTGGCCTTAAATATATGTGTAACACAATAAAAACTTTGCATATTTATTTATTTATGAAATTTGGGCTCCAAAAATAGGGGTTGTCTTATACATGGGGGCGTCTTATACACGGAAAAATACAGTATATCATAGAATAAGCATAGTTTTAGTAGTATATAATTTAAATATAGCATTACAATGGTCCTTCAAAGGGATATGGAAACCCAGTACATACAATATGTTTTTTAAAGCTTTCTTATAGATAATCAACAAAATCTATTCTGAATTTTACAAAAATAAATCAGCACTTATTATATATCACCCATCACATGTATAGTTGGGAGCAGTGCGGGCTTGCCAAAAGTTGTTGGTAACTCAATGTAAAAATTGTGGGCCTCTTGCTCCAGTTGCTCCAGCATTACCAACAAACCCGCATCAGCCCCAGATGCAGGCGCTCATCGCAAGGTCCGCAGGACTTTGGCCCGCACATCTCTCACGGCGGCTCTCAACTCCTCCCTCTTGCTATTGTCCCAGCACCACCCCCTCACACACAGCATGCCGGGATTGTAGTCCTGCTCAGGCTGGAAGTCACCCTGCACAGTCCCAGCCTGCACCGAGAGAGCCTGGGGAGGAACTGGAACACATGATGGGGACTGAGGTGTGAGAGAGAGACAGCATGGGGACGGAGAGAGACAGCCTTGGACAAAGAGAAAGACAGCAGGGACAGAGAGAGCCCCCGCTGCAATGAGCGGCCCGCACATATCAGTTGTTAGGGGGACAATGAGCTGCGGGTTGCAAGGGTTCGCAATGAGTTGTTGTAGTCCTGCTTGGGCCGAAATGCATGCCCGCAGGACTTTGCCCCGCACAACATCTCCCCCCCTCCCCCCGACTGCTCTTAACTCCTCTCCCCGGCTGCTCTCAACTCCTCTCCCAGGCTGCACTCAACTCCTCCCCTGGGGAGTGATTGGCAGACATGCAGGGGACTGAGGTGAGAGAGAGAGACCGCCTGGAGGGAAAGAGACAAGAGGGACAGGAGGGACAGAGAGAGAGACAGGAGGGACACAGATAGAGAGACAAGAGGGACACAGATAGAGAGACAGGAGGGACACACATAGAGAGACAGGAGGGACACACATAGAGAGACAGGAGGGACACAGAGAGAGACAGGAGGGACACAGAGAGAGAGAGAGAGAGAAATGGGACACAGAGAGAGAGAGAGAGAGAGGAGGGACAGAGAGAGAAAGAGAGACAGGAGGGACAGAGAGAGAAAGATAGGAGGGACAGAGAGAGGAGTGACACACAGAGAGAAAGAGAGACAGGAGGAACACACAGAGAGAAATAGAGACATGAGGGAGAGAGAAACAGGAGGGACAGAGAGAGAGAGACAGGAAGGACAGAGAGAGAGAGAGAGACAGGGGGACACAGAGGGAGAGATAGAGGAGGGACAGAGAGAGAAAGAGAGACAGGAGGGACAGAGAGAGAGATAGGAGGGACAGAGAGAGACAGGAGGGACACAGAGAGAGACAGGAGGGACACAGAAAGAGAGAGAGAGACAGGAGGGACACACACAGAGAGAGAGAGAGGAGGGACAGAGAGAGAAAGAGAGACAGGAGGGACAGAGAGAGAGAGAGAGAGATAAGAGGGACACAGAGAAAGAGAGACAGGAGGGGTAGAGAGAGAGGAACAGGAGGGACAGAGAGAGAGAGACAGGAGGGACAGGATGGACAGAGAGAGACAGACAGGAGGGAGGGGGACAGAGAGACAGACAGGAGGGAGGGATAGAGAGAGACAGGCAGGAGGGAGGGACAGAGAGACAGACGGGAGGGAGGGACAGAGAGAGAGACAGACAGGAAGGAGAGAAAGAGAAAGACAGACAGGAAGAAGTGACAGAGAGAGATGAGAAAAGGGGATTTGGAGAGACAGGGGGGGAAAGGGGGGTAGAAGAGACAGGGGAGGGAAAGGGGGGTGGAAGAGACAGGGGAGGGAAAGGGGGGTGGAAGAGACAAGGGAAGGGATAGGGGTGAAAGAGACAGGGGGGGAGTGAGAGAGGGGGAAGAGAAACAGGGGAGGGAGATGGGGGAAGAGACACAGGGAGGAAGAGGGGCGAAAAGAAACGGGAGGGAGAGGGAGGGAAGAGACACAGGGGAGGGAGAGGGAGGGAAGAGACACAGACGAGGGGGAGAGGGGTGGAAGAGACACAGGGGAGGGAGAGAGGGGAATGGGGACACAGGAGAGGGAGAGAGGGTGAAAGGAGACACAGGGGAGGGGAAGGAGACACATGGTAGGGAGAGGGGGGAAGAGACACAGGGGAGGGAGATGGGGGAAAGAGGAGGAAGAGACACATGGGGAGGGAGAGGAAGTAGAAGGGGGAGAGGCTGCAATGAGCGCCTTTGGCTCATCACAAGGCCAGTTAAGTAGAGGGGGAGAGGCCTATTGTCGTCATTTTTGACGGGCAAGTCACTAGTTATATATAGTGCTTGGCAAATCCATTGATGTATTTCAAACACTCCCCTAACTTGCAAACATGCTGATGCTTCAAACTTCCTGTTCTCAATTCCTCTCAAGTAGACATTAGTAAAATATGTGGGATTTTCACTGTAAAGAAGAAATGGCAGGGAAAGGAGGCAGTATGCTGGGTTATAGTTTCATAGCAATTTTAAAGTACCGGTACATCTTTAACATTTAAAATTATATGGAAGGCTACTGAATTTTACTATGTATATAATGTACCTTTGTATCTATTTACCATTATGTACTATATTTTATTAAAATAGAGCTTATAAGCATTTATTTACTTCCTACAATCACACAGATTGTCCCTGGTATTGGCCTGACCACTGCAGTGTATGCAGACACAGCCTTGTTAAGGCTGGATTTGCAGTGTAGTGCCCTAACCTATCAGAAACCAAGTCTCAGCAGCATGCTGAGTGTAATATTTGTTTAATTTTAGGTAATAATAGAGCTTATAAGCACCTAATAAAATAAAGTACATAAAAAGTTAATTTATACATAGGTATATTATATATCTAGTAAAATCAAGAAAACATATTCCTTTAAGATATCTTGTTGCTTCAGTTGAGGGTAGTAATTAAACATATATTCTTTGATTTTATTTAAAACCATATGCTACTGTTTTATAATTGCACTTCCTGAAAGAGCTGTCATCTTTGTTTCATTGGCATAAGACTATCTTGTCTTCTTTTTAATTCCCACACATATTCATCTTTATGTTCTCATATATTCAAAGAAGGTCAAACTGGCATGCATCCAAGTTATGACAGCATAAGCATGACAACCTGACCAAAGAAGCTATCACTTAACTGCCACTTCAGCTGGGAATATCTTGACATAACAATTAACAAGTTACTCTAGCATGGTCACATGGCTTCTAGGCATCACCCATTTCAACTAAGGGTAATACATGAGAAGGAAGAATGAGGATGTAATTAAAGTGCATTGGAGCTTTTAAAGTGCCTGAGTGTTGAACAAATAGTTGGCTGATCATCTAATTTAAATAATATGCTACAGTGCAACCAAGCAGATGTAAACATCAGCACAAGCTATGGATAGTTGTTGCTGTCTACATTTGTAAAAAGATGCTTTAATGTTTTACTTCAGATTTTATTTTTGGAGCTTACATTTTAAAAAGAGATAATGAAAATGAAAAAGTGGAGAGGCTGCAAGTAAGTCCATATAAAACAAGGACAAGGGTTCATAATTCACTCTTGTAATTACAGAGGAACCAAAAGTTGCAGCTCTGCAAAATGCCAAATTGTGACTGTTGATTGCCTGTTGTTAGTGCTGTCTTATAATAATATTGACATATAAATACATGGGCCTCATTGAATTCGGGGCTACTTTTGAGTTGCGTCCTTGCGTAGCTCTGCTTTTCAATTGGCCGGGCCCCCAAGGGCTATTCAATTGGCCGGGCCCGCAATTAGTCCCCCCTCCCGATAATCACAAACCATGCTATCGGCAGTAAGCATTTGCGTGCTTGAACATGATCACGGCCGCAAGCTTGTAACTCGTGGTTCAAGCCTGCAAACTCGGAGCACTGTTAATGCAAATATAAAATCAATACAACAATGTAAAGCACTGTAAATGATGGGGAACACAATGAATTAAAAGCACAACATACAATACTTTATTTCATGTTTGATTTCCATCCAAAGTCCTATGGGGCTTAATTGACCTCCAAGCCCGTAACTCGTTATTCAAGCCAGTAGGACTTCAATGAAATATGGAGATTGGATTCCAAAGTCATACGGCTTGGAGGTTGAAGCCTGTAGGACTTTATGACAAAAATTGAACATGAAATAAAGTATTTATTTATGCTGATTTGTGAGCTTGAGAATATTGGGCTATTAATTCTAAGACCTAACATCACTTTCACTTTTAATAAAAGTACAGGATTGCTTTTGTAAGCAAGCCCTTTGCAACACCTTCTTGAGCCAAGTAACCTGTGGTTCGAGTTTAGCCATTTTCGGGGTTGACGGAAGGGTAAATCAGAGCGATTGAATAGTGATTCACGATTTTTTGCGGCCGCAACTCTTGAGGCCGTGAAAGATCAGAGACTTTGAGGGAAATAAGCTGCAATTGAACAAATTGCTAGGAATTGTATGTCGTAGGACGTAACTCAATCGAAGCCCACAAACGGAAGGCAATTGAATAGCAAAGTAGCTTGCAACCTCCATTTGCAAGCACAGATCTCTAAAGCTGAGCAATTGAATGAGGCTCTTGACCATGGTTGTATTTAGGTTTTATGCTGCCTTATGACCATTCAGGCTTTTGGAACCAATGCCCAATTTACTTGAGTGCACGTACAACCCACACCCCTTTTAGTACTCCTCCTATCACCTTGCGATATCTCAAATCATATGTTAATGAGTATTTATGTATTTTAGAACATGTTAGATAAACTTACAGAGAGAATGTCACTAAAAATAGGTATTTATGAGCCTATGCAACCATTATTCTTTGCTACTACACCGGCATCTTCAGGTAGAAATATGCTGCCCTAGACAAAGCCCCTATGGGCCTAGGCTTAAACACACCACTGCTCTTGACACTACTTACCTAATATAGCAATGTATATGATTATGTCACGTATCGTTATTATAAAATATAACACAATCTATGAAAATCTAATTCTACTTCAGCCAGTTACTAGCTAAAGTGGGGTGCCAAAATCAAAGCTTGGTATATGGACTTTTTGAAATTGGAATTTTTAGTCAAAACACGATAACATTTTCACAATAGTTATCGTTAAGTGGCTTTCCAGGGAAATTCATAACAGAAACCATTTAAAATGTAAATAAATCTGGAAGTGGATGGGGAAATCCACATGGACGCTCTCTTGATTGATGTCTTCAGACCCACCACATATATGTAATTGTCAACCACAGCCACTTGTTTACTTACAAATAATTTATAGGGTGTATGTTACAACATTTGCAATGGTAAGTGAGGTTTGCCAAGTTTTTTGCTCACTGTTAATAATAATGACCGCATTATGCAGCAATGCAATAAAAGGACTTTGAAGGAAATAAATAAAGGGCAAGGGTATTAAACCTTTACAACCACTGTTTAACTAACATGAAAGTTTTGGTCACTTTAACACTTTAAGAAATATGCTTCATGTAAACAGTTTAAGCATCTGAATAAAAGTTTATGCATTTTTTTATGGGAATGAATGTTATTACATTTACATGACCTTAAATCACTTGATATACGCAATAATTTCACAAGAAAAAAAGAACTACATTAGCACAAAATAATCCCTATAATACTGTGTTTATTGCTAATAAACTGCCAAATCTGAAGCATCTATTTGTGAAGTTTGCTTTTAGCTATGAAGTAAGTGGTTGCGAGACAGCTGATAATTTTGTGATACACTTACAAATGAAAATATTACATCATTAAAATGGATAATTCAAAAAATGCATGATGATATGAGAGAGGATTAGGGAAGCCATGTTTGTGTGAAAGGGATATAGAGCCCCATTCCAATCTGCAACGTAACAGTGAGAAATGGCTCTCTCGTACACTGTGGGAGATTTTTCTTTGGTTACTAGGGAGCCATTCCATCAGTGCTCTTCTAATATTGCCCCTCAACGTAGCAGACATGCATCTACGATATTCTCACCAAATGTAGTAAGGGCACAGCCTGCTCTGAAGCTCAGTGGTCTTCACAGCAATGCTACACAGTGGTACCCACTACATCAACACACTTAACTAGCCCTGAAATCCTCCCTTCCCCAATCTATCTATATAAATAATAATAAAAACGAATGCAGCGGCTTTATGACCCCTCTGACTATTACCCTTTACCTCTTATAACCCTGAGATGTCCCCCAATACCTGCTATGTTTGTGCTGGGGACCCGGGCCCTCCATTCTCTAGTTTTGCCACTGGTATGGTGCCAAAATACTCCATAGTGATGGGTTACAATAATACTATGGGAATGACAATACATATTTAAATAGGCTGATACAAAAGGAGTGGAGTATCCTGCTCTTGAGCTAACAACCTAAAATGTATAACAAAGAGCTTTGGCAAGTTGAGTGCTCTTAAGCTTACGGACTAAAGAATGATAATAAAACAAAGGGTGAAGGAACAGAGGGTGACAACTATGGACATAGCCAGTTTAGTGTGCATATGGGTAAAACTAGAGATTGTGTGTGAAAGTATGTATTTGTGTTAAAGAGAAATTAATTGTCTGCTTATGGTAATGTGTGAATATAACTGTTTGAGCTGGGGAGAATTGAAAGAGAATGTAGAGAGAGTAGAGTGTTAACTGTTTATTGTGTTTAGATGCTGCAGTTTGAGAATTGCAACAGACAGTGCAGATACCTTCATTATAAGAAAGCAAGGTCCATTCCCTCTTCCCCTATGCAAAAGATTGGCAGCAGCAGTGCCGCCGCCAACTGATTTTCGGAATAATGCACACAGACAGAAGGGGCCTTAAGCTATGAGAGGTGCGCCGGAGGCCCTCAAGTCCGAGTGCCCGCTCCGAATATAGCGATGGCCTCGCTGTTGATTCAGCGCTGTTGAGTTACGCCACGTAGGAGGGGGGAATAATTATAGGCCTTCCCTGAAACCTGACGGTGCCTTCTAGCAGCTACTTGCTGACACTGCAGCTGTCAGTGCTGGTGATTTCTTGTGCATACACAACAGAATAGATCTGAAAGCAACAATTGTAGGTGGGTGGGTGTGGACAGGCTAGTTATAACATTGTTTGATAAAATGCTGGATGCAGATCTTGAGAGAAAAGAAAGTGTTTGAGATAAATGCATAGTATGTGAGGTAAGAGCAGTTGTGTAGGGTGTAAGAGGAGGAGCAATATGAGGGAGATGAGGAAGTTATGGGTAGAAAGAAGAAGAGTAGGTGGAGTGCGAGAGTGACAGAGAAAAACAAATAATGTGACTAAATCAGCAGATTGAAGAAATGTGAGGGGAAAAAAACAGATTAATCAATAAGGTCACTGATGGTCGCTTTGGTGGAGTTTGATGAAAGGCTGGGTGCAGAATCCAAAGGTCTATTCTGAGGGGTGTGTTGGATTTTATGTACATATGAACATTGTGCGCAACTACAATATCTTGGACTTGTGGACACATATGTCCAGTTGTAACATCAATTCTGGCATTGTGAATTTATGGACATTTAGGTACAATTATAAAGTCATGAACTTTGAATTCACTGCACAATGCAGATAACCATGGTAAAGCATTCTTCTATTGGGATGAGGCCAAGAAATAGTTAACTTTCCAGTTGAATTAGCAAACTACCTGGAGACTCAGAGGACAAAGACTGGCCATTGAAACAGATGAGTCAACATATCATAAAGGCAAATGGACATTGCTAAAAATGGATGAAAAATAGTTCATCAAAGCCATCTGGACTGTAACCATCCTGTATCAACAAGGTCTTGTTAAACAGAATGCTTCCAGTTAAATACCATCCCCCAAGAAAGGGAAGCTGGACACTATCTCCTATATCTTTGTGAACTAACTGCTAGGGGGCAGAACTGTGTGAATGTGGAATGTGTATCCTCTAAATAAGGGACAGGGATTAGTATTAGTAGACACTTTCATTCTAGTCTCCATCTCTCCTTTCTTTCTCTCCCCATATCTCCCTCCTTCCCTATTTCTTTCTCTCTATCTTAGTTAGTTTAGTTAGTCTTGTTTATAACTCTTTGTATATACTTACTGTGTATAATAAAGTAAACCTTGGTTTCTAATAATAACAACAGTCAGAAACTATCGCCAAAGTCACCGCAGATTCTACAGGTTGCTGCAGATGGGGTTTGGTGAACGGCTTTATGTATATTTTCAGTGGCTCATTGTTCAGGGTTGCTTGCAGTTAAGATGGTGGAGTTTGGTGAAAGATTGGATGTAGATAATGGGTTATCTTTAATGGAATAGGCCGCTACCAAGAAAAATTAATGAAACTGTTTGGCAAGGCTCCTCGCCTTTTAATTGTTTAATATATTAAGAAAGTGAGTGTTCTATTACTGTATTAACTGCAATACACCACCTATCTCATCAGCCATCTCTCCCAAGTACAGAATTGACCTGCTTTCTTGTGTCTGAGGTCACTATTTGTTAGACATGGGGCCTTATTCAATTGCATGTTTTTTTCAATTGAATCGCTCTGCAACAGTTGAAATTTGCAACAGTTACAGAGCAATTCAATTGAACAAGCCCACAACTGCCTGGTTGAAAGCCTAAACCATAAACCATGCAATCATAAGTAGTATTTCAGAGCGTGATCATGATCAATCAAGCAGGGTCGTAACTACCGATTTAGAAACAGCCAATAGTAAATGAGACCGTCAGTAAAACTTGGAGGCCAAACGACAATCAATCAGCGTGTAGAAGTCCGATATGCAATCAGAATCTCAATCCGGCAATGTATAAAATAATAAAAATGAATGGCGATACTGTTCTAGTCCATGTGGATGGCCTGATATGTATTAACTCATTGATTGATATAACACGGAAATTCAACTTTTTATTGCAGATTTGCGAGCTTGATACTGTTGTGCAATAAATTCTAATATCTTTCATCGCTTTTCCCGTATTTTAAAGAGCAGAATTGAATTTTTATTTGCATTTACAGTGCTACAAACAAGTGGTTAACCCCTTTGCCAGTCCTATTTGGTACCTGTAGGATTTTCTTCTGCAATTTACAGGTGTGAGAACAGGTGCGGGCTTGAGGAATTGTAGCAGTTAAATAGCGATTTGCGATTGTAACATATACGGGCTTGAAAGATCAAAGGCATAGCTGGATCGGTGTTGATTTTAAAAATCACAAGGATTTTCAGACCTTAACCCGCAAATTGTTTGCGGCTAGCAAAAAGACGCCAATTGAATAGCAAATTAGTTTACGGGATCCATTACGGACAATTTTCTCAATTTAACAGGGGCCATTTTCATTGAAAATTTTACAATCATATTAAATAAATAAACAAACACATTCTTATGCAGATAAAAATGTACCGTATTTGCTTGCGTATAAGGCGACTGGGCGTATCAGACGACCCCCCAACATTGCCATTCAAAATCCCTCCTCAACCCCAACCCCCCATCTCATCCTCAACCTCCCCACAATCCTTATCCTCCCTCCTCAACAGCCTCCTCAACCCCCCTCCTCATCCTCAACCCCCTCCTCAACCTCCCTCCTCAACCTCAACCCCCCTCCTCATCCTCATCCTCCCTCCACATCCTCAACCTACCTCCTCATCCTCAACTCACTTACCTGCTTCTGCTCCGAGGGAGGTATTTAGGGGGTTTAGGTTGAGGAGTGGGGTTTAGGTTGTGGAGGGGGGATTAGTAGGAGGAGGGGGAGGCACGAGCTCTGCGTACCCGGCGTATAAAGATGACCCCCCCCCCACTTGGAGGCATGTTTTTCAGGAGAAAAAAGTCGTCTTATACGCCGGCAAATACGGTAGTTTTTAAACAATTAATTACTTCAGAAATTCAATTTCATAAATTCAATTTAAGAATTTAGAATAGAAATTCAAATATCAATTACTAAGAGATTAATTTCTAGGTTATGTACACTAATTAAAATTCATTATCCCAAAGGATCTTAAACCATTTTCAATCAATGTCTGAAATGTCACAATAGATAGAAAATAAGGGGGAGAGAGAGGGGGGGAAGGAAGGAAGAGAGAGAAAAGAAAGAAAATATATGGGGGAAGGAGGAGGGAACAAACATTATCATATTTATGGAATCAGCAATTCGTTTAATTGGAACTAAAATAATTTTGTCCATTAGGAGAGCATGCTTAGACATAAGCTTGAATAGTTGTCATTTTCACGTTTAATTATTTTTTCATAATAATTATACCACTTTAATTTAAATTATTTGTTCCTCTTTTCTAAATTATCGATTCTATCACATTAATCAAGGATCATCTGTTTCAAAATAATTTGTTTTAATTCTAATATTCTCATATTTATCCAGTTTCTCATTATAAGTTTTTTAGCCAGTAAAATATGAATTTCCACAAATCTCCATTCTTTATATGTTTTATGATTAATACCTCCGAAAAAGACTATTTGTGCATTTAATATGATATCTATACTTAACTTATTCTGTAGCCAGTATTGAACCTTCCTTCAAAATCTATAGATTTTATTACATTTCCAAAATAAGTGCTTGTAATTTGGATCTTGCATTTTACATTTTATACATGTGCATTCTCTTTAATTTTGCCCACTCTCCACAAAATTTTAGGAAGATAGTAACTTTGATGTATAATCATAAGTTGTTGTTCATGAAAGTCAGCAGATGGAATATGTTTCCTAACTCCATCTATACTTTTAAATATTTCTTCATCTTCAAACTCGATAAGGCAAACCCAAATTTTTGGTAAGGAGATAAAGCTCTAAATTGATACAGGATTATTGTAAAGGTAAATGTGCTATGAAATACATATATAAACTGATTCAAAATCAATCTTGGCCAAAAATACGAGAAGAAATAGTTTGTAAATGGTATAAATTATTTGGAAAGTTTGCCTTATCGAGTTTGTTTATATAGCTTTTCACTTGTGTGAAAAGTACCACTGTTCTTTTTGTATATTAGCTTCACCCCAGATTTTTTCAAAGTTTTTAATGGCTTTAGAATCCCTTTCAAGAAAGTATTCTATATTATCCATTTCCCTGTCGTCCTTTCTATAAGAAATTATATTCAATTCCTGTAAAAATTCAGGATTATTTTTAAGTGGTATTTGGTATGTAATTTTATCAATACCAATAATTTAAGTTCTATATCTCTTTAACATGGGATAAATTAATATGTCTTCCCTATTCTCCTGAGGAATTTCTGTTTTTAAATTATGCAAAAGATATGAGACTTTTTCATGACTTTTCAATGAGCGTTCCCAGACAAAATTCCTAAACTTTTTCACTTCAATTAACCACTCTATAGACATCTTATATAGAATTGACAATTTAGCTCATTCTATTACAGAAATCAGAAGGTCTAAGATATTGAGAGTGAGTTTAAAAAAAATACTAAAATAATTTAAAAAATAGATGAAAAACAACATATTTGATCTTTTGTAGGATTAATGGAACTTCACATAACAATAAAAATAAGAACATTTTGAATTCTATATTATTTGGGTATGTGTAACAATGACAGAGGGGGGAAATTACTAAACATCTTCTCGCCCCAGATAAGGTGGGAAGAACTGTGGTCTTTCCTCATATGAAACTCAAGGGATGCACATGAGATGCCCTTGGGATGCTTAGTAAATTCCCCTGATAATAAACAGACTCATTTTTTTCTAGTACACAAAAGGATTTAATGTTAAAATGACCCTGTAATGATGTGTCTTCCGTGGAAATAGCAAAGGAATCTATAAAAATAGAGCAATAAGTATATCAGAGCTAACAAATATGCTTTTAAGATTATGTAAACTTGCTCTCAAGCTGTCTCACAGAACGGGAATTGCAACATGCTACCTCTGACAATCCATTTTACAATAAGAATCATATGTTGAATATTCAGGTATTTATTGGTCAAATATCATCATATGTTCTTTGAGTGACCCTTCATGATTGAATGGGAAGTTTCTTTTACTTTACAAGAGAACTGAGAGGAAGAAAATGTTTGTTGTGGAATAGTTTTTGCATTACTTTAAAACATCTCAAAATAATTTTGTATTCCTTAGATAAAAAATTATTTCCTGTTTTACATGCATTTGCTGATGTCACAGAAAAAAAGACATTGCGTGTTTTTAAGTATGTATAACACAATTCAAAACCAAGAAAAACATGATTTATGTTAACATATGGAAGAAAATCTAGGCTAGGGGTTGTCAATAGGCAAACGTGGGTCCAAATTAGGACCTCTCACCCATTACTTCATCAGGTGTATTATTTATCACTCCTTAAGCTTCCAAATATTTAAATTAATTTCAGTTAAGCTTGACTTCATTTTGACAAATACATTTTGGAATAAATACATCTGATCTAAGTTCTAATATTATGGTTGAAGACTGCATAATACATAATATGGACAACACTAACGAGTTATTAAATTGCGATTTGGCAAATTGAAAAGGGCTCTATTTAAGCACATAGCATATTTTTTTACAGACGTTTTTAGTTAGTGAACTTCTATCCATAAGCAAGGTCTTTAACTAAAAACTTATGTAAAAAAAATATGCTATGTGCTTAAATAGAGCCCTTTTCAATTTGCTGAATTGCAATTTAATTAGGCCGATAATGCATATGCAAAACAATTAAGGACATATTGTATAATGGTCTTTTTGTTATTACTTATTTCCAAATAATTTACCATTTTTCTGGAGAAGATGAGGTACAGTAAAAAATAGAACAGTTACTAATTGTTTTTGGAACTGTGATAAAATTAGGTATACTAGGAATAAGTTAAAGTTTGATTAAAAAGTTACCAGAGTTTGGGTCACATAGGACTTGTTTTCTTTTAACAGATCTCATCATGGCTTAAATATTTCAACATATCATTTTACTAGAGAGATGTTCCAATAAAGAATAACAATAAGAAAATCACATATATAGTTGGTCAGCAATAAGGGTTGTTGCTAACGCTTGCGGGCCTGCCTCAAATGCAAGCCACGCAGTGAGAGCCAGCTTTGCAATGAGCGCACGAGGATCTCAGACCACCAAAACACTTACTCTCTGTGGCAAACAACATTACCTGCCTTACAATTGTATTGCCGTCATTTTTCAAGTCGCTAGTATATTATAATTATATGAAAAACTAACGACAGTAGTTAGGAAAAATTGCTTGTCAGTTGAACATGATAAAACATGGATCAATTGTACCCCAATAAAAATGTAAAATATTGCTATGAACAGGGTAGATATACTAGATGAATACTTTTTTGAACAGGGTAGATATACTAGACGAATACTTTTTTAAAATTTCATCCTTTGTTTCCTTTCTTTACGTTACATTTTGCATATGCTGTAGTCTACTAAAACATACTGTACTAGAGGGTAATGTTTTGCAGAACTCTTGGATAACCTCTGCCTTCCTATGATATCCTAAAGGGTATATGATATAAAATGTTACATTTCCAAGACTTCTCCAACACTTCACCTTTCAGTGCATATGGCCACATGGCATTCTAAGCTGTTGGAAGGGTGCTATGTACATTTAAGACATTGGCAACAGATCATATGCTTAAGCCGACCTCACAGACCTTTCTAGGAGGCATTAGGAATGAGGCATGTATGACTCAGATAATCTCAATGGTATGTCTCCTGGAAAAAAATATTTAGTCAGCATGTAAATCAACACATGTTGTGATGATAATGATGATGGTTATGAAATGATACTGATTATGATACTGTGTTGCCTAAAGAATGACCCCTGTACCATAAATTGTAGTCAATCCTTTATAGATTCAAAACAAAAGTGATTTCAGGGAACAAAGAAGGAATATTCAATAGAGCAATGTAACACTTACACGACAACAAAAACAACAAAACAGTGTAAAACAACAATAGCTTTCTTATGACAAGTTGTAGACATAGTGACAGTAAGAAGGAATACAATTAAATTGATTAGATTGAGGATTTAATGCACCAATGATATAAGATTACTTCATAAGTAACAATTTGACTGAGAAACAGAGCAGGACACATGATTACCATTTTTTCTTTAATAATTGCAATGAAATTGATAAAAGTCCATCAACAACTAGATGAATGTCATTTATTGTAGAATTCAACAGTCAAGTTACTTAAGAAAACATTTCTTAAACACAAACTCTTACAATTTCTTATAATGTACTGTATTTATCGGTGTATAACACGCACCGGCGTATAACACGCACCTCATTTTAAGAAGGAAACTTCAGGAAAAAAAACGTAAATTTCAAATAAAGAACTTTGAAGCAAAATAGGGGTAGCTCAGAACTTTTTTTTATTAATATTATTAACACTTATAAGGTAAATAACGTAAAATGACAGTAAAAGCAACCGTTTTAACAAAGAAACTTGGATATTATATGTTTTTACAAAAGTTTACTCAGAAATCGCTGCTCCTCCTCAACCTCCTCCTCAACCCCCCCATCCTCAACCTCAACCCCCTCCTCAATCTCCCTCCTCATCCTCAACCTCCCTCCTCATCCTCAACCTCCCTCCTCATCCTCGCTCCGCAACCCCCCCATCCTCAACCCCCCTCCTCAACCTAAACCCCCCTCCTCAACCTAACCCCCCCTAAATACCTCCCCTCTCCCTTTCCCCTCACTTACCTGCTTCTGCTCCGGTCTCCGCTCCTTCTTGACCCGGCGCACATGTGACGTCACATGCGCGACACGCCATTAGCATATACCGGGTGCCGGCATATACCGGTTGCCGGCCCCCGGTATATGCTAATGACGTGGCGTGCATGTGACGTCACATCCGTGCCGGGTCAAGAAGGAGCGGAGGCCGGAGCAGAAGCAGGTAAGTGAGGGGAAAGGGAGAGGGATTGGTATTTAGGGGGGGTTAGAATGAGGAGGGGGGTTTAGAATGAGGAGAGGGGGGGTTTAGAATGAGGAGGCGGGTTTCGAATGAGGAGGGGGGGTTGAGGATGAGGAGGTGGGAGGGAAAGAGACACGGTCCTTAACATTATATCGGCGTATAACACGCACACATCATTTTCCCCCTATTTTCAGGGAGAAAAAGTGCGTGTTATACGCTGATAAATACGGTAATTGATACATGTTAGCTTGCTTATTGCTCAATATCTTAAATGTTTGAATGTATTGCAACTATAAGAACTTAGCAACAATTTATGTATATTAGTGGTTCTGCTAACTTTTCTACAATTGTTCTGCAAAAAAATAGATTTAGCTTGTTCGTTGGTCTATTTCTTGAATGTCTGACCATATTGCAACTATAAGCACTTAGCAACAATTAATTTGTGCTGGGGGTTCAGACTAATCTACAATTGTTCTTCCTTAAAACAGATATAGTATGGTTTGCAACCTACTCCAAAATCAACATTTTCGATATTCAGCCTGTCTGGATGAGCAAAAAAATCTTTGTACTCATCGTGCTACCTTGGTACTTATCATGGGCCTCATTCATTTGTGATTTGGCCAATTGAATAGGGCTTTATATAAGCACAGAGCATTTTTTTACAGAAGTTTTTAGTTAGTGAAGACCTTGCTTTTGGATAGAAGTTTACTAACTAAAAACTTCTGTAAAAAAATATGCTCTGTGCTTATATAGAGCCCTATTAAATTGGCCAAATCACAATTGAATGAGGCCCCATGTTTGCTAAAACCAATTTACATTACTCCTTATGAGAGTTTGGTATTCAACATTTTTGGTACTCAACCAGTCGTCCGGAACGGATTAAGGTTGAAAACCAATAGCCACATTAAATTCCAGCCCTGTAAGTGCAACGTGAAGCTGGCAACGGCTGCAAGCTTGAAGAGTTGCGGATTTACAGGGCTATTAAATTAGAACAAGCTGCGAGTTACAGGCTTGAGAGGCAAACCCTTAAACCATACTTCGCTCATCGGATGTGCAGCCGTGAATGTGATCAATTAGTTTAACTCATAGTTATAAGTTGAGATGAAGCCAATGGCAAAAGAGATCGTCAGAATTACGTCACTGGAAAATGGAGGTGGGATTTCCAAAGTCTTACGGGGTTCAATTATGACTTACAATCGGACCCACATTCCAGATATAATGCAATATTGATAAAGCTGTAAATATGATATTCTATCACATGCGAGTTACAGTATATGAATTAACACATTGATTGCCGGGACCAATATGACCCAAAATTGAACATGAAATAAAGTATTTTTTAGGGCGGATTTGCGAGCTTGATAATGTGCTATTAATTCTAAGACCTAACATCACTTTCACTTTTAAGTGATTTTGATGCAATTTAATAGCTCAATTGGAACGTAGCGGTTACGGTCTTGAAAGAACAAAGGGTTTGCGGCCATGAAGTTCCACGTTCCACGTCCCGTAGGCATTTTCCAGCCTTGCTGCGTGATAACCCATCGTCTGCGGGTTAACAGTTGTCTGCAGGTTGCTTTAAGAGGCCAGTTTAATAGCTTGAAGTATTGCGAGCTACGTACGAGCTACGTTTTTACACATAGCCCGAATTTAATGGGGCTACAAGGTACCACTTTATTTCTCTGAATGTTCAAACCATAATTGGATAGGTTCCCTCATGTACAGTAACTAGAAACTAGTTACTTAGAATATATGTGTCTGAAGTACAGTCTTGTCAATATACATAAAATTGTTCATGTTAAATGTTTCTTAGTGTTGTGCTGTTGAATTATAATACACATATATATATAAAGCAGTCTTTGGAACATTTTCCTTTTTATATAATAATTATTATTATAACAAAATACTTCCACATCCGAATTTTAATATACATAAGCCTCGATTCAATTGAGTTATTGTTGTTTACCGGAGCCCATAATGGAGCCTGTAAATTAATTTGCTATTCAATTGGCATCTTTTTGCGAGCCGCAAACAATCTACCGGTTACAAGCTGAAAATCCCTGCGGTTTTTACAACTATAACTTACACCCCATGTAAGCCTTTGATCTTTAAAGCCTGTAAGTGTTACAATCGCAAATCGCTATTCAATCGCTACAAATCCTCAAACCCACAAATATATTCACACCCGTAAATGGGAAATGTAAAAGAAAATCCTACTGGTACCAAATAGGACTTGCAAGGGGGTTTAACCCTGTTCGTAGCACTGTAAATGCAAATAAAAATTCAATACTGCACATTTTTAAGACAGGGAAAGCGATGATAGACATTAGAAATAATTGCACAACAGTATCAAGCGTGCAAATCTGCAATAAAAAATATATTTTTATGTTTTATTTCCATGTTATATTGATCCCAGGAATCAAGGAGTTAATACATATCAAGCCACCCACATGGACAATAACATTTCCTTCATTAATTTTTATTCTTTTGTACATTGCGGGATTGCGATTCTGATCGCATATGGGACCCCTAATTGATTGACATTTAAACTCCATATTTACTGACGTAATGATCACAGTCTCATTTACTATTGGCTGTTCCTAAATGGGTAGTTACTTGCTTAATTGATCATGTTCATGCTCTGAAATGCTACATGCAATTGCATGGTTTACGGTTTCGCCTCTCGGCCTGTAAGTTGCAGGCTTGTTCAATTGAATTGCTCTGTAAATGTAGCAAATTTCAAGGCCACAGACATACGGCCTGTACAACACAATCTGAGGGCTTGCAATTGAATGAGGAGCATAGGGCCTCATTAAATTGTCCAGATTTTAGTTACTGTAGCCCGTAATGTAGCCGCAAAAGTTACAGATATAAAATTGGCTTTTAGCTACTCACAATCTATTTGCGGTTCACAGGCTGAAAATTCCTACAGGCTGCGAAAATCATTAGTCTGACCCTCCAAAGCCTTTGATCTTTCAAGCCGCAAATATTACAAGGGCTAAAATTGCAAATCCCTATTAAATTGCTACAATTCCCCAAGGACGCAACTGCTTTCAAACCCGTAAATGGCAAATGTAGCAAAAAATATTACGAGTACTAGAGAGGATTCGCAAGAGGGTTTAACACCTGATGGTAACACTGCAGAAGCAAATTTAAACAATCTAAGGCATTAGACTTGATTGCACAACAGTCTCAAGCTAACAAATCTGCAAAAAATAAAACGTTTTATTTCTGTGTTATATTGATCCCGACAATCAATGGTTTAGTACATATCATGGAACCCGCATGCACTAGACTAGTAGATTTATTGATTTTTTATACATTTCAACATTTCTGGATTGCGAGTCAGATCGCAAATTGTACTTCTAAATACTAAGTCTAATCCATGTTTTATTGGCATCCTGAAGACGGTTTAATTTACTATTGGCTCTGTCTAAGCTGCAAGTTAGGGTTTGGCTTCATTGATCAAGATCAGGCTCTGAAGTGCTACATATATAAGCATGATTTACGGTTTTGGTTTTCTGCCATGTACTTACAAGCTTGAGTCAATTTAATCAATCTGTAACTGTTGCAATTATCAAGCCCGCAGACTTACGGGCTGTATGTAGGCGACAGCAGAATTTTCTGCCTTCATATAAACAAGTAAAAACATTGTTCTATTCGTTATTAAGGTGTTATCAAAGACATTATCAGCCTGGTTCTATATAAAAAAATAACATATGTTAATAATAATTAGAACTTCTAATAAAAACATTTTAAAACAACAAGATAAATTGAGACACAAAAGTTGATACTGAAAAACGAGCACAATCATGAACCATAGCACATATTAACACAAGTGAAATACGATATAGATTCTGGACCTATGTGTTTATCAGGGTATATACCGTGACGTTATGCCAGCAAAGTTACCTCTATGAGGATATGTCATTTGTAGCTAATTATTAGCTGCTGTAACTATCAGGAGTTTTTATGGTTTTCCCAACAGATTTTTATTCCACCACTTTGCTCCAAGTGACTGATTAGGTGTCATTGCAACTTTTATTCACTCAGGAGGTATACAACTTAATGCAGAAAACATCTGTTTGCTGTGGACTTGTTATTTCAACTAAGATATTGTATTTTTGTATTTTGTAACAGCATTTCACAATGGTTTATCCTAAAAATGTGGAAACTAAAATAAAATTAAAATCTTCATAAAAGCAGAAGATGATTCATGTTTAAAGATTGTGTAAAAATAATTGTTTACTAAACAAAAATCAAGATTTAAAATACTGATGTGTGTCGACTTCTAACTAAAATATACATTATGAGTACTCACTATTTTTGACTGAGTTTAAGGACCTCTATGGTCATTTTTTTGTATATGGTATATTAAGTAACTATGAAAAACATTTTTGAAAAGCCCAAAAAATAAATAAATAAATAAATAAATAAACACAAACTTTTGCAACTTTTATATGCAATTTTTTTTTTTTTTACTGCAAACTTCCATTTCATTTTCTTGCCTGCTACTATTGCTTTCTCAGGAAAGAATATGTAAACAATTGAGCTTCCTTTTAGCCCTGCTCAAAAGCCTCCTCCCAATTTAAGATGTTGGTCTGCTGAAACCAAAATGGTAAATTACACAGCAGCATAATCATTTAAAAAAAATAAAAAAATACATTAGAGGTTGCATTATTTATTTTTAGATTTTAAAAACATATTTAATAGATAACAAGCAGATATAAAAATGATAGAATAATAGTTTTAGAAAAATATAGATCTAAAGATAAAGGGCCATATTTTTTAGCTGCTTGCAAATGCCTCAAATTTGGCAGTAGGTGTTTTTTTTAATAAATAGATTAAATGTATTCTATTGAATCCAGCTCGCAAGTTCTGACAGCAAGGCTGAACATGTAAAACCTGCCTTTTTAAGTCTGATTTCAGGTGACGTGATCATATGATCTGACAATATTTAAGCAAGCCCGTAATTAACTTCTTAGACACAGCCAATAGTAAATGAGACCGTCATCATGACGTCAGTAAAGCATGGAAGTTAGACTTAATCTGCAGCTGGAGGCTAAGAATTAATTAGCCCCAATAAGTAATATTGGGGCTCACAATCAAACATCTAACACTCAATAAAATGCATTAGATCATCTGTTTTAGTCCATGTGGGTTTCATGATATGTATTAACCCCTTGACTCCCGGGATCAATATTACTCAGAAAACATTTAAAAAAATGTTTTTTAAATACATATTTTTGGTTGTGCTACTGTTCTGCAATTAATTCTAATGTTCCATGCCTTGCCATGCTTGTAAAGTACAGTATTGAGTGTTTAATTGCTGTTACAGTTATAATAAGTGTTTGAAAAAGCCCTTGCCAGTCCTATTTTGTATTCGTAATATTTTTGACTGAAGCTTGATACTTTTTTCATTTGCTGTTAGACTTTATTTGCAAGCTAGAGTTCCAGGTCTAATAGGATATCATTTTTGTGTAACTATAACTATTTAGCCCTCGTAATTTCCAAGCTGTGCTAAGACCAATGAAGTTCCAAGGCCAATTTTGTGCCTTTGGCTGGTCCATAGTGATTGTGGACAGGGAACTCCTAATCAGATTGCGAGTAGCTAATAGAATCTGTGGCAATATTAAGAGCAGTTTTAAGTGTGTATAAATTTACAAATTGGGCAATAGAATAGGGCCCAAAGTCTTTTTTTTCCCTTTGTTGGGAGTTGGAAAGTACATGGCTACATTTCTGCAAAAGTCAAACTTAATAAGACGTCATAAAGTCATAATATCTGTCTGACTTCCACTGTCAATACATTTACAAAAAAAATTGAAAAGCAAAACCGTTATTTTTTTTTTAGCTGCAGAGGTGGAAGAAATCTTCTTGCGCTAAAAAAATATATTTTTATCGTGAAAATGTAATGTTTTGGCATCTAGCAGAAACAGAAAATTTATGTATACATTATGTTTCATTGACTTAAAAATGTAATTTAAATCAGTTGCATATTGGTTTTATTTGATATTCTTGCAAACTGTTTCTCCACAAAAAGTTTAATCCATTGTGACATGCAAATGGTACCAATAATCTTCTCAAATCAAAGTATCAACCTCCTACACTATTAATGCCTGTCTAATGATTTGAAGAAAACAAAGCAGATAGTATTTTGATGTCTGCTATTATATTTATAGTGCATTAGTCTTTACAAAGCATGGTTTTTCTTGGCAGTTACACCAAAAATCCAATTAGTAGTGTGGCTAAGTATGCAAAATAAACATCATGACAAAATGTTATTACTAGCACTATTTGCCTTACACAATACGCCCATTTTCCCAAAACTGTCAACATATTTTTAGGCACCAGTCCGGAATGAAAAGCTGGCAATCTAATTTTTTTAATTCTTCAGACCAAATAATTGCCCTTGGATATAAGATTTATGATTATCCTTCTTCAAAGGCAGGTAAATGAGTCACTAATCCAGGATGTCTTGTATCAAAACAGTATTATGTAAAGAAAACAAAGATGGTTAACATCACAAACACGACAAATATAAAGTGCTTATATCCCTAATAATTGACACTAACTCATGACTCACTGGATAATTGTGGGTCTTCACTAATATTACCTGGAATAAACTTTCCTTGGAAAATGGATTTTTTTCTAGAGAGATATATAGTGTTTGCAAATAGTTATGGAAGGAGAAACACAATAGAACATCTGTCTTACTGTAAGTTCTTCGGGAAAGCAACATTTTCTTATAAATGGTATAATTAAAGTTCTGAAAAAATGCTCTGTTGTGCCTTCAAGTTCAAACCTGCTGTGAAATACTATAACTGTTAGTGCTGAAGCAGTAAAAGCTTGATATGACTTGAAGTATGAATGGTGTGTTATAGCATTGATGGCATTTCATCATGTTACACAACAATACAGTACAATGGCCTATAGTCACTAAACATCAATCGTTTCCTGTATTCACTAAACTGCATTCTCAATTGCTTTAGAAAACATTTGCTACTCTTTTTTCTCACTACTTGCTTTGTGTGCAATGAAGGGATTTTGTAGGATTGTTTTCATGTACCAGAGAACTATATCAATGTATTAACCAAACTGTGAGCCATAACAAACCTTGCAAGCAGCCTTGCTAGAATATATTAGCCTAATCTCTTAATGTTGACCAACAAAACGCCATATATAAATTGGATAATAATTGGATAATAATGTATATAATGAGTCTAGCAGAGCATTATGATACAGTTAGGCCCATTATTTGTATTTTTATAGAATTTGCAAGCTAATGCTTGATTTGTTAAATGGAATGCTACTGAAGCACCCCGTTCAAGATCGCTACCTTGTCATGGTGAAGTGGCTTATGAACCTCAATGAAGCTGTGAGCTATGTAGGGTCACACAATATGGTCAGGGCATAGCAGAGAGGTCAGACAAATTGCGGACCACTGGAGAAGAAATTGGCAACCCACTCCGGTATCTTTGACAAGAAAACCATATGGATAAGCACAACTAGAAACACACGTGATGCGTCCATATGGTCACTAAGAGTCGGACCAGATTGAGGACGGAACAACAACAACAACTGAAGCACCACATCAGAGAACTTATTATAATATGAAACCTTAATGAATGCAGTAAAGCTTGCATAGCAGTGAACCTAGGACAAGCTATTTGATTTCTCAACATTGCATACATTACTCTTTACATATTTTTATATTGGCGATTAATATATTATGTACCAATAAGTGATCTGTTAAATTGTATAGACTCTACTAATATGTATTTCCATTTGAAAGTATGGTTTAAGCTTTAAGCTTGGGAAATTGTGTAATTTTACAATGACTAATGATGTCATATTGATGCTAATAGCATGAAATTCTTACAATCATAAGTAAGTTAATGTCCCCTATTGTGAATGCATTCCAAAGGAAGTGGATCTATGAGTGTGTTTTGCGTTGTTCAGTTGTGTCATACTCTCCGTGACCTCATGGACCATAACACACCATGCTGATCCACTTTTCATGGCAGAGATACAGTTATCAGAGCATAGGCAGAAGAGTCATAAACCCCTGCATTCATGTTTATTTATTCACCCTTTTTCCTGCCATGGGAGGGGGTTATATGGATGGATAAGTAGTTTGATAAGCAGGGATGGGAGGATGTTAGTGCTAGTGTAGTGCTTTCACGTTAGGTAGTATGACAGAAATCTCAAACCATTTTTAAATGATCAGGCCCAACTTACAAGTAGAAGATCTACAAATTTAAAAGATATGTTGTCCAAGAGTCATTTAGAGACCTCAAAAAAGACTACTTGGCTTAAAGAATTAAAAGGCTGTTATAAGTGCCAGTCATGTAAGGCCTGCCAATATATTAAACCAGCTAAGATTTTTAAATCAAAGGATGGAGCACAGATATACTCTGTCAATTATTTAATAACATGTAAAACGGAAAGAGTTATCTGTGGTCAGAGATATGTAGGTAAAACCTATAGAGAGCTCAGAAGAAGAGTTCTTGAACATATCTATAGCATCCATAGAGAATATGACACACCGGTGGCCACGCATGTTAGCACAAAACACAAAGGAGATGTCAAAGTTCTTTCTTTTATGGCTATAGACCATTTGGAAAAAAACATCAGAAGGGGTAACATAGATAATGAGCTATTAAAGATGGAAGCTAAATGGATTTATCTATTAAAAACAAAAAAAAGCCTCAATTAAGATTTTACCTTTTCCCCTTACATTTAAATTATTGTCATGCAATATTTTATTAACTGCCTGAACTATAATAGACTCATAAATGGGGCCTAAAACTATTTTTTTATACAAAAGAGGACTGAAAATAAGAGAGAAATAGTTCTCCAAACATATAGTTGGCCTCAAAAATGTACATAAAAAATATTATATAATAATAATAGTTGTTAACAGTATGTAATTGGTACTATATATGGCACAATGGTGTCTATTATGCCATAATAAAATAAAAAGTATATTTGCAATATCTTACAACTACCTGTATGTTCTTGACACTAAATAAATATAAAGTAATTTAAACCTACTAAATATATGACACAATTGATAAACAAAAAATATAAAGTAATAATAACCTATTACATGGACTCAGTATACACTATATTATATTATACTAACAAATAGTACGTTTCTAAAGAGTCTTTAGACATATATAGCAGTTATAATCATAATATTTGACTTAGTAAGTGTTTTTAATTAAAATTCTTTGATTTTAATTTAGAAGATACGATTTCTATGACAACCGGAGGCTATAAGCAGGCCTCCTGTCGCCATATTGGTAACCCTTGAAGAAATCAAGAAACGTGCGTCGGGTTAGACGTAGCAACGTGAGACGCTGGTCATTGACGTCATCGCGAGGCGTCATGACCGCAATCTCCATTGATAACGTGCTAGACTGAAATTTCTAAACGAACACGCCAAACAAAGCTATATTAAGCAATAGAAAACAGTTGAAAGAGATATTCAGTAACTTTAGCAACTGAAAAAGAGCTAGTAACTCACCAAAGAGTTATTAGAACGCTAACAAGACAAACTTTGTAGTATTACTACGCTAGCACTAAAGAACTGGCTTTATTATAGAAGCACTAAAGAACTGGCTTTACTATAGAAACATATAATAAGATCCATATACATAGGATCTTATATGTTAATATTAAAGGGGAATCAGTTATTAAATTTAAGTGCATTATTTTGTAAAGGATTTAAAAAAAATACTATCAGTATATTATACTAGCAATATTTAATACAAGAATTTTCTTAGAAGAAGTTTTTTTAATAAGTTTATAAATTTATACATTTTTATAAACATAAAGCAATTTCCACATACACTGATTTTGGTTATATTATATTAGCACTTCCATAATGAGTCTCAAAAAAGACTTTTTTTTTTTAACACAGACCTTTGGTGGATTCATTTATAATGTTTGTGATAGCACTGGCGCTTTTTTTGTGAATGCAATTAAGCAAGATATTGAATTTTATCAACATGTTTGCTCTGTATTAAAGCACTGGCACTTTATGTACAGAAGCACCTTATGTACAAAAGTACTAATATTTATTCTATGATTATAATAATATTTCTTCTATGATTATAATAAAATACCCTAAAAAGCACTTAATATAATAATGCACCGTATAATAATTTCTATACCAGTACTGTTCTACTTTGCTGCATCCAAAAGTTTTTAACAAATAGTTATTAAAAGTTAAGTTTTATTCTTCTTATAAGTTTAAATACAGTGTGAGAGTAATAGGTGTGCACTATTAAAGGGTACTTTCTGTCTCTATAAACCATTTATATATATTATTTACCCTTAGTAGCACCCTATGAACTGGTCATTACATATGTACACCTAGAGCCACCTACTCTTTCTTTTTACAGTATGTAGTGTTGCTATGAAAATTACTGAGTGTCAGAATCAGAGTCTGTCCCAAATCTCAAGTAAACATGTTATTGATGTTTCTGATGTTGATAAAGTGATGTGTCATTTCACCATCCTCATTGTGTGATTGACTACAGTGGAGAAAATATGAACAGTGTAAGTTACTAAATAGATATTTATGGACAAAGCAGGGACACTGAAAGATAAAAAGTGGTATTTTATTATAAATATTACGCACATTTAATAAGAGTAGGTGGAATACAGCCTTTTAAAGGGCAAAATTGTAGCCTCTAGGTGAGTGCCTGATTCATTAATTCCTACCCATGTCTGCAATGTATGGCATGTGATAATGGGTGGAGTAGAACAATTTTAGGGAGCTGTGGAACACATTAAAATACGTTTACAAGTTATTTTACTTCTGCAAAATGCTTTCGTCAGTAAAAAATGAAAATAGACTAGAACATTTCACAGTATAAGCTGGACTGGAGTCTGGAGTCTTGCACAAACATTTATTATGAAGGATTTCCCTTATGCTGCCCTTGAGAAATTGAAATCCCTGCATGATGTCTTAATTCCACTGTTATAAAACAACAAACAGCAGGAGAATACATCAAAGTGCATTCTGGCTGAGGATCTTTGCAACATTTAAATTAAATTGTACTATTTCTCACCACTTAAACTGTCCAAGATTAATGTACTGGGACAATTACATAAAATAAATAAAATGTTTTGCCAGTTGACTCAATTTCATATTCTTTTGAGAAATCTGTTGTCTGTTTAACACTTTTTAAAGCCACTGTTGTTTATAGAAATGTGTCAATGAAAGGCTTTGGTGTTAACTGCACATTAGTCCTCTCTCTGTAGACAGATTTGAAATGCTGAGGTAACATAAACTGCTCTCTGTAGGTGGTCCACTGTGGGCCCAGGTGTATAGGTAGCCAGATATAATTGCATACTGTAATGAAAACATTACTCACTGACGTTTGAGTACTCCTGGGGCAAGTATCTATAAAAGTGATGCAAGTGTTAGTGTTTCACACATGACTCACTACTCACATATTGGTGAACATTAAAAAATATTAATAAAATGCCCATACTAGCTCGTTTCCACCCTGCCCCTCTAAGCTAGCCCTACTTACCTGCTCTAGTCCCTACTAGCCTAGAGGGCTGGAGGGCTGGAACAACTAATCTCTACTTTCTTATACTAATCCCCCCAACACTCCAGAGGTTAAGTGATCACATATATAGTTGTCATAACTGCGGGTTGTCAAATGTTGTTGCTAACGCTGCGGCCCTCGCAAAGCGAGGGCCTCAGTTGCTGGCAAGGAGCGGCGAAGGCGCTCCTTGCCAGCAACTGCAGACCTCACAACATTTACGGACTTACGACACAGAAATACGAGACGCAGGACTAAAAAACATTACGGCCTCGCAAAATTACGACTTTAAACGCCGACCCGCGCAAACCTCAAAACATTCTAAACACAATAAATACACACAACAAACACACAAAAAACTTACCCACAGCAAGAGGGAGCACCCAGGACCTCTGCAAGTGAAGTTACACCTCCATTTAAGACCAAATTGAAGAGTTTAGACACCCGAAAATCACCTAAGCGAGAGAAAAAATGGCCGCCGGAAAAAACAAAAACGAGGCTACAGGACCCTAAACACGCAAAACACTACCAAACACATACAGATTTTCCGAAAAAGCTGGACGAGCTCCAAGAACAAGGACGCTAAATCACCAAGAGGCGCGTACCACACATTAGGCGCCATTTTACAACACTAACTTACAGAATGCGGAAGTACACAGCTACCCTAACGGATTTGGCTCGCGCACGCACACTATTTACACTACACAGTGCGCACATTGCTCACACTTACACAGCAGCTCCACAACACTCAAAACACACATTGTATGCTGCAGCAACATCAAAACAGATTGTCAGCTCTTCAGCATAATGCTTCCTGCAGATATTACTTCAAAATAGGTAAAGTATATTTCTTTATTAATGTATTATTTAGTTCATTACCGTACACCAAACAGCATTAGCTCACTTACAATTTGATTCCGGTCATTTTTTGACGAGCAATATTCTAGTACTGATATAAAAAGCATGGGGAAACAAGTACCTCATCGTTTGCAACTATACCCATGCACCATTGTAGTAAGAGTTTGGGGCAAGTGTGACCATTCTAACATAAAAATGAATTCAAATATTTTTAATAGGGTTTTCTCATCTGATGACAACTTCGCCAATGTAAGTGTTGTCATTGTCTATATGAATACTGAATTTACTTAAACCAGCCAATCAGAGAAGAGTAGAGTATAATCATTGAAGTTACCTTACACAATTATATTGGTGTTTGATGTCACCAGCACTTACATTTAACTCCAATCCAGCTTCAGAAGCAGGCAGGGAATTTCATAGGCAGGGTTCAATGATTGCATCCATACTTACTATAGAACGACAAGCATAAGAATGGGTACACGTTATCTTATTGTATTGGATTCATTTTATTGAGAGGTTTGTGTGTTTGAGGCGAGAGTCACTGTGTTAACTTTTACTTTTAGTGCCTGTAGGATAACAACTTTGTTGGAGTCTTTTGGTTAATTGGTTTTAGTGATCTACTTGGGTAATATTGGCATAGCATGGATTTGTCTTGCTAACAAGAGGTATACTTTAATGTGAGGCAATTTAACATATCACACTTCAGCATTGAGAAATGATTATAGTTTAATGGGCCTAAAGTGATTGAGCCCCCAATCTCCTAATTCTTCACACTGTGGTAACTCATTAGCTAGAGCTCACATTTAACACATTAATTACTGCTTATATATATCCATTCTTAAGAGGTAGCAAAGTGAGTGTAACACTAAGTTAGAATGGTTAGCTTGAATAAGATCAAATCTCATTTGATATGATTAATTATGGAGCAGCAGGATTATTCTCCTGCTACTCCATGAAGCTTAGACATAACATAAATAATATATGCTTTATTTAATCATATTTCATTATTACTAACTAACAACTCTATTTTTGCTTTATGCCCATAAATTGGTGATATGCCCTAGCCCCCTAAGCAGAGGTGTAGGAGCCAGAGTAATTCTGGGGGGTGGGGGGGTACAGCTCATTGTATACACAGACCATAAAATAGCTTATTTACAAACATAGAAAACACAGAAAAATCTGGGGGGGGGGGGGGGGGGCGGGGTTGTCCTCCCCCCCCCCCCCAGTTCCTACACCAATACCAAATTATCTCTATGTAGTATTATACAGTTACAAAATGTATTTGTAAATTTTCATTTCCAGGACTAGTTATTGATAGCAATAACGTCTGGGGTTTTGCTCCTCCTCCTGATTAGGAAAGGACAAACAGTCTTCGCCTATAAAAGGCCAATCCCATAGCTCCAGTTAAAAACAATAGGGAGGGAAAATAGTATTGCTGCCAGGACATGACATGTTTTTTTATATTTAAATTTTCAATTTTTCTGGACTAGTTCATAGCAGCAGTAACGTATGGGTATTATCCAAAGCTTAAGTTAGGGAGGGTAGGAAAAGAAATATTATGAAACCAAATTCATTGTTTACAAAGGACATTCAAACTATAAAGTCTCAGGTAGCTATTAAACCAACACTAGTTGGTGGAGCTGCATACTTCATATGGAGAAAGACCCTTGGCTAAGGCCCAGGGTGTACATACAACCTTGCAGAATGAGCTTTTAAGTATGGTGAAATAGGCTTTCCCATTATGTTGTAGGTTTTATTAATACAATGCAGAATCTATGTATTAATGAGAGAAGTTGCCTTTTCTCCTCACAGTGTCTAGAGAAAATATGTATTTTCCCAGCTTCAAATGAGGTATAAGACTCATTATACTCAGGGGATGCATCCTTATAACTGCCTTCATAATTCTTTCCACAATTTTGATGGATGCCCTCAGAATACGTGAAGAACTCAAAGGGCTAAAATTTAAACATTTAATTTTCTTTAGCTCCATTTTCAAACCAGGTTATGAAAAAGAGAGAATGTGACAACCCGATTTTGAATATCAACTTTCGTGTCTTCCTAAGTCCATTCTGCAGATTTTGATCAAATTCAATAACTAGACTGAGGAAAGTGGAAATTTTCCTGGATTTCATCAGGGTCTCTATCAGTTCACTAGATAGTCCCAAGGTTTCCAACTTTTCAGCTCAATCACCAAGCAGTTTGTGACAAGGATCTTACATATTGATGAAATAGAGGTCCTTAAAGAAGGAGGACTTGTCTTGGAGAAGAAATAATTGAATATTCTACATACGATATTGAGAAGGGAAAGCCATTGTCCCAAAAAGAGCCGATACAAAATATGTCTGTTTGTCCTTTAAAATCTGTAACAGGACTTTTTAAATAACTAAAAATAGAGGAAAATGTATGAGTGATTTTTTCCCATGAATTTAAAAAGTGTCTTGAGCAAAAGTCTCCATTTCTTGAGTAGTTAGCTGAGTATTTGACCTTGTTGTCCTGATGTGTATCCAAGGAATACCCTAGGACCAGTGTGTCTGATCAAGAAGTCTGCTTTCCAGTTTTCTCTTCCTGGTAAGTAAACAGAGGATACCATCAACTGATTTTCTTGAGCCCATATTATAATAGGAGATAACTGATGTAGCAAGGAATACATTTATTGCTCATCCTTGTCTGTTCAGACAGGACAGAACTACTCTGTTTTAGACTTGAATTGCACATATGGTATCTCGCTGTTAGGAGAGAAGAAAACTGATAAATGTCTTGACTCACCACTTTCAGTTAACACATATGACAAGACTTTTGAGGATAAGTTTTGCTATGAGCCGTGAGCGGATAGGTCTTTTAACCAAGCTCCCCATCTGAATGAGATTGCTTCTGTAATGGCACTTAACCAATATGGTTTTCCTAAAGGAAGTCCTTTGTTTAGATGTTCTGGTTCCATCCACCAAGACATATGGACTCTTAGGTTTTTTGAGAGGAAAATCTTCTGATCCCAATTCTGTTCCTTGTGTTTGAATTGAAGAAGGAAGGCTTGTTGAAAGGTTCTGAAATTTCACTTTGCCTACTTGATGACAAAAGGGAAGGTTGATGATAAAAAACCCAAGAGGCTTGTTTATCTCCTTGTGGATAGGAATCTTCTCTGAAGAAATTCCTGAATAATGTTCTTGATTATTTTTTTGGTGATACTTCTGCTTTCAGAGTGTTGAACTTGGCTACTAGAAAGATGACATTTTGCAAAGGATATAGGGAAATGTTCTCACGTTTTATTACCCATTAATAATTTTCCAGAAAATTCAGAACTATTTCTTATTGAAGGAGGGAGTTTATCTGCTTGTTCAGTGTCGTCCAAGAAATGAAATATACTTATTCCTTGGTTTCTGAGAACTAATATCAATCTAACTAATACTTATGTAAATACCCATTGCAAGACTGAAGAGCAGACAAGTGAATTGGTAGTGGCAATCTCTTACACAGAACGTTACATATTTTTGATGATCAGAGTAATAATATAATATGATGGCAAGCATCCTTGAGACCTATCAAGATACCCAAATCTTGATTAATTACATAACATATGATGGAGCTCAATGATTACATTTTGAAGGACTTTACACTAAGATTGATGTTTAGACTTTTTAAGTCTATATTGGGTCTCCAATCATTTATAGACTTGTCACTATCATAACAAAACAGTGAAAACAACCATGTCAATGATGTATTGATATGACAGTAGTGATTATATGCACCACGAGTCATTTCTAGGATAAAGATGTATCTAATGTAGTATTTACAACAATAGTTATACAAAAAAAAACACTGTCATTGTGTGTGCCCTCTCTCAATGATAGGGAAACTAGCAATGTGTCTTTAACTTAAAGGGATATGAAAGTTTCCTGGGTTTCAAATGTCTCCTAAAACACAGCTACTGATAAGTAGAAAAATAGGTATTATATTGAAAAGTTGAATGTACATATTTATATGTTGGGTGCTGCTATCTGAATTTGCACACCCCTAGGAAGCATAAATAAAGTGTACCCTACAGGGTATAGTGTGCAACCTCTAAAGGAAATGATGCCAGTCACATGGTTGGTGAGGTCACAGCTGAAGTTCCCCACAAATAGACATACTGAGAGAAAAAAAAGGGTTGTAATCTAATGTAAATGTGCTGCACAGATAGAATCTTATATGAAAATACATAGCACTTTCTAACATGTACCAGATTACATATCCCAGACTGCTTTGCAGCACAGACAGCAACCCTGTATTGTGATACAAACTGTTTCAGCCTCTGCTTCCTCCTGATTGGCCAAAACTATTTTTCAAACTCTATGCTAATTTAGCCTGGGTTTGGTGAGGGTGTCAACCCTAATTTTCAACTGACAGGAATTTCAAGACATTTTCCTAACTTCAAGGTAAGTGTTTAAATGTTTAGTTTGGTATTTTTTTCATGCAAACTTTGTTTTACTGATTCTCCTCTATCAGATGCACTCATAATCCAGGAAATTTAGGTATCCCTTTAAAGAATGTGCAACATCTCACACCAGTTATAACAAAGCTAAAGCCAAAATTTGTTAGCATATGTATTTACAAAAGTGATCTGTGTTAAAAACACTAGTTGTAAAACAATATTTAATTTGTTTAGAATAACCATCAGGTGGGCCTGAATATTAATTGAATCCAATAATATTAGATCATAGGATAGACAAAAATGGACCAGATGAGTGAGCCATCAAACTCAAAATCACACCAGACAGCAGACAAATGCTTATTACAATGATATATCACTAACAACAGCTAGAGGTGAAAACAGTTTTAAATCCATAGGCTTTCTTTGTAACTTATCATAGCTTAAAGTCCAATGGTTACAATTCTAAGAATGCTTTGTATTATACTTCATGACAGTTTTCAGAGCACAGACAAAGCTTGGGGTGTTTCTCTGATCACTTTCTAGGAATGTAGCCTGCAGCCTAATGACGCAAATAGAGAAATCACAATGGTGTGAGGACTATGCACTGATTAAATGGACACCTACCACCAGACACTGCATATCTATTCATACTATTTCTGGCATTGGTACATAGAGTGCTTACAGAGATTTCACTATAACATAGTGGTAGTCCAAACAAGAAGTTACTAATTTCTACCTCTGATAACAAACCTATTAGTTACACATAGAAAGGAAGCACTTTATAAATTATCTCATTAAAATCCACTAACTAAACTGACCACATGAACATTGGGGTCAAGCATCAGATAAATAATTACATATAATTAAATTATTATTACATAATTGAATGAAAAACTTTCTCATCCTTACTATACTGTATATTACTGAAAATGTATTTTGTTGCTTTTCTTTTCTTACAGTGGAGCATTTTATGCTAATGAATTTGTCAGTTCAAAATTTATTTATTACTAGATTCTATAAGGTAAGAAAATCTACATGTTAAAATAACTGTTTTTAAAAGTTTTGCAAATAGTACTGTAGCTCAAATGCAATAACACAGTGGATATTCTAATTCCTAATACAGTGCCAATTTAAAAGTTAAATAAACAGGTCCGTGTTTCTTTTCTGTATATATTTTATGTCAAGATAAAAAAATATGAATTTCTCTTTGTAGAAGATGAGCAATTTGTTTTTTAGTGCTCACACATATTAATATACTATGTTAAAAGCATTGCTCTTGTAACCACAATGGAATGTATTGCACAAGATGACTATTTCAGAGGCTGACATCACACAACAGAATGAACATTGTTTAGTGATGTCACCTCCTTATATGACTGCATGCGATCTGATCCCTCTCCTCGATGTCTAGTTATAAAGTGTAAACAAATCACATATGTAGAAGTCATAAGAGAACCAAATGTATGTTGAGTACTTGCTGTCTTGTACCCCTTGTACAATGCCCATGCTATCATCACACCACAAATTGTTTTTTAAAGCATCTGCATGATCTAGAACAGTAATCAGTGTTTGCATACTTTAACTTTAATTTACAGACATATACTTCAACTCAAATTCTATTATTCCTTATGGCTTATTTATACCAAATTTTGCAATAGTCTACACATTAACATTTTCATAAACCAAGAATAATTTTACATTAAACTGAAAATAATGAGCCAAGAATAAAAAGTGCAACACGTACTGCTAGATTTATCAGATTGGAGGAGAAACTTTTAGGATTTTGAAAGCTCTTTACTTTACTTTATGAGATTATTTTGTTTTCTTTCCTGAAAAGTATCATATACTGCCAATTTTTTTTAAAGTCTGGTCTCAATATGCAAATATGTTATTTTATGCTGTAAAAGCTCATATTAATGTTTAACGTCATCTTAATTTAGAATTCAAGTATCATCTCCTGCTCAACTTCATATTTTCAATATTGCAGCCAAACATAGCACTTTGTGGGAAAAACAGTCCATGTTAAAAGTTCCTTATGAAAATAATTATAATTCCCTCTCAGTACAAGAAAATAAAGCCCACTTTCTGATTTATTATGGGTAATTACCATGGACCCCTTGCTCACTGTGCCTTGGGGAGTTCAGCTACACCTCGCTGATGAGGCCCAAAGAAGGCCGAAACTTACGTCTGGGAGTTGCTGTTTCTCCTGTTCAGGGTAAAATTGCCTGGCATTTCGGTCCTGGGTCACTCTAGTGAGTGAGACCAGACTGATATACTAAAGGATATTTCTCCCTGTGAAGGGCACAAGAGATCTAAAAGAGGTTGCTCTCAGAGTGGGTTATCGTGTCCTATAAAGGTTAGTGTGTTCTCTGATTGAACACCTCTGACTCTGTTGTTTTGTAACTACTGAGTTATCTTTTAGCTAGGAGCTAGCTTTAGAAAATGATTTTAAATCTCATAAAACATTTTATTTTTATTAATATCTAAAAGTCCCTCTAATGATTATGTACATATTTTTCCTACCTCTCCCCCCCCCCCCCCAATCAGCATGTAGCATCAGGGGAGTAATATTAACCCACTATTCACCTGCTGTTGCTTGCTCAGCCAATCTCCTTGCAGCTTCCTGTCTCTATGTCAGTAGCAATACATAGCACATATCAGTGATACACTACATATCCCAGGCTGTTTTGCACCACAAACAGGAACCCAGAGTCAATTCAAGAGTTTCAGCTAACCTGATTTGCCAAAATAAATCATTTTAAATGTGATGCTAATTTAGCCTGGGTTTGGAGGATGTTAACCCTGATTTCCAACTGTCAGAGTTCAAAAGAGATTTTGCTGACTTCAATGTAAGTGTTTAAATGTTTATTTTGGGATTTTTTTATGCAATTTCTTTTGCATACACTATTAATTCTCCTCTATCAGATGCACTCATAATACAGCAAACTTACATATTTATTTAAGTAAAAAAAATAGTTCATACCTTAAAACTATGAATGGGTTAAAGCTTGCTCTATGTTTTGAACAACTCAATCTCTATACTTGGCCAAACAATTCAAGCTACTTACTTTACCTAGTAACATAACTGATAACAAAGAGCACTGGGTTTAACCTGTCCCTCATACTTGAAACTGATATGGCTTATGATTTAAATATGGATTATCCTCCTCTTTTGTAGCTTCACCATAAAATTATTCTGCAACCTATAGAGAAACAAGGAAATGCTTAATGCACTCTACCAACAAGAGCTAATGCTTGGTAAATGTTACCGTATCTGCACAAGAACCAGTTATTTTGGAGTTGTGAATTTATTTGGTTTGACTGACAAATCATTATAGGTTCAACATAATTTAATGTAGTCTCCCATTAAAGAAACACTATGCAATAGCATGTTTAAAGACATATATGGAAAACATCAATATGACATGGTGAAAATTAGTACTCACGGTATTCCGATTTCAAACAAGTTGTTCTGTATCAGTTGCTTTCCTAACATAATTATACTAAGTTGAATGCACAGTTCCATTAAGCAGCCTCCTGGTGCACACTGGAATTCAAAAAAGGAAACCATAAAAAACACATTTTTGTAACTTCTCTGATGTTCTAAGATGGAAACATTATCCCAGGTATGCACAACATTTTCTACATACTGCGAAACATAATCACAAATAATACCAGCACCGAGAGTAACAAATACTTAAACATATACAGTATTATCAGAAAAATAAATTCCACTGAGTTTATAGCTCAACAAATTGCTTTGCATTTCCTTATCAATTTTCCATTTTGTGTTCAGTTGTGACCAAGTAATGGTCATATTGTATTTGTTCTACAGTGTTTCTTCTTTTGAAGTATCCAAAAAATAAAAATTCAAATCAAAGTGAGTGGGGGGTACATTTTTAAGACACAAACGTATTTCAATGGTTGAAAATGAAAAATCAAAGGACTGTGTAAATTGAAATTTGTCACATAGTAACTTATTGTGCTTAAATTTTTATACATTTAATACATTTTTATATATTTTTTCTATTATTTAATAGCTTCCTTTAATCTTTTCTCTGTGTTATTGTGGAAAGAAGCAAATCTTCTCCAAAGCACATTTCAAACATTTCCTAAATCATAATCACTGTACCTATGTTAGTATTATACTTTTGTAAGGCACTTCATCATTGAAGCAATGAACATGAGCTTGATGGAGCTCAGAAGGGCAGTGGGTGACAGATGTGTCTGGAGTACTGAGGTCCATAGGGTCTCGGAGAGCTGAACATGACTGAACGACTAAGCATCAACGAGGCACTTAATTTGTATCAAGATTCTGTATCACAAGATAAATATTTCAATAGATAAGTATTACAAGTATTACAAATTTTGGGTCTAGTTACGTGGTGAGCTCCAGCATTGTTGTTGTCATGTAAGGTAACCAGACCTCACATTTAATGTCAGTCACTTGTGGAAAACACATGGCACATGCAGGGCTATGCTCAGTGGAAACCTTAGAAAGTCTATCTCTTACAATTATGGTTGCGTTTAAGTTTAGTTTTTGTTTAATGGCTTCTATTATAATACAAATCACAAGTGAAATAAAATATAAATATGCATTAGGTATTATGATGTACAGAGTATATATGGCTATAATGTTAGTTCACATTATAGGAACAGGAACTAAATTAGCTTTTATATCCCAAAACTATTTGATGAGCATTACTTTTATGTCACATGTTCACTAAGAAAAGTAGCTAATGTTATCCCCTGCTGAAGTTCAAGACTAAAAACACTCAAGCCTTATTGTTATTAAAGGTTACGTTTGATGTTAAGAATATTAGGTAATGTTTTAGAGATTTTAGGGTAAATGATGTGGTTTATTATTGTGATTTATTATCATTCTCACTTTAGCATTACTGCAAGTTCTTCCTAAAACAGGGATTCAGAACATGACTACACTGGACAAAATGTTTGTACTCAACTAATCACACACAGAGGATATAACATCTTTTTGTAACTACTTGTCAGATAATATTCATTACAATTCTGTAGGCTTTATAGTCACCAGCTGCCCCACTTTCAAGTTTGTTAAAGGGACACTGTAATGGCAGAGCAAGTTATGGCCCTTTAAACAAAGGGTCATGTGATGTAGCATTTAGGGTATGAGCCAACACCACATAACTGCCCAAGCAAAAGGAGGCTGCTGGACATGCTTGCATTAGAAGATATGATATGAAGAATAAAAGGAGATAATCACACTGTGAGGAATGGGACTAGGAGGAGAGACCAACATGGCAGCTCCTTAGAGGTAAGCATACGGAAATGTAAAAATAGTAATAATTCATAATGTTATATAATTGGGATGAATGTGACTTATACTGTTTAAACATCTTAACATGCTTTATCTCAATTTCCCATTAAGTTGATCTTACAATATTGCAACTAAGTTTTAACATTTTTGTAATGAGCTTTTCATTTTCACCATTAAAGGAATGCTTCAGCTTATAAAAATACAAACTATAGTTTGATGTTTCACGTTGCATAGAGCTTTCTCTTATCATAAATATAACTTTATGCAATATGAAACTTGGAAGAATGCGTTACAGAAAACCAAAGGGCATGCTATACAGACTTCAAATCACCCTCTAGCACCCAGGTTTATTTCTGAGTTCTGAAAAGTAATCTAAAATCTATCACCAAGTAATTTCCCAGTTACAACAGCTGTAGCATGACAATGGTATTCCATGTTTTTGAAAGAACCATAGTTACGAAGTCCAGAAAATTATCCAAATAACTGTAATCAGTTATGCTCATAAACATTACTTTTCAGTTCAAATAACATTCACATTAATTAAACTGAATATAACTGTTCTTTTAACTTACCTCTTCGACTCTATAATCATTGAAGATATAGGCATAGCTACCAGGCCTTCCAACAAACCTAGAAGGAAGGTATATCGTTTTACAAATGATGGATTAAAAAATATACACATCTACATATATCTGATGATGAACATTTCCAATAAATCAACATAGTGCAGAGTTACCGTGAAATACTATTACATCAAGTGGTAATGAAGTAGCCTGCTCATTAGCTAGTGAAAAGAGTAAATGGTTATTTATTTGTATAAATGCACTATTTACTGTAGATTGTTAGCTCAACGACAGGACTCTCCAATCGTTTGATCTGTGCTTATAATTGTATTTTTATGTATGTACTGTACCCCTTGTAAAACGCTATGGAATATGTCCATATAAAGGATAATAATAATATTCAAAAATGCATACAGGTGGGTCCTTTTGAGAACTGTGATCGAGATTCTGCAATACACACATGATGTCCCCACTAATAAGTATGTTTGGAAAAAGAAGGTAAAACACACTGCTTCTCTACCACTTAAATAATAATACAGTGGAGAGACAGAGAGAGAGAGAGAGAGAGAGAGAGAGAGAGAGAGAGAGAGAGAGGAGACAGAGAGGCGAGAGGGAAAGGAGAGAGAGAGAGTAACCCGCAAATCGTTTGCAGGTAGCTAAAAGACGCCAATTGAGTAGCAAATTATTTTACGGGTTCAATTGAATGGAGGCATTGGTATATTAGGCTTGAGTTAACATGCTAATGTTCATACATTTATACTGAAGAATGTATTTATTAAGCATTGAAAGAGCTGCAATGTCCCCATAAGAAAGACATACAGTAGAGTTAGTGAACTACTTTAAAGCCCTTACAAAGATTAATTAATTTGCGCATATAAATAGCAGTGCTTAAAGTGATTTTCATGCAGGATTATTTTCCATCATTAGTTCATTTTTTTCTGCCCCTCAGGCTTCATATTGACAAGTGCCTACAGTTGTTTATACTCTTTTATTACAAAAATGTACGGTTTCCATTAGAATTTAAGGGCCTCATTCATATATAAGCACATAGCACTAAAAACTTCTGTAAAAAAATATGCTCTGTGCTTATATAGAGCCCTATTCAATTGGCCAAATCGCATTTGAATGAGGCCCTAAGTGTAGTATGTTCCTCTATGAATCTGTTCAACCAGAAAGCCCTGTGCCCATCCTTGATAAGGTCCAGCAAAAATAAAACGTATGCTAACTGCAACAAGCGACCCCTCAGGAAAGTTACCATATTTATTTAAAAATACAAAGAAAATAGCAAAAATATATATTTTCAAATTGCACTTGTGTTTGTCATTAACTAGAAAAAGGAAATCACAGTTTGAAAAACTATACTTAAAAGATTAGAAGAAAGATAGAGAGCACAGAAAGCCATACTTGGTAAAGTTTTCCTACGGTTATACCTCTTTCCGTATCAAACTTTCAGTGTGTCTAAAAAGGAATCAATTATAGTTTTCTGCTATGCATCTTTCTTCTAGTTTTTTGAAAGTATATTGCAAGGTTCCTGTCCTGAGCCTTTAGGGCTGTAACACTACATCAGGATTTGCATTTATAGAATATATTTGGCCTGAGTTCTGAGTTACTTTACTGTATTATATTTATAATGCTAGAATGTTGGCCAATCTCTATTCAGTTAGCTGGCTGGTGCTAAGTCTGTAATGTATGAGTCACAGGAGCTGGCTTCACATTGCAGCTTCATGAATATACTGCAGATTTAAAGGGATATGGAAACCACCACATTTTATGTAATGCATTAAAAAGGGCATGTTCTACACATTTAGGAGTATTTATCTAGATTACCAGCTGTACCAGCTGAGTTATTGAGATCTACAAACATATTTTTTGCTCCTACAAGAGTAGTTGGCACAGAAAAATCTGAGTTTGCTAAGAAAATGTGCAAGATGCATTTGTACTTGAATTAAAAGGACCACTGTGGAAACATGTTTTTAAAATGTGAAATAAATAATAAAGTCTTTGCTATATTGCCTTTTATATGCCACTAGCGATTGCCCGTTAAAAATGACGGGGCAATAACATTTTAAGCCATGGCAGCGCGGTTTCCCACACAATGTAAGACTTTTGGTCCTCTGTGGATCTTCAGCGCTCATTGTGAGCCTATCCCCTCGTATACTTCAATTCTCCTGCTTTGCAACGATCACCTTTGGAGGTCATCGCGAAAACAGATATATAAGTACAGTGTAAAATGTAAAAAAAATGTGAGTACAGTGAATTAATAAAGTAATATGAATTAATAAATCAATATACTTTACCTATTTATATTTAATATGCAGCAATCAATATCCTGAAGAGCTAACAATCTATTTGGATTTTCCTGCATCTGAAAATGTACCGTTGGAGTGTTGATCATGTGAGGAAAAAGTGTCAGCAATGTGGCAAGTGTGCAGTGTAAATAGGCTGCGTGCGCGAGCCAAACCGTTTGTTTAGGCGGGTAAAGCGTCATTTTAGAATCCTAATGTTATGAGTTGTAATGAGTTGTAAGTAATTGTTGTAAAATGGCGTTTTTTTTCTATGTGTTACTTGGCTCACGAGCATTTTCCGTCCGTTGTAATGGTATATTTTCTATGTGCTACGTTCCTGGCTAACTCGTACGTGCCTGGCGGTGATTTTTGCGGCACTGTGTCCTTTAGCTAATTTTTTATTTTTTAAGTCCGCAATTTTTCTTCACGCTTAGCTGATTTTCAAGTGGCGAAACTTCTTAAATGCAACTTAAATTTGCATGCAAGCTCACTCCCAGATGTCCTAGTTGTCCTCCCATGCTGTGTGTGATGTTTGTTTTATGTGGTATTTTTTGTTGTTGTGGTTTTGTTTTTTGTGGATTTGTGCGGTTCGGCCGTTAATTTTGTATTTTTGCAACCTGGCATTTTTTTTTTCTAAGTTTGGAATTGGGGTCGTAATTGTTGTTTGTAAAAGTCGTACGTCCTTGTCTGTGTTTTCTGAGCTTCAAGGTCGTGTAGCCTCATTTTATTTTTTTTCGGCCTCAATTTTTTTTCTCGCTTAGTTGATTTTCAAGTGGCGAAACTCCTTAGATTAGACTTTAATTTGCGTGCAATCTCACCCTCAGAGGTCCTGGCTGTCCGCCCATGCTGTGTGTGATGTTTTTGTTATGTTTTGTTTTTATTTTTAAGTGTTTTTGTTGGGGGGTTTTTGTACGCGTAACTTTGTATTTTTGGGACCTCGTATTTTTTATTTTTCTAAGTCCTGCAGTTCATATTTTTTTTGTCTAATTCCGTATTTCCTCATTGCGCCTTATTGTTTTTTTCTTAGTCCCGCGGCGTGGTTGTTTTTTTTTTTAAAGTCCCGCTTTTCAGGGTTGTTTTTAACCGCGAGTGAGGTGCCGTAGAGCCTCCATCTCCGCAAATGTGGACACTCGCTTCGCGAGGTCCGCATTTGCGGCCTGCAATGAGCCTTCAGCTCATTGCAGTTTATGTCCCCCTCCGCAAATGCGGCAAAGAGCCTTTGGCTCACTGCAGCCGACATTGGAGTCACCACCTCCGCAAGGGACGAGGTTCTTGCGAGCTCGCTTCACGATCTCGCAAAGCGTGATGACAACTTGCAGTTTGACAACTATTATATGTGATTCTGTTGTTTTGGAACTACCATTTTAATTTCAACAGTTCAACTTCCTGAATTGAGAATGGATTTTAAATGAGGAGGGTGTTTAAATCTGTATAACACAAATGTGCTTAAAGGAAAGCAAATTATTTTATAAGGATGCACACTTCTGTGAAGAAGGAAAGAAAACAAAATGGAGTCCTGCAGTAAAGAATAACTGCAAATGAAAGTTTCTATAAAGGTTGTGTTTATTTTCTTAGCTTTTTAAAACATCTTGCACATTATCCTATTTAGTTATTCAACAAAAATATATAGAAAAGAAGAATCATTGTGATAATTTAAAAAGTATGTAGTGAAACCTTTGAGTTCTTGGTTTTCCTGAATAAAAATGATTTCTTATGCTAAAAACATGCTATTTGAAATCCCTGATATACCATGTCAGATTTCAATACCCTTTACTGCACATTTTTATACTCCACCCAAAGCTTTGGGCACAGCAACAAGCACAATTTTTTCCCATGAGGTTATATGATTGGATTTTGCAATCTCTTTCCAATGATGTATGTTTGCTGCCAGTTGTTGCATCCAAACCATAAAATTATCTAATTTGTTTGTTTTTATAATAAACAGAGCTTCTTCTTATATCAAAAAGTTCATTGCACTCATGATTTTCTTTATCTTTTTTCTAGTTCATGTCTTATCCATTGATATAAAGTCCTACATGTATAGGGTAAAAGTAGTCAATGCTGTTAAGAGATGTGACAGAGTAACATGGCTCCTGTAGTATCTCCCGCAAAGCTAGTCGTACCTACGAAAGTTCTTATGCGACAATTTCAATAGCTATTTCATGGATCCCACGTATGTAGTCAGACAGTTTGTCAAGCAATGGAAAATAGCTTGTAAGACTTGCAAGGTTCCTTAAGACTACACTTACATACAGATGCGTATGAGAAGTTATGAGTTAAAGCCTAGTAATTCCCATAGTACCCCGGTAAATATTGCAACATTGTGTCTATATAACTACTGTGTTTCCCACTCAAACATTGACAAAACATTGATATAGTTTACTATTTTTGTACATAAACATTGCAGTTCAGAGACAACATATTACAGTATTAAATGGCAAGAGATAAACACTTGGGTGGGTGGTAGGTAGGTAGGAATTAAGCTGTGACTTGGCATTAGTGGGGTGTTTGTGTTTAATTGTGTGAGCAGGTATTTAAAATGGACATTGTGATTTAGTTCATTGTTCTTTATTAGGGTTGTTAACCATTCAAAAGGCTTCTGCTTTGCTTTAGGATTTGTAGGATTTAATTTTATGTTAATATTTAATGAAAAATGCCACTTCAGGCCATATTGTTTCTCTTTACTATATATTTTTTTTCCTCCTTAGGTTCTTCTAGGTGTTCTTTTAAGGGTTTTATCTGTTCTCACAGAGCCTTGCAAGAAAATGTAGGATGTTCAATAACTCTTCCCGGAGACATATAATAGAACTTTAGGTAAAATCTACCCTAGCAGCAGGGAACAGTCCATACGTGGCAATTACAAGTACGAGTTTGCTGCAGGTGGAATGTAGATGTTTTGTTAACTTTACACTAACAAAATGTCTTACATAAATTTACACTTTTTTGACTTTCACAGATGGATATTCTACCCAAGGTGACATTTTAGTAACTTGCTTTATCAATTTAGAATAAAACAATACTTACCTTCCTTTAAAAAAGGCAACATAAAATATTGAGGCATAGGAATTGACAAACTTTAGAAGGAAAGCCTTTAATATCAGCCTTTCTTCAAATGTTTTCTCTGTTTTAGGTACCTCTGAAAAACAATAGACAAACAATAGACAACAATAGTCATAAAAACTTAAAAATACAGCCAAACATTAAACAGCACTTTTATTAGTCTAAATAAAAATAAACAGTACAAGACACCATAATGCCTATCATGGGCGTAGGAGCCAAAAAAATCTTGGGGGATAATTCTACTCAACACCCAGGACAGAAAGCATGGGCGGATCTACCGACGGTGTACCTAGTGCAATGCACCCGGGCCCTGCTCTGAGAGGCCCCATTGCTACAGTGCTCCTCAAAAATGTTGTTTTCTATATTTCTTTCAAAGAAAGAAAAGTGAGGATTAGGATTTCCCTGGGTGTTTTCCACCCCAATATACAATATACAAAAAGGTGGGATAAATATAAACAAAAGTAATTTTATTGAGTAAATGACAGCAGCGTTTTTTAAAAACAGGGAATGTTAAAACACTAATAGAGGGAATAAAAAAAGGGCAGATGTAAGGAATAGTAAATGACCCTGAAGCACTAGTATTGTGCAATGTATAACTCTAAAGTGAGTGGGTATTACTATTCACACCTAGCGGGCGAGCCAAAATAATTGCAAAGAAATACCAGGGCAAAAAAGCCCTATTGATTAATAAATGGTATATATATAAAGCACCCTTATGTCTAAATAAGTGTCCTCCAAGTATCTAGAGGGTACATTAAACAAAGCAATATTCTTGCATGAACATGAGGTATAGGTCACTTGGCGTCTTACTGACAAACCTATTGCACTTAAATAAAGGTACTAAGGTTGTACCTATATGAGTCAAACTTAAAGGGAGCTCAACCTAGAGTACAGACAAAGTTGTCACAACAGCTATATGTTACACAGCATACGATCCAAGCTGTGTCTGTATACACTTATTGGTATCTAACTGCGGTATGGCACAAAAAGTGCCTAAAGCTGTGTATATAAGGTAGAGGCTATTCCCCAACTGTAAGGATTACAATAGGTAATCTCAGGTGCTTGCAGACATAGTATGCCACTAGTGGGATATAAGGGGCTTTAAGCTAGGCCATAATTGTAGCAGATTCGCGCTTCCTGGAAAGCTCGACCGCCAGGTTTGCAACGCGCATGCGCACGTCTAACGTGATGACGTGCGCAGCAACGTAACAACGCTGCGCACGTCATCACGTTAGACGAGCGCATGCGCGTTGCAAACCTGGCGGTTGAGCTTTCCAGGAAGCGCGAATCTGCTACAATTATGGCCTAGCTTGAGATTACCTATTGTAATCCTTACAGTTGGGGAATAGCCTCTACCTTATATACACAGCTTTAGGCACTTTTTGTGCCATACCGCAGTTAGATACCAATAAGTGTATACAGACACAGCTTGGATCCTATGCTGTGTAACATATAGCTGTTGTGACAACTTTGTCTGTACTCTAGGTTGAGCTCCCTTTAAGTTTGACTCATATAGGTACAACCTTAGTACCTTTATTTAAGTGCAATAGGTTTGTCAGTAAGACGCCAAGTGACCTATACCTCATGTTCATGCAAGAATATTGCTTTGTTTAATGTACCCTCTAGATACTTGAAGGACACTTATTCAGACATAAGGGTGCTTTATATATATACCATTTATTAATCAATAGGGCTTTTTTGCCCTGGTATTTCTTTGCAATTATTTTGGCTCGCCCGCTAGGTGTGAATAGTAATACCCACTCACTTTAGAGTTATACATTGCACAATACTAGTGCTTCAGGGTCATTTACTATTCCTTACATCTGCCCTTTTTTTATTCCCTCTATTAGTGTTTTAACATTCCCTGTTTTTTAAAAACGCCGCTGTCATTTACTCAATAAAATTACTTTTGTTTATATTTATCCCACCTTTTTGTATATTCTATATTTCTTTGTTTAAATTCTCAATGCCCCTGCCCCCCAATATAATTAAATCCATATATATTTATATATATATATATCTTATGGGTCAAAACTTTCATGGGAAAGACGTACTGCTCTATCGCGATGGCGCCCTATAGTGGCCAGATCTGATAGTGCAGTATTAAGTTTAATTTTGCTATTTTTTGTGTCCCCTATTCATTTAATTTGTCAGATTTTTTTTAAATGAAAACTTAATACGCATAATTTTCTTTTATATCACACAGTCACATGAATGTAATGTACAGAGGTACAGTACTTGAGTCAGTGATTACTAATACAGATGTATTTTCCTTTTTTTTTTTTGATTCTTTCACATAAACTGATTCTTAGTGAACACATTTTAAGATTTGTATCCATCCTGTTTTCTGCCCGCTAGTCGTAGCGACTAGGTGGCGGGTCTGAGATTTTCTTAAATTTCTTGTTAGTGTAAAGCTTATCATCTGCCACTACCCTAACCCTAACCTTTATATATAACCCTAACCCTAAACTCTAACCCTAAACCCTGACCCTAACCCTATACCTAGGAAATTGAATAAAATCTCTGGCGCCCCACCTAGTGGCAGCTGGCTGCCACTGATAGTGGGCAGAAAACAGGAAAGGTTGTACAATTCTTATACAACCCAATAATTCACTTACCAAGATTTGTCTTTCGGAGCATTTTGTTTTTAATGGCAGTTTTGATTATGGTTTTTTAATCTACACTGATTTGTGAATAAATTGGTTTCACTTAATCCTGACCAGGGAAATCAGAATTACAGAAAATAAGTTTTTGTATCCTAAAGCTTTAACATTTCTATATAAATAGGAAAAAAAGGAAATTTAGGACTTGCCGGCATCTAAAAAACACATCCCGAATATTATCCAAAGCAATTGTTCAGAAGCAATCACTTGATTCATAATTGCAATAAATACATCTAATAATAACCATGAGAGGTTTTCTATATCTATAATGTTAATACTGCACGATCTTCAGTGGTTCACAAGGCTCTACAACAAGGCCAGTGTCCTTAAACAGAAGTGTGCTTGTCAGTGACTTAGTCATTCTCATTGAAGCACCTGCGATTCTTAAACACAAAGAATATCACATTTCTGAGATCTTTACTGGAACTTTACTTACCTATTTCTGTTAGCCACTTAGCAACAGCTCCATAAATCTCATCCAGTATAAGTATTACAACCAGATTAATGATAACAGCAGTGGCAGTCACAGTCACACGGACATGTGACCTAACTCCTTCATTTGAACTAAATGCCAAGGCTGCTGCAATTGTGATTCGATAGATAATGACACCAAATACTGCTGAAAATGTCAAAGCAATCTGTGAAAACATTTAGAATGGAAATGTTTCAGTTCCGGCCTTTAATGCAATGTTCATATCAGGATCATGTTACTTTATTATTATGGTTAAAGACATATTACATCATCACACATGTTATAGTAAAATGGTTCATTATTTCCTGTTAAAATGCAGAATATACATTTGTGAATGTGTGCACTCTGTTTCACACTCTTTGTTCTACTCAATATCTCATTACAGATTATCAGCCTTATTAAATTGCAGTTTGGTCAATTGAATAGGGCTCTTTATAAGCTCATAGCATATTTTTGTTTACAGAAGTTTTTAGTTAGTGAAGACCTTGCTTTTAGATAGAAGTTAATTAACTAAAAACTTCTGTAAAAAAAAATATGCTATGTGCTTATATATATCCCTATTCCATTGGCCGAAACGCTATTTAATAAGGCTGTACCATTGGTCTACAAGATATGAAGGCATGTCAACCGTCTTGGAAGTGGTCTTTGTAATCTATCAATCCATTGAATAGCTTGATATATCACCTACAATCTTGAGAGCTACCACGAAAATATATATTTTGTTAAATTGCATATATATATATATATATATATATATATATATATATGTATATATATATTAAGATAATAGTTTAGTGTATTTGTCCATTTATCTCTGAAAAGGGTAAAAAAGGATAAGATTTTCTGGAAATAGTGAAAAATGTCAGGTAAGATAGTAGAAGAAAACATGATGCTTTTTATGTACACATCACTTAAAAAGTTCATCATGATTACATTGTAACTGGAACAGTAGAGACTTCAGCCTTATTAAATTGCGATTCGGCCATTTGAATAGGGCTCTATATAAGCACAGAGCATATTATTTTACAGAAGTTTTTAGTTAGTGAAGACCTTGCTTTTGGATAGAAGTTCAATAACTAAAAACTTCTGTAAATAAGATATGCTCTGTGCTTATATAGAGCCCTATTCAATTGGCCAAATCGCAATAAGGCTGATGGAAAGCAAATATTTTTTCACATGTATTTAAAAGATCACATTTAAATATTACAAAAAAAAAAAATATAGGTCAAATATTGCTGTTTGGAAGCTGCAAGAAATGCCTGTACACAGATGTTCACTACATACAATCCTATTACTGCTTATTGGTAGAGACGCATACTATGTAGAGTCATTAAATGTTTTTAATCAGTTTACTTGTGTAGATTTAATAAGAAATACTGTGTAAAGCTGCAAGAGATCACAATATATCTCAGCTCTACACAACAGCGCCTTCACACAGTCCCTTCACACTATCACATATATAATTGTGAGCGTATGGGCCGTTGCTCACGCTTGCGGGCTCGCATTGCGAGCCCGCAGCCCTCGCAAAGCGAGGGCCGCTGCTCACGCAGCGAGCCGCGGCCCTCGCGTAGCGAGGGCTGCGGGCCTTAGTTGCTGGGATGGAGTGCCGCCGAAGGCGCTCCATCCCAGCAACTGAGGCCCTTGCCCACAGCCCTTGCCCGCAGCCCTTGCCCGCAGCCCGCGCATAGCGATCGATGCGTTCAAGGGCCTCAGTTGTTGGGATGGAGCAGCCACCTCCTCCCCACAATGCCCCGGTTCGCCGCCACTGCCAGTAGCCACACCATCCCGGGGCCCGGCAATCCAGTTGTTCGGATGGAGCAGCCACCTCCTCCCCACAATGCCGCCACTGCCACTAGCCGAACCCGCCAGACGCCGCACCATCCCGGGGCCCGGCAATCCAGTTGTTGGGATGGAGCAGCTACCTCCTCCCCACAATGCCCCGCGCAGGGCCGACGCCGCCACTGCCAGTAGCCGCACCATCCCGGGGCCCGGCAATCCAGTTGTTGGGATGGAGCAGACACCTCCTCCCCACAATGCCCAGCGCAGGGCCGGCCTGGGGAACAGGAAACACCGTGGATCCGCGGACTGGAGCAGGCCTCAGAGCTGGAGGAGCCGGGCCTGGGTAGCTGACTGTGAGTGACAGGGAGATAATGGGGTCTGAGGAACATGTGCAATCACTGAGACCTGCCATATAAATTAATTATACACTGATCATTAACACCATGTGTATGTATATAATTTGTGTGTGTATTGTGTGTGTGTGTATAGATATTGTGTGTGTGTGTATTGTGTGTATATATTGTGTGTGTGTGTATGTATAATGTGTGTGTGTGTGTGTGTATATATATATAATGTGTGTGTATATTGTGTGTGTGTATTGTTTGTGTATATATAATGTGTGTGTATATTGTGTGTGTATATATAATGTGTGTGTATATTGTGTGTGTATCAACTGCGGCCCTCGCGAAGCAACTGCAACCCTCGCAAACTTTACGGCGCAACGCAAACAACATACGAGACACGTTAACACACATTACGGACTCGCAAAAATGGGCCGCAACCCGCGGACATGAAAAAATGAAAAACACAATAAATACACACAACACATACATAAAAAGCTTACCTACAGCAAGAGGGAGCATCCAGGACCTCAAAAAATGAAGTTACACCTTCATTTAACTCATAATAAAAGAGTTTAGATACTAAAAAATTCTCTAAGCGAGAGAAAAAATGGCCGACGAAAAAACGAAAACAAGGCTACAGCACTCTAAACACGCAAAACACCACAAGAAACACGCAAAACACCACAAAACACCTACGGATATTCCACTACAGATGCATACCACACATTAGCCGGCATTTTAGAACAATGCGGAACTACACAACTTCGCTAACGGTTTCGGCTCGCGGACGCACACTATTACACTGCACAAATTCACCACGCTTACACAGCACCTCCACACCATTAATGCTGCGGCAACATCAAAACAGATTGCAGCTCTTCAACACAATGCTTCAAAATAGGTAAAGTATATTCATTTATTCATTTGTATTATATATTTCAGTAGTACACACAAAACAACATTAGCTACCTTACAATTCCATTGCCGTCATTTTTTGACAGGCAATTCGCTAGTGAACTAATATTAACTTATCTACCTCAGATCATCAATGGTGTCTCTAAAACTCAATGCTGTGGTGGCTGCTGCTGTAAATGTAGCATACCAAGGGATTTGCTAATGTAAGTACCAAATAAAAATGTCAGTAATTACCATATCCATTGTATTCATATTTTGCAGCAAATATCTACTTTAACATTATTAATAATTACGGGAATAGGCACTTTACAACTATATACAACTATTTTGATTGCAAGATTGCTTTTTCAAGGTGGGTGCAGAAGAGAGAAAATGCTCAGAGGGTATCATGATGGTGACTGATGGTGTTTTATATACAACATGCCCATAATACATGAATACATTGCCCAAGCAGATGTCATGACCTATTAAATATCATGAAGAGTTGTGTTCATGTTTGTAATGCATTATTAACCACTGCAAGGCTCTCTGTTGTTGGGTCATCAATCCACTTGGGTCACAAACATCCCATTGTAACCTGGACTGTTGTGCTTTATTTGATTTTTATTGAAATATACATATAGGGTCTATACTAGAGGTCAGGAATATCAAGACACTGCACAGCTATTCCTCTGAGGAGTCAAGGTGACTATGTAGATTGCTCCAATGACATCACCCTACATCAAGTAGTGGTTATGTCATGTATGTAATTAAAGGACACAGAGGATGGATAAAGGAAGGGGGAACGCTGGAGATGTTGAGCCTGGAAGTAACAGAGTGGAGAGGAGGGATACTGACCATCTACAGATATGTTCTATATGAAGTGTACACAAGTAGGGTTGTCATTGTACTGACTGGTACTAAGACTTCATACAGATGTATGTGGAGGGGACTCCCAGTATCAATAGAGAAAATGTGTGAAGAAGCAAACAGAAAAAGAGAAAGGGAAGGGGAAAATTGAGAAAAGTTGGGGGGTATATTGTTTTCTACAGGGCCCTATTTCCATTAGTTTTGCCACTGACTGAATACTTCTTATTTATCCTTCGTAGGAGGCATAACATAAAAATATGCTTTCCACGTCCATGTAAAGGGTGAGGAAAGGTAGAGTGGTTAACTTGTTAAATAGCATTATTATTTTGGGACTACTTCCAAATAAATTAATTATACTGAATACAATATGACTCGTTTTGTTTTTCTACCTGCTACAACAAAAAAAATCTACATTTCTAATGAGAAATTGTCTATCATGCAAGATCATATTTGAAACATTACAAGCTTGTACATTTAAAATGTGTGATCTGAACATTACAAAACTTGTGTAGAAATGGTGTGGGGTAATATAGTTGATGAGAACCAACTGAGCAAACCTGCTTGCATTTGTTATAACTCTTCAAATCTGATTCAAATTACAAGACTGAAAGTCACTGGATTTTCTTATAAATAACCCACACAACAAATAAGTCTTTTAGGTTCATGAGAGAAAATTTGGCACTTTCCGAAAAACACATTATAAAGATATATTGACTGCCATCCCAGGTCACTGAATTTTCACTCTATTAATTATTTAATTTAACCCAGTGGAAAATTACGCACACACATAGTTTTCCCTTGGGACTTTCCTTCATAAATAACAATGTAACCTTGACTCTTCTATAGAGGAAAAAAACATCAGCCAATAAAGAGACAGCAACAAAACTAAATATGTAAAAACAATAATATACCTACCATAAATAAAATGGCGCCAAAGTTCACTATATATGCAGGGATACGATCTCTCCATGTCAGTTTCTCTTTCTTATTCTGAGGATAAAAACAAAATAATAAATAATTAATGATAAGTAGCCTTTATCCTCAAATGCCACCCATACTCAAAAGCATACATAGGTGATTAATCTAATTCTGTTACTGGTTAACATAACTGTTCCAGTCCCAGCTCCAGCCACCCTGAATGTAGTCAGTGTTTGAGAAATCAGCCGACACTATCCAGCTGAATGTTGGCAGCCGCATATAGTGATAACAAGTTAAGAAAAAAATACGAGCACTGCTTTCTGTAAACTGGTCACGCCACATTCATCATATAAAGTGCATTATGGGAAGACCAAGGTTTACAATAATCTAATTCCTGTACTTTTTTATTTCAATATTCAGATTCTTTGGAGAGATGAGGGTAATAAAAAGAAGAGCAGAAAAACGAGAAATACACTCTGATATATCACTAGTATAAATAATAGACAGAAAGTATTCAATGGAGCAATTGTTGTTTACTGGTTCCCGTAATGTAGCCCGTAAACTAATTTTTAGGTACCTGCAAACGATCTACGGGTTACAGGCAGAAAATCCGTACAGTTGTCAAAATCGTAACTTGCAACCCATCTAAGCCTTTGATCTTTCAAGCCCACAAAAGTTACAATAGCTAAAATCGCAAATTGCTATTCAATTGCTACAATTCCGCAAGCCTGCAAATGTTTTCACACCCGTAAATGGCAAATGTAGGAGAAAATCCTATGGGTAGCAGATAGGAGTCGCAAGGCGGTTAAACACCTGTTCGTAGCACTGTAAAAGTGATGAAAGACATTATAATTAATTGAACAACAGTCTCAAGCGCACAAATCTGCAATAGAATTTTTTTTTTATGATTCATATTGGTGCCATATCAATCTAGGGAATCAATGAGTTAATACATCCACATGGACTAAAACATGGACTAAAGTATCGGCATTCATTGTTAATATTTTGTGCATTGCCAAATTGCGAGTCTGATCGCATATCAGACCTCTAAACACTATTTGATTGACGTGTAACCTCCATGTTTTACTGACATAATAATGAAGGATGTCTCATTTACCATTGTCTGTCTCTAAATCGATAGTTATGTCCTTGCTTAACTGATCATGATCACTCTCTGAAATGCTATTTATGTTGACTGTTATGATCTGCTTCTTCAGTCGAGCTTGATAAGGCCCTTACTCAGATGCAGTATTTAAAAATAGTATGAACTCAGTCTCAGCATTATGAAAATTAGCAACTGCTTTAATTGTTGTTTTAATTCATAACAGGTTCAATAGATGTATATTTAAACTTGAGCTGATAACATTCTGTAATACTTTGTGTCTTCTGGATTTTGTATAAATTACTATTAACAATATTTCATTTGCAAGGCATCATAACATCCACTTCATTATTATCTTCTGTAGGAATGCTGACATATACATATATCTTCTAGATAGGTTTCCTCCCCTTTTATTAGGAGCCTACACAGACTTTGGTTTCCTGCCTTTTGATTAGGAGCATATACACACTTCATTAATTGTACAGGATCAGGGCCCCATTTTCTCTGAAACATATATATCTTCCAGATATTTTTCCATATATATATATATATATATATATATATATATATATATATATATATATATATATATATTAACTAGCAACTTGTCCCATCAAAAATTTAAGCCAGGCAATGCTGTTTACCACACAATGTGATGGTTTTGCTTGGTGCTCATCGCGGGCGCTCATCGTGTGGCTCGCGATGAGCACCTTTGGTGCTCATTGAGAACCTTTCCTCCCACCTACTGAACTAAGTTTTGCGCTTAGGAATGCCATGTGTCTCTTCCCAGCATCTCCCCTTGTCCCTTCCCTGTGTGTTTCTCCTCTGTGTGTCTGCTGAATGTTTGTGTGGCACGTGCTGACTGTCGCGTACCTGGCGTTGTTGGTGTAAGTGTTTGTGTCTTTGCCTTTGTGTATTTTCTAAGTCCCGTGTCCCTGGCATTGTTCGTGTAAGTGATACTGTCTTTGCCGTCATGTATTTTCTAAGTCCCGCATGCCTGGCTTTGCTCAGCCTCGTTTTCATCCAGTTTTTCGGCCTCCATTTCTTTTCTCGCTTAGCAGATTTTCGAGTGACGAAACATAGTAAAAAAGGCTCAAAATCCCTTGCAACCTCACTCCCATGCTTCCTGTCTTTCCCCCTCTGCTGTGCGTCTTTTTCAATTTCCGCGGTTAACTTCTTATTTTTCTGAGGTCAGATTTTTTTGCCCCCGAGATTCCGAGGTCGGATTAAAGTCCTGCTTTCCTCGACTGCTTGCAGCCTAAGTAAGTCCCGCGTTCCTCAACTGCTTGCAGTGTATTTGCCGTTGTGTATTTTCTAAGCCCAGAGTGCCTGAAGTTGTTCGAATAAGAGTTACTCTCTTTGCCATCGTGTATTTTCTAAGTCCCACATGCCTGGCTTTGCTCAGCCTTGTTTTCATGCAGTTTCAGATATTTTTACGTTTTTCGTCCGCCCTTTTTATTTTGTTGCTTATCCGATTTTCGATTGACGAAATATGGCAGATAAGGCTCAAAATCACTTGCAACCTCACTCCTAGGCTTCCTGGCTCTCCCCCTGTGCTGTGTGAGTGTAATTTATTTTTTATTATTTTTCTTGTTTTTCATATTTTTCGATTTACGCGGTTTGGCTGTTAACTTCCTATTTTTCTGAGGTCGAATTTTTCTGCCCCAGAGATTCCAAGGTCAGATTTTTTTATCTAAGTCCTGCGTTCCTCAACTTCTTGCAGCCTAAGTCCCGTGTGCTTCAACTGCTCGCCTGGCTTCGCCAGGCTCGGAGGAGCCCTTCGGTGCTCATTTCAGCCTAAGTCCCACATGCTTTAATGCCTCAACTGCTCGCTTCGCGAGGATTGCATGGAAATGAGCGCTTTGCGAGGCTCGCAAGCATGACGACAAATCGCAGTTTGACAATTATAATATGTGATCCTATCTTTACTATGGATTCTGACACATATATATATATTCCAGATATCTTATTCCATATATATATATATATTAAGCTTCTCAGAGTTACTGATAACTGTGTTACCTCACTTCTATCCTGTTGAAAGCATCACAGACTGCCTTCAGACTGGCGTGTTCTCAGAGACACCATTACATCTCACTCAATCTAACTGAATATCAACTGATTCTCTCTGATAGTTACAGACTAACAACACACTATTCCAAATTATTTAACACTTCATGAACCAAACATGCAACATACAGAATCAAACATCACAAGTCAATCACAAATATGGAAGCAACATAACATAGAGTAATTAAGATACATAGGGTAATCAACCTAACATAAAAACATATTAAACAACAATAAAAATGATTGAACCCAAAGGATGGTCAGGGGGATCATGACATTGACACGTTACAATTAAAGAATAATAATATTAGTAATAATAATAATAATAATAATAATAATAATAATACAAAGTATAATAATAATAATAATCATATATCAGTTAAACAAACACCAGTAATTTGAACTGACCCAGCAGCAATTCAGATGATATATTTTTTTGCTAATAATTTAAAGAATGACAAAAGTTCCATATTCAATATATATATATATATATATATATATATATATATATATATATATTTAAGAACTACACTTGGGCAAAATAATGGGCAAAATGTTGTTAGAAAGTAAAAAAATAAATGCAGTATGTAATTTTTAGATATTACATTAAATTATTCCTCACTGGGGACAGCAGTTGCCTAGTTTGTCTAGTTTCTTCCTCATGTGGGAGATTACTTTCAACTGAATTTGATTTCTAGTGGAGCATTGGCATTTTGTGATACCAGACTTCCATTTTAGCAGAAGAAAATTTCATATGCATTCAAAATCTCTGCCAATATGTAGAAGTAGATTGGAAGAAACCAAAATGATATCTTCCACTACAGAGTAATTGTATATAACAAGTAATAAATTGATACATTGTAATAAATAATAAATAATACATTGTTTAACTTTCTTAAAACATTTTGCCTATGTTCAATTCTAGTTCTTCAAAACATTATTTTTAATATAGGACTACAGTGGTCATTTAATGGAACTATTGAATATTGAATCCACCAAGTAAACGCTCTAATCTCTGCCTGAGTGCATCTATGTGTCCTTAATATACCTTGCCATCTATAGAACCTGACACTTGCTTCACACTATCATGCCCTGACAGGCCTCAGAGTGTAGGTGGTAAGAGTGAGTAACCAATATAAGCCCCTAATACAGGTATATATACACTGGAAAGCAGGTATCTGGACCATAAAATTGAGTTTGAGATTCTTTGGATGTTCATGACTCACAGTGCACCCTGGATTGAAACAAGACACGTTTGCATAGGGTATCTATCCATGCTATATACATACCTCATGATGTTTGCGTGAAATACGTTACCCTTTTTATTACCTTGTAAATATTGTATAACATTTTTTAACTGCACTATTGGGGGATTTTTGCGCTTCTTCTCCCTGTATATTCCTTTCTCTTTTTCATATTGACAAAGTAGTACTTGAACGGAAGGAGCAGCAAATACCCTGAAGACTGTATACTTGTGGGACATTGATCAAGGCATATCAGTAGATACATGTCTAGGGAAGGGAGCAAGATCTGAATCTTCTGAATTTAGGATTAGGCGTATGTACTAGTGAGTCCCTGTATACGATTTGGGATGCACTTATTACGGACCTCCTTTGGGACAGTTAATTTGGTCTATCTAGTGAGGTTAAGGAGTAGGTATTTTGTACCGCTACCCTCCCACAAATAATTGGATTGTCTTGGGTCTAAGTTATACTGTACCATTGGGATTGCTATAACACCACTGGTTATACTCACTATTCATATTTACACCTGTGCATTTCTGTTTTTTCACTAGCGCTTCAGAAGTACTATACACTCTTTTTGGGGTATTCAAGCATATTTTCTATTGTGTAAAATCGGAGACTAAATGCAAAATGGATGTTATGTGAGATTTAGTTGCTTTCTGTTGACAGAAACTAGTGCAGAGAAGTTAGAGTGGATACCCTCCCTATGTTATCAGTGATTGTTCTTGAAATATTCTGAGTCACATACAAGATTGATGACAGACACTGAGGATTAAAACTATATTTACAGCAGAGTTAAGCATTTTGGCAGAAATATTTTTGTCAGCCCAGTGTGAACTAATTTCTTTAACTTTAAACATGTAAGGAATTTTCAGCAAAGTTCAAGGTTACTGCAAATTGTTTCCATTTTTTCTGCTCAAGAAATTGTTTATCACTGAAAGAAAATGAGGAACTAAGGAACTAAAATATAGGGATTACAGAAATTGATTGCTAACCCTAGGGAGTATTATTCATTTATGAGAAATTAGAAACAAATTTGAAACGCAGGCTGGTGTACTTGCAACAAAATTGCTATGAATCTCCGAAAATATTCAATAATATTCAATAACACATTTCTATAGCTGGTATAATCTTGAGAGGATTTAAGCGGATTCCATTCACGAGTGTAGGAACTGGGGGAGATGGGGGGACAGACCACCCCCAGATCTTTCTATGTTTGTATGCATTTATATACAAGCTATTTATGGCCTGTGTATACAATGAGCTGTATGCAGGGTTGATTACATTATATGGAAATATACCGATTTTTATTAATATTGTTTATTTATAACGCACCAAAATATTCCACAGTGCTAATGCTTGGTAGTGAACATATTAGATATGTAGATGGTGGGAAAATAATATGATCACCATATCCTCTTCACTGGATCTGTTGTCAATAGACATATTGACCTATATTCAACTAAGATGTGAGATATACTGTGAGTCTCAGCAGGGTATGTAATCACTAAGATTCGCACATTTTAATGAGGTCAGCTATGTCACAGCAACTCTTGTCACAACATTGTTAAGGTAGATTCATTATGTGTATATGCTTCAGTGAAATTAAAAGTTAATTCATAGCTTCTATTATAATACTACTCATGTACTAATTAAGGAAAAACAATCACTACACCTATATTTTACATTACAATGTAATGCATATACTGTCTAATGATAAAGGGTCACAATAGTCCAGCTTTCATTACACTTAAGTAGCATATATCAGTTTAAACAAATGCCAGTAAAAACAACCTTCAAATTATTGTGATTTAAATTTTAACCATAGGTAGGTTTGTTTTGTACTTTTTTTAAATAACCTAGCTGGTCTAGTTGGCTGAATTTTCTGTCAATTACCAATAATGAAAGGGTTTACTGGAAGATTACATGCAGTGATGCCTACAAAATGTAAAATAGTAACAAAATAAAAAGGTTACAAGAAAGTAGAGAGTGATCCACAACGCATTTGCGAACACAGTTTAGAAAATATATGTAAAGGGGTTGGAATTTAAATGGGTTAATTTGCTACAAGGGTGCCATACAGTGAATCCATGGCACTGTTTTATAAATTAATATTATTACTATTATTACCATCATTTATTTATTAAGCACCAACATATTCTCTACACTAAGTACAGAGGATACAGTGAATACATAAAACACCCATGAAAAAGTTACACACTGGTAAAGATGAAGTAGAGACCACTGCTGTGAAAAGTACCTACAAGCTATGTGAATAAGGGTATGTGAGACAAAAGGTGAGGGGGTATGCAGAACCCAACACACAAGATTACCATTTCCCTTTAAATGACCACAAAAAATCCCCATATGTGTTCTGCACCATCAGGGTGGAAAATCATGTGGAAAATGTGTTAACATTTTTAAAATTGATCAACCTAGATATTGTCATTTTAGTTTAGCCCTTGGAGCCCACCTACATAAATAATAAGGCTGGACTGTATAGATTTACAAGTCAAAAAGAGTAAATATATTTCTTTAAAACATGTATAACAGGTAGAAAAGAGATTAATTTTGATTCAATTAAAAACAGAATCTAGAGTTTAGTGGTTCTTTAATGATTATTGGCCATTGGTGTTTAAGTAACTATGGGAGGGAAGGCATATTTTACTTTCTTTTACGTTTTTTTAAAAATCACACTAAAATTACATCTTTAGATGACTTTGGACTAAATGTTGTCTTTAAATTAATTGTATTGATTATTGTTATACTTAATATACCACGTTTTTTTCCTCTATCTATGAACCATTAAGGACTCCGTAAGCCTTGGGTTCTGCAATTAATGTGACCTTCCAGGTACGAGGTACCAATTGAGGTAACAGATAAGCTCTCCATCTATCCCCTTTTTATATCTATCAACCTGATTTTATTGTGGAGCCGTGGACTCTCTCTCCTTTAAAACTGCACTTTGATGTGCTTCAATTATAGAGCCAAAGCCGCTCAACATAAGATTTGTGTGATTCGCCTTACCGCCATGTTTAAATTGGTCGAATAATTTCAAATAATGCTAATAAAAGTTATGTTTTATTTCCTAGCTTCTGTGGAAATGTAATATCCCTCAGCGCTACAAGAAAAAAGATTTACTGAATAAGACACATATAAAAAAAGCGTAAATACTGATACAGGAGTAGTAGTGGTCTAGATTTAATTTATTAAAAAGTAATTAAATCGGTTATTAGAGGTAGTGGAGAACTATCTCACATCCAGAATTCACAGCCCACATGCACTTACGAGATCAACCTCATGCCTCAGTAAGTCTTTCCTGCTGCTATATTATAAGCTCTTTATGTCAGACAATTAGTGAAATATACTAAATCCCTTTCCATACTGCTGTATTTGGCACAATTGTGAACCAGGGCACACATGCAATAAGCTGTTTATGTAAGGATCCATAAGATCATTCATTTTCCAGTGCATATTTCTGATGGTAAATGTCTTGGAATAGACAATAAAAAATACTGTACATCTTTATGATGTTCAGGACCAACCTGTCTTGATACAGAATTTTGTTTTATTTATTTTGTTTTATTTATTTTATTCATCTGCTAACTGCAATTAATTATTAGCAGTCCCACCAAAGAATAATAACAACCTTTTCAGGCGACCTTGCTAATGTTTCATCATGAAATCTCATAAGGTAGTCTCCATCTAGTGGCCAATGGTTTACAGACATTATTCACACCAATGCAATTGCTTGTGAAAAATTGTTTGCTGTTTTCATTTTAAAATGTCTTTGCAATTAAATATAAACTTTAAAGGAATCATTCAACCTATTATTTTTATCCATTTAACCTTTAAACATTCACAAGGGGCAGTGATTGCAATTTTTCGCAAAACAACGGCCATTGTACACTTTAGCAAATCCAGTAATGTTTTGTGCATCTGAGATAAAAATGTCAATGTCCTAATTAGTATGGCACACACATCTTCATTAAAAGGCCCAATGCGCAAATATTTTATATAATTATATAATGTGTGGCTCGCTAGGGGCCTCATTCTATTAACGGCCGTAGGAGATGCAGGGCCGCAAGGACCGGCCGCAAGCTATTCGGCTATTCTATTCCCCTCCGGCCGGGGATTCCGGCAGGCTTGCGGCCGGCGCCTTGCTATCCCTTGCGGCCGGTCGCGCCGGAGGAAAGCCTTTGATCTAAAACGTCCGCAAGAGTTTCGGCCGCAAGAAAAGCCCGGTTGCTATTCTATGACTCCGGGAACCCTCTCTGCAAGGCTAAAAGCGAGCCGCAGCTTACTTGCAGGAAAAAGGTCCCGCTAGCACCAATTAAGCACATTATAAAGCTAAAATAAAGGCATCCTGCACTCTGAGGAGACTATAAAGTGATTGTAGGTGTTAGCAAAAATAGCACAACATTCCCCTACACTCAAATCCGTAAAAAAAAATATTTTTAAATTTATGTAAAAAATCCATGTAAAAAGTCCAGAGTGCTTGGAGCACCTCAGACCCGGCCACGCTGCGGCCGGAAAATAAACAGTTAATGTAAACTCGGATTTGGGCTGATGTGCAAGCTTGAGAGTGGGTTACTATTAATCCTCATGTCCCCCAATATAATCCCTAGCATTTACAGAGCTTTACAGTGCTGTCTTGAATTTATTTTTGACTTTGTAGATTTCTGAGCTTACGGCCGGTTGCAAGATATACGGCCGGCCATAAGAGGAGATCCTTGCGGGGCCGTTTAATAGCATTGCAAGATAACGGAACCCCTGCAAGGAATCGCAGCCTTGCGGCCATTTTACGGCCGATAATAGAATGAGGCCCTAGGTGAGTGAGCAAATGAGAATATGAGCAACAACATGATCTGTTATATCAGTATGTCCAAACATCCCCAAAAAACTCCTCACAGCCCTCAATAATATACATGTTTTGTGCAATCAGATTTTTGCATGTAAATGTATCTTCTACATTCACTTACCTTTTCCATGGGCTGTAAATTGCTTTGTAAAAGACTGTAATGACTATTTTCAATGGGGGAGCTTACTGAATTTAGGAGCATTATTTCTGTGATTCAGTCTATGGTTGATTGCAAGTCTAGAAATAATTACTGACAATATTGAGTAGTACAGATATGTGGGTACTCTCATAAAAGCTGCACATGACCACATAATGGAACAGGTTGTCTGGATATCTTCTCCTAAGCCTGTGTCTCAATTGGAACGACTGAAACACTAATTAGCACGCTTGCCTTTAAGCAGGAGTATTCTGAAATCCTGAACTGTTGGTGGTCTCTGAGGACAAGTTTGGGAACCACTGAACTACATTATATTCAATAGAATTGTTCCTAGGGGAAGGTTGATGAGACTCTTTACTGTTTGTACCAGTATAATATATTTTAATTGTATTATCTTGAGCAGCATTTGCTCATACAGTACATCAATATACATCAATGTCTAAATACATTTAAATAAAATACCAGCTACTGTAAAAGAAAACATTATTTTTCAATTGGCAAAGAACATATATATTGTGTAATCAATGCAGTGATTATTTAAAAATGACGGGTAAACGAATTAAACCAATGCAAAATGGTAAATGGTAAATATTCTCAACAATGTATGTGATATTTTTTCTTGCTTGATGTTCTGCCAAAAAAACAGAAATACAAAACTTAGATTGTTATTCCATGTAATAAAAATCAAGTCTGCTGTTCTGGCAATCGGCCCATGGCAATGGGAACTTATTATCTGCAGTGGGTTACCAGTGGGAAAACTGCTATTACATTGTGATCTCAAGTGTTCACCAAGAATTACTGCTCATTATCTGCAAGGTCATTTCAAAACTTTACCCAGCAGAAAATGTTATTTTTTTTTCAAAGGTGTCCTGTTTATATTATGTTCCTTTGATAGATTTGATTTGATAATGGGCAAAATAAATACTTGGTAAATATACTTGGTGTGTGATCAAGTACTGCACCAAATGAATGTTATTAAAATGTACTTTCGTACAGTAAATGTTTTTGTGAAATTTGTGCTTTTTACCTATCAATAAACCTTTCTAACCAGCCCCTAAACTGGAGGCCTGCATGCATTGTTCTTGGTCTAATGGTGACTTACATAAAGAATATGAGTATACTACTTCATTTAATAAATGCCCCAACGATTCAGACCATTTTATAATTTAATTCTTCATCAATTAAATGGCACTTTTAATAAACATGCATCATTTAAAACGACTGAAAAACATAAAATGTGAAAACTCAAACACAGTAAATAAAAGGGGCACTGTAGTTGTCTAGCTCTGATGCATTAAATATTGTGTTTTATTAGAAACATCATTTTTTTACGAGAAAGCGTATACTGAAACATGTCTTATTTTCTACTCCTCTGGAACTGCTCCCATATTTTTCAATCTGTAGCAAACCCTGCAACCAATTTACCTGTTATTTACTGCTTATTTGATAAACTGAAATTTACAGGTATCTTGTGTGAAATTAATTCCAAATAATAACCAAAGAAAGAAATAACGAAGATTAGTGCAAAAAACATACCAGCACCCATGCTTGTATCTTCTTTAGGAAGAGACCACTTCTAAATTATAAGTATCTGAAATGTTATCATTATTCATGGAAGATGAAATTCTTGTAACCCTAAGATGATCTTGTGAGTAGCTACATGAATTAGCCTACACTGTAATTAACAGTGAGAAGAATAACAGTAAGTCATATCTTTGAGATAATGGTTGGAATTGACATATCAATTAAATGAGTTCAACTGCTCTGTCACGTTTTCACAATATCTGACTTAACACCATGGATTTCAGCCAGTTGGCAGAGGTACGTCTTAATATCTAGATATCAAATTGCACTCCAGATTTAAAGTCTTTGCAACATCTCAATATTTTGTGAACATTTTCAGACTGAGTACACTATCTGAAATTGGATTTTAATAAGATACTAAAGATAAGGAATGACATTGCTTAAACATATATGCAGTATCTGGGTGGGCTGCATAATAATATATACACATTTTTATGGCATGATGTTAACACTAGGTTATCTCCATTGCTCTATTATTCTCATAAAGAAGTGAATGTTTTACAAAGAACAGAAAAGAGAAAAGATCTTGGAAATTGGAAAACAAAGACAAAAACAGAAATATAACTGTGACATAATTTAGCTCTTCCCCTGCAACTACTATATACAAGGTAGGTAACTGTATAAATCCATTAAAATTCAACATATATTTAGGTGATCAGATCACTCCTAGGATGATCAGATCAACTTACTCTAAAAAAATTTTATCTGCCCCTCTCCCCTAAGAAATTAAAAATCTCCCTTTACTCCAGGCCATAGGGCCCCTCCTTGTCATGGGGCCCTGGTACTTTGTACATGTAACACCAGCTGTAGCTCTGCTATTATACCCACCTCTACTCATTAAAGGGATTTGCATTATCATAGTGTGTGTGTGTGTGTAATAAATATACATAGACACAACCACAAAAGTCATTATTTTACAAAAGTTGTGTGAAAGCAAAATAATGTATCAAATATGGCACACACTGGTTTATAATGATATTTATAGAATAAGAACATCACATCTGTCTGTTGTTATGAGTTATATGGGGTAATTATAAAACTGATGATGTGATAAACGGTTATAATTAATATGTTGTCTTCGCTCATTTCCACTGAGCACTGAAATGGGAAGATAAGGACCTTTATTGCAAAGCCACAGCCGGATGTGGTAGTTTGTAATTATAGGGATCTGAGTAAGATCAGTTAATAGATAACTGTAACTGGATTATGACAGTTACAACATTTACATGGGACAAGATTAGAAACAGATTGTTCTGTCATTCATTTAATACAATGTTTAAAAATGTATAAATTAGGTAAAATATTACTGGAGTATGTACTAAAGAGGCAAGGAAGCACAAATTGCCTCATAAATGTAAACTGTTGTTTACCTTTTCATGTAAAATGCACATATGCCACAAATAATTGTTAAAACACTATCTACAACTTTAAATATATGCTCATATCAGATTATTCCCTGCAACTTTTTGTTATTAAACTATAAGTATGATGAACTACATAATATAACATATAATATACAATACACATATTGATACAGATATTATTTTATTTTAACTTGCTGGTTTAATATAATGAAAATGTATGTCTAGTATTTCTTAGTAAATAATAATATCAATGCCATAATACCAGTATGGACTACTATCCTTACACAGTAAGGGCCTCATTCAATTGCGATTTGGCCGATTGAATAGGGCTCTAAATAAGCACATGGCATATTTTTTTTTAAAGACATTTTTAGTTGGTAAACTTCTATACAAAAGCAAGGTTTTTACTAACTAAAAACTTCTTTAAAAAAAATATGCTATGTGCTTATTTAGAGCCCTATTCAATTGGCCAAAACGCAATTGAATGAGGCCCTAAGTATCCTTATTACTGGCTTCTCTGTTTGTTTCTACTGTATAATTGGAGCATATAAGATGCTAGTGAGTGAATGACAATTTGCAACTCCCCTCATCTGTCTTTTTAAAAAAAAGTAAAGTTTATTGATTCTGGAAATGCTTTTATCATATAAAGTTGTGAGGAACCTTCTAATAATATTTGTGAAAACCCTTTTGTAAACCCCTATCTTTTGTAATAGATGTTATCTACTATGTCCTGCATAAACTTTATCATGTGTTGGTGTATTTCTGCCTAGACAGTGCTGGCATTACATAAATAAGGGAGGGGAGAACTTCATTTTCCAATTTATGGATTAAATTGTTCTATAAAATGTACTTTTAATAGGTACATGATTTATTTTCTAGACTATGTGAGATTGTTCCAAAATACAAAGAGCTGTTTACTAAACCTATTTCTAGTAATACATTTTTACATGGCAATAGCCGTCATCCAATTCATGGGATTAAAGCTATACCTAAGACGGTGTTCAGTAGAATTAAAACAATTTGTTCTGAAGAAAACAATAATGAGATATAGTCAAATGTCCTTTTTTTTAAGAATTGGTGGAGAGGATATTCGCATAGACATTTATAGACTACAACTAAAGAACGCTGTAGAGTTTATGTCTAGGGATGAATTTTTGAAGAAATCCATACATAAAACCATGATGGATATGACAAAACAACAATGGGTTATGTTTGCTACGGATTATAGCATGGATTTCCATCAGAATAATAAGCTCAACTCTACCAACACTACAATGCACTTGCTATTTTGAACCTTGATAAAATCAGATGAATACCAAGAAATTAACTTTGAATAGTAGTCCATTAGCTTTATTAAATTCCCTCAACTTTGAAAACAATAGCCCGTAACGGAGCCCTCATGACTTGCGGCTTGTTAAATTGGCCCCATAAACCAACCCGCCAACGACTTGCGGGGTAAGGGCGAGAAAAGGCTACAGGACGTGGAAATTTGATCTGCGCGCCGGTAAATCCTTTGATCTGTCAAGCCCGTAACGGTAAAGTTTCCAATCACGTTATTAAATTGCAACAAATTCACTGGCGTTCAAGCCCGTAACCCGCAAATGTAGCCAAGAGGCCAACGGGTACCAGAGAGGACCCGCTAGTGGGTTACATGTGAGAGTAGGTCTGGTTTATCCAAGCTTTTGGATAACATAATATCTGGGGAAGTATTATAAAGCATTTGAGTCCAACTATTAGAAAAGAGCTATATAAGTTATTACCTGCATCAAGTGTCAGAGGCAGTACCTTAGGTGCATCAGGGAACATGTTAATTATATTGAAATAGACAAGGATAAATCACCTATGGCAAAATATGGTATTAATATGCATATTTCAGTTGAAATAGTTCAATTGAAATATGCATATTATTTCAGTTTCAAGATATATTAAAGATTACATTCCCATGGGGGGGTCATTCAATTGCAGACATGTCTCTCTTTGGATTCACCTGTGAGTTGGATATTTCTCATTTGTGTAACTGTTTATATGGCCTTTCTTCCATTTCCTCCTTTTTTATCCAATAGCCTTATATTGTACGATGAGTATTGTAATAGGCTTATGGGACTATGGCTCTTTAAATAGCCACGGGTGATTTCTATGTGGGAGTGGTATTTAGGAGTATTTAAAATTGTATGGCATCTATGAATATGTCTTGTATAGTCAAAACACTAGACTAACAAGATGCTGCAGTTTTTTTCTGGTAATGTTCAATTTTTTTTTCTATCTTTTTTATTCGTACAGCAGATTTTTGGGGAGTCCTTCATGTTGCATCATGGGCTTTGGGATTGCCATAGCACTATCAGGAGGAGGTTTGATGATTGGTAAGTGCCAGTGTTTAGGGATATTCAGAGATTTGGGCATTCTCAAAGGCATATTTAAGTTTCTTGGATTATGAATACATTTGATGGAGGAGAATCAATAGTGCACAAAAACATGTTTTTCATGAAAATATACCAAGATAAACATTTAAACATTTACCTTGAAGTTAACAAAATGCCTTGTTATTTCTAACAGTTGAAAACTAGGGTTAACATCCTCTCCAAATCCAGGCTAAATTAGGACAAAATTCATTTTTGACCAATCAGGAGGAAGCAGAGGCTGAAACATTTTTATCTGTGCAGCACATTCACACTAGATGCATCAACTACTGCTAGTGTAATGATACAGGAATCACAAGGTTTTGGAGACCAGCAGCCTAGGTCAGCAATGATCCAATTCAGCAACTTGTAGGTGAATCAGGAACAAGTTTTATTTAAGGGAACATAAACCACAATAATCTGGCAAGGTACATAGACAGGAAGTGCCATATATAGGCCAAGGACCAGGCACCTGACCAGACACAGCTGAAGAGACTAGTCACTGATACTATTGCTAGCAGAGTCAAGGTTTATCAGATCTCAAGGACATTCACAAAGGCAGGCTGGCGCAGTGGTAGGGAAGCGGTTCAGCAGCCTGGGGACTAGGGTTCAAAACCCAGCAGAGTCAATTCCTCACATTACCCCCGCCTCTATAGGTGCAGCCTCTGGATGCCCTATTACCCGGTTTAACAGGGTACTGCACGTGAAAAGACCGAAGAAGATCAGGAGCGTGAATATTGTTCACTGGTTCCCACGAACTATCCTCCTCACCATAGCCTTTCCAACGAACCAGATACTGAAGCTTGTTGCGGAAGATCCTGGAGTCCAGAATTTTCTCCACCTCGTATTCATCCTCACCATCCCCGAGGACTGGAGGTGGGGAAGGCAGGGCTCGGCCAGGGAAAGTGTTGTCATGGAAAGGTTTCAGCAGTGCAACGTGAAACACCGGATGTATTCTCATGGAATCTGGAAGTTGAAAACGAAAAGTGACAGCATTGATCTGAGCGATGATCTCAAAAGGTCCCATGAACCTCTGACCCAATTTATGAGAAGGAACCCTAAGCTTAAGATTCCTTGTTGACAGCCAAACCTTGTCACCAACATGATAAACTGGGGCCTCCATTCTATGCCTATCAGCAGCTCTCTTGTAACATTCCTGAGCCCCTGAAAGAGTCTCCTTCAACAGGTCTTGGGAATCTCGTAAGGTGGTTAGCCGATCAGTGACTACAGGAATGGAAGTAGTAATTGGGAGACTCAATAGAAAGGTTGGATGGTAACCATAGTTGGCAAAAAATGGGCTCAAAGAAGTGGAGCAGTGTTGGGTATTGTTATAGGCAAACTCCGCCGTGGGTAGAAAATCCAGCCAGTCATCCTGCAGGTAACTAATATAGCACTGCAAATATTGCTCTAAAGCCTGGTTGGTTCGCTCAGTCTGTCGATTACTTTGTGGATGAAAAGCTGACGACAGATTTACATTAATACCTAGATTAGAACAAAAACGTTTCCAAAAACGAGATGTAAACTGCACTCCCCTGTCAGAAACTACTTCATCAGGCACTCCATGCAAGCGAAATATTTCCCGAATAACCAGGTCAGCCGTCTGTTTAGCTGAAGGGAGACCACGAGCTGGTATGAAATGACCCATCTTAGTTAACCTGTCCACAACAACAAGAATGGTAGTGTGTTCCTTAGAGGGAGGTAGTTCCACAATAAAGTCCATGTATATAGATACCCAGGGACGATGATGAATTGGAAGAGGCTGAAGCAAGCCAACAGGGGATGAGCGAGGAGTCTTATGTCTGGCACATACATCACAAGAGGACACATACTTCTTAACATCCTCATAATACTTCGGCCACCAAAAGGATCGGGCAAGTAACTCTTGTGTCTTTCGGATTCCTGGATGACCTGCTGGTTTTGAGTCATGGTAGAGACGTAAAAGGTCCAGTCGCACTGACTCCGGAGCAAACAGACGTTGTTGAAAATTCCAAAACCCATTAAGCATCGTCATAGGGAGATCACGAGGAGGATCACGAAGAACTGGATCTTCAGCGTAGCCCTTTTTAATGCGAGACATCAGATCAGAAGGAAATAGTAACTCCTATAAATATATCCTCCGGCAAGATGGTGGTCTTGGTAACGGTAGTATGGAGGGGGTCAGCTATTCTAGACAAGGCATCCGCCTTACCATTCCTAGAGCCAGGACGGTATGTAACCAAAAAATTAAACCTCGAGAAGAATAGGGACCAGCGTGCTTGTCTGGCTGACAGTCTCTTAGCTGATCGAATACATTCCCGATTTTTGTGATCTGTGAGGACAGTAATTGGATGGGTAGCTCCATCCAAGAGATGTCTCCATTCGGTGAAGGCAGCTTTTATAGCCAATAGTTCTTTATTCCCTATGTCATAGTTTCTTTCTGCTGGCACCATCTGGTGGGAATAGAAGGCACACGGATGTAACAGCATCTTAGAGACAGTATAGCACCAACAGCTGAATCAGAAGCATCAACTTCCACAATAAATGGAAAATTCCGGCTGAGGATCTACTAGGACGAGGGCAGATGTAAACAGAGTCTTTATTCGGGAGAATGCGGTATCAGCCTTATCGGACCACTGAAAAGGAGACCCTTTACGTGTAAGTTCAGTGATCGGTGTAATAACGGCAGAGAAATTCTTAATGAAACGCCTGTAAAAATTGGCAAACCCCACAAATCTCTGAATATCTTTTTCATTCTTGGGGATGGGCCAGTCCAGCACAGCTTTAATTTTACTTGCGTCCATACTTAAACCTTTAGGAGTTATTACATACCCCAGGATTTGGATTTCTGTTTGTTCAAACTCACATTTTTCCAGTTTAATGTATAGGTGGTGGGTACGAAGGTGCTCCAGCACTATACGGACCTGTTTTCTGTGGTTTTCAAGATTATCAGAAAATATTAGGATATCATCCAAATATGCCACAACAAACTGATCCAGGAGATCACGTAGTACATCATTGATAAGATGCTGGAAAGTGGCAGGGGCATTACAAAGCCCAAATGGCATTACTAGATATTCGTAATGCCCGTACCCGGTTCTGAAAGCTGTTTTCCATTCATCATTTGGTCTTATGTGAACCAGATTATATGCCCCCCGAAGATCAAGCTTCGTAAATATTTTAGCTGAGCGAAGTCTCTCCAAAAGTTCAGGAATGAGAGGCAATGGGTAGGGGTTTTTAACAGTGATGTTATTAATGTCCCTGTAGTCAACGCATGGTCATAGGCTGCCATCTTTCTTTTCTACAAAGAATATAGGAGCTCCTGCTGGAGAAGTAGATGGTCGAATAAAGCCTTTGGCAAGATTTTCTTATATGTATTCACGAAGAGCTTTCAATTCAGGCTCAGAAACGGAATACATAAGGCCAAATGGGATAGCAGTCCCAGGTAACAGCTCTATTGGGCAATCATAAGGCCTGTGGGGTGGAAGCTGATCAGCATTCTTCTTATCACAGACATCTGCAAAATCCCGATATTGTAGAGGAAGCTTAGTCAAGTTTGTAGCAATCATTTCATTAATTGTTGTGGCAACAGGTGTTACCTTAGAGGGTTGACAATTCATTAAGCAGTGTTCCAATCAATCTGTGGCTTATGCAGAGCAAGCCAAGGTACCCCCAAAATCACTGGAAACTGTGTTGAGGAAATTAGGTGGAAAGATATAGCCTCATGGTGATTCACTTCCAGAGTCAACTTTAAGGACACAGTCTCACGTGTAACCGGGCCTGACGTAAGTGGAGAACCGTCTACTGTCTCCATTAACACAGGTGAAGAATTAAGGATAGACTGAATTCTATTTCCTGCTGCAAATTTGATGTCCATAAAGTTTCCACCTGCTCCAGAATCTATCATAGCTGTAGTTGAAATTTTACGATAACCACATTGCTACGTGATAGCCACCACAAAATGAGGATGTTGAGTCAACATACCCTCTTCACCATGAGCCAGAGAAAACAAGGGTTGTGTGACAGAATCCAGTTGATCTGAAATCTGGGATTGGTGTCAAATCTGTGCACCCTCAGCCGCCATAGCTATTGTTCTTTTGGATTTGCTAGGGCAATTGGCGGCATAGTGCCCTGTACTACCACAATACAGGCATAAATTGTGAGTGCGTCGCCACTGTTTTTCTTCATTGGATAATGGCCCTCTTATTAGATTTACCTGAACAGCCTCAGGCTCAGAGTCTGTAGGTGTTTGTGGGGTCGGAGTAGAAATTCTTCAATAGGAAATAGGAGTAGCACTTGGTCTAAAAGAGCCCTGTCTTTCCAATCTTCTTTCAGACAGTCTCCGATCAATACGGATAGCCAAACGCACAAATGCACCAAAGTCAGCAGGAAGATCAACACGAGCTAGCACATCTTTTATAGCTTCTGAGAGACCTTTTCTGAAGTGGAACCTCTGGGCTGATTGATTCCAGGTAGTATCAGCAACCCACTGTCTGAATTCAGCAGCATATTCAGCCACAGAGCGCCTCCCTTGATGCAAATGAAGGAGAGTGGCTTCTGCTGTAGCACATTGATTGGGGTCATCAAAAACTAGGCACATGGCCTCAAGAAAGTCATTTAAATTACCCAAGACTGGACTGTCCTGTTCCAGAAGAGGGGAGCCCCAAGCCAGGGCTTCATCTTTGAATAGGGAGAAAATAAATCCCACCTTCTCTCTTTCAGATGGAAAACGGTGAGGTAACATCATGAAGTGCAAACGGCATTGATTTAGGAAACCCCTAAATCTTTTGCGATCTCCTCCAAACTTTTCTGGTAGGGGCAAACGGGCATCTTGTGCAGGTGTAACAGTAGCAGCCGCAACATGACGTGCCCTGTAGCTGGTATACTCACTGTGCAATGCAGAATCTGACCCGGCGGTCTCCATGAAAGGGCCAGATTATTCTGTAATGATATAGGAATCACAAGGTTTTGGAGACCAGCAGCCTAGGTCAGCAATGATCCAATTCAGCAACTTGTAGGTGAAACAGGAACAAGCTTTATTGAAGGGAACAGAAACCACAACAATCTGGCAAGGTACATAGACAGGAAGTGCCTTATATAGGCCAAGGACCAGACACCTGACCAGACACAGCTGAAGAGACTAGTCACTGATACTATTGCTAGCAGAGTCAAGGTTTATCAGATCTCAAGGAAATTCACAAAGGCAGGCTGGCGCAGTGGTAGGGAAGAGGTTCAGCAGCCTGGGGACCAGGGTTCAAAACCCAGCAGAGTCAATTCCTCACAGCTAGTGTATTTTTCTCTCTTTCCCTGTCTCCAACCATATGACTGGCAGCACTTTCTTTGGAGGTCACAACCTGTACCTAGCTGCTTACACTGTTATGTAAGCTTCCTGGAGGTGTGCAAATGCAGATAGCAGTATCCAGCATATAAGTACAGTACATTCAACTTTTTCAATATAATACATATTTTTCTACTAATCAGTGGCTGTTTTTTAGGAAACATTTGAAACACAGGAGACTTCATATACATACTAAACCCCTGTTTCTGTGTGTATTGTAACCTTAGAATAAGGACATAGTGAGCGGAAAGGACACATCGTAATTGGGTCATGGGGATCCCTGCATGTGGTACTTAATTATAATTAAATAATCCCAACTTCTCTTTAGATCAATCTCACTTACTTACAAAACTTTGGTCACAGTTGAAGCAAACCCAAAACCTTGTCTTCAAACTATTTATTTGCTAACTATAGATGAAAAAGGAATTTCAGCTATTGGCTTCAGAGCATGCATGGAGAATCAAAACACAATATGTATAAAAAGATGATTCAGTTCCTTAGTGGTAATAAAATTTTTATTTGAGTACAACTAATGATGGTAAAATTAACAACAGATTAAGCATATGGAACATTTAAGCCATTGAAGCAAAATGTGCAATGCTATTAACTAAAGATGTTGTCAGGGTATTTGACCCTATCTGTGCAACACCCCAAGCTAATTTTATAGCATACAGTATACATTAAAGGGTCTGAATCGCTACCTTGTCATGGTGAAGGGGCTTGTGTACCCCAACGAAGCTGTGAGCTATATCATGTACGGTCACCCAAGATGGACAGGTCATCGCAGAGAGGTCAAATAAATCGCAGTCCACTGGACAAGGAACTGACAACCCACTCCAGTATTTTTGCCAAGATAACCTTATGGATAAGCACAACCGGATGCATAATGATAGATGGCCTGGTGTGCTGCTGTCCATAAGGTCACGGAGAGTCGGACACAACGGAATGACTAAACAACAACAGAGACATTAAAGGTGATGCTGTTATAATATCTAAAATATTATGTTAGGCCTAAAACTGTCCCTTTTATGTATCCTTTATTTAAATTGACATGAAATTCACAAGATTCTTTGAATTTTGGGGTATTTAACACTAGCTTTCTGTGAAAAAGACAAGATCTATAGAAACCTTAAGATATCATCTTTATTTTGATTAAACAATGCCACTTCTAAAAATTACTAAAAAAGTTAGTGGACTAGAATTTTGAAACATAGAGAGGAACTGTATCAAGGGATAGCATGGAAGAAAAGTACTATGATCTTGGTGGATCCTCCTACCTGGAAGGCTCTCTATCAAATGCTGCAAGGCTAATATCACTAGTTTAGAAGGAAATAGACATGAAATTCATCAGTACTGATCTACAGCATCATAGCAATGAAAATCAAGTGTTTGACAAGAGTTTTTGTATAACCTAGTTATTCCTTCAACTGCATGCCTTTCTGCAGACAGTGTACCTGTAGGTCCTTTGCAGCAACCAAAAAAGTTAGCTGATTCTTTTGGGTTCTTTAGACACGTCAATCTCAAAGGGAAATAAATCCCTGCATTTGCAGGGAGCTTATTATTTTTGGTAAATTTGGAACCTGATGGAATGTGCCTATAAACTCAATTAATCTAGAAGTGCAGAGACTCCTGCTTGGTGTCAGGTTAAATCTAAAGTTTGAGTACCATAAAAGCTATCACTACAGTATTTTTAAACAACTATAAAAAGGTGAAAAGATCTTTAAATGAAAAGTATTTACCCGTATTCTGTTTGATTTTAACTACTCTACATGATTGTGCAGAGCATTTTTAATGACTTAAGTGGCCCTTTAATTCTTCATTTCAGTGCTTTATAGCATAGTGCTCTACAGAGAATTAATTTAATACAACAAGTGCATGTTTTATTAGAATTATATGTATCTGTGACATTTTAAAAGCTTGTCAAATCTTGGGGGAGTAAAAACTGCATCCAAAAATGGGTTAAAGATTAAAGTTAAATCCAGAGCCAATGTAAAACTTAACTACTTAATTGCTGTAAACAATTCTCTAGTGTACCAAAGGAAAAAAATACATTTTAGTCTAATATGCTACATTTTATGAACTTTTCATTCTTATGCTATCTCAGGAAAGTAATCATTAGGGACACGATAGAGTAAAAGCCAAACACAGTTGAAAACAGGATCTCTGCCTCATTAACGTGCTATCTGAAATGAACCATTGCTTCAAAAATAATGACTCATTCATTTGAATGTGGAGACTGTAAATCACCCAAGCAGTATAGTGACTCATTGCATAGTGTCTTGGAGTGATTGGAAAATATGTGTTTCATATATTCATTGAACTGCTTAAGCAGTTTAACTTTATGTAAAATCATCATTGCATGCCTCTGCCGTAATTTATATGGTCAACAAGGGCATAAGAATAAAGTTATTGCACTCAGTCATGTGAAAGCAAAATATATCATGAAAACTGATATTCGGTATTACATAGAGATTCAATTGAGGGGTCATATCTAGCAATTTATTCACTTGACATCTAAATGGTTCTTTTTATTTCAGTGTTGTTGAAAATGTTGTTATTTTCTCAATTTGCTAAATCTGTTCAAGACTAGAATACTGTACAATAACTTATTTAACCATATTAAGTATACAAAATAAATAAATAATACACAGTCTAATAATTAAGAAAACACAGGCAATTATGCTGTACATTAATATGTCATCTATAGTTTTATTTAATTTTTTTTTACATAATTGACCTTATATAATGTTATTTTCCCCATCTGGATCACTACCTTGTCATGGTGAAGAGGCTTGTGTACCTCAATGAAGCTGTGAGCTATACCATGTAAGGTCACCCAAGATGAGCAGGTCATAGAGAGGTTAGACAAATCCACTGGAGAAGGAACTGGCAACCCACTCCAGTATCTTTGCCAAGAAACCTTGTGGATAAGCACAACCAGAGACACAAGATTTTCATGGTGTTCTGCAATCTATAGGGTCGGGAAGTGTCGGACACAACTGAATGACTAAACAAAACCAATGTTATTTTAAGACAAAAATTACTGCTCAAGATACTTCTTTCTGACCAGGGGCCCCATTAAATTCAGCTATTTTGAGTTCCCGAAGCCCATAAAGGAGCCCGCAAAAGTTATGGCTATTAAATTGGCCTCTTTTAGCTACCTGTAAACGATCTGCGGGTTACAGGTGGAAAAACCCTACGGGCTGTCAAAATCTGAACTCCGACACAGCTAAGCCTTTGATCTGTCAAGCCTGTAAATGTTACTATTGCAAATCGCTATTAAATTGCTATAAGTCCTCTAGCCCACAGCTGTTTTTCACATCCATAAATGGCAAACATAGCCAAAAATCCTACGGGTACTAGAGAGGACCCGCAAGGGGGTTAAACTCCTGTCCATAGCACTGTAAAAGCAAATATAAACACACTACTGTATTTTAAATTATAAGGAAAGTGATGAAAGGTATTAAAATTAATAGCACAACATTCTCAAGCTCGCAAATTTGCAATAAAAAAAATGTTTTTTTCACTTTTAATTTCCTTGTTATATCGATCCCGGCAATCAATGTGTTAATACATATAATAGAACTCGCATTAACTAGAATATTATATTTATTGATTTATACATATTGCATTATTTCTGGAATGCGGGTCCGATCTTATCTCAGACTTCAAAACCGTAAGTGATTGAAATTTAACCTCCATGTTTTAGGGACGTAATGATGAGGTCTCTTTTACCATTGACTCCATCTAAACCAGTAACTACGGATTTGAATAATTGACCATGTTCACACCGGAAATGCTACGTACCGCAGCATGGTTTACGGCCATTTCTTTGGTGGCTTTTCTAATTTAATCGCTCTGTAACGCAAGGGCTTGGAATTTAATGGTGCCCCAGGTCTCCTCTCAGGTCATTAATTAGTTAATTAGTTCAGCCAGCTAGACATGGTAAAGTTGCTAATTGATCACAACTTTCAAGGCCATTTGTAAATATCTTTATAGGTAACGTTTTCATATTGACCATGATTAGGATATGTGCTGTGTCCTTTTAAGTTTCCAAAAACTGTGAATCCAGACTGTTTAAATCTATATATTAATATTAAATATACTGTTTTTGATGTTCAGTAGGAAAAGAGTATAATACAATGATTAACAATCTTTAAAAAATACAATAAGGCACAAAATGTGTGGACTATAAATTCTATATATCAACCAACTTGTGCAAAATGCTTATCAATCCAAATGGAAAATGTGGTGCAAAATGTGATATTAAACTGGCCATGGGTGGAGAATAATGTGATATGCCAGAGTTCCTCCTTGTGTAAGTCTAGCCAGCAGCAGAAGGGATGGGAGAAGAAAGCAGTGGTGTCTGTTGTTGTCTCCGCACATGCCACCCACTGAGAAGATCATCATGTACAAGCACAGACTTTCTTAAAAAGCACTTCTTAAGTAATTATAAAAGCCCTGCAGGATGTAAGTGTATATCTTTCTAGATTGACAAAAATATATTGTAATATTAGTTTGATTCAGGGCCCAAATTGCATAAATGGCAATTGTGGCAATGTCCACATTATTTCATTTCACTCTTAAATTACATTAGGCTCTTATTCACGTTCAGTTACTGGTACAATATGAGTATTATTATTAATGATCATCTACTGACAGTTCCTGCTTCCTTGATTTCCAGATTGTATTCTCATTATGATGTGGTGGCTTTATTGTTTCTGACATTTCACTACTTTGACCCTATCAACTTACTACCCGGCCTTGAGTCCACCTTGTTTGCCACTGTACTAATCTTAGTAGCCTTTTAATTACTCTCAAAGCTTGGCCCTCCCCATTTTTCTTCAGTCTACAGGAATAATAGATATCATCGGCAACAAATAAGAGACTCTAACCAATGAATCCAACCAATTGATGCATCTGGACCAATGAAATAACTGGGAAAGACATTCATCATCAGTAATCATTGCTGAGGATTGCCATTAATTATTTCAAACTTATCATTAGATTTGACCACTAGTTCCAAACTTGTTGTTGAGGGAATCTTTAACAAAAAAGTAGTGTCCAATAAGTGAGAAGCTATTTTTTACTATATCACTTCCAACTATTTAATAATGATTGCTAGAGTATCTGCCATCTTTTTATATACTATAGTATATTTATCTAAGAATACAAATCACTGTTAGCTTATTATTATCGTTTATTTATAACGCGCCAACATATTCCGTAGCGATGTACATAAGATACGTTCAAGACAAAGATACAAATTAACAAATCGCAAGGCAAGGAGGGCCCTGTCTTTGAGCCTCAAATCCATAGTGCTTTCCCTAAAGCACATTGTGGGATTGAAACTCGCAGACTTACAACCTAAAGGTATTGTGTGAGGAAAAGGAGGGAGAGAGAGGTGAGAGTGTGTTAGGGTGAAAGGTGATACGCTTCTTTAAAGAGATGTGTTTTTAGAGAGGCTTTGAATGTTTTGAGGCAGGAGGATAATCTGGTGGAGCGAGGCAAGGAGTTCCAGAGAATACGGGCAGCACGAGAAAAGTCCTGAAGGCGAGAGTGAGAGGAGGTGACAAGAGTTGTGGAAAGAAGGTCATTAGCAGAGCGAAGAGGGCGGGTGGGGGAGTATTTGGAGATAAGATCAGAAATGTATGGGGGAGCGCTATTGTTGATGGCTTTGAAAGTTAGGGTCAGGATTTTAAATTGTATTCTGTAGGCTATGGGAAGCCAGTGGAGAGATTGACAGAGAGGAGCTGCCGACACTGAACGTTGTGTACGGAAGATGAGTCTAGCAGAGGCATTTATAATGGATTGAAGTGGAGATAGTCGGGTGGTGGGTAGGCCAGCAAGAAGCGAGTTGCAGTAGTCCAGTTGAGAGATGATGAGAGAGTGTATAAGGATTTTAGTTGTGTCTTGTGTAAGAAAGTGGCGAATTCTGGAGATGTTTTTTAGATGGAGAAGACAAGATTTAGTTAGTGATTGTATGTGAGGGATTAAAGACAGAGCGGGGTCCAGTAGAACTCCAAGACAACAGGCTTGGGAGGTGGGTGTGATGATGTCATTATTGACAGTGAGAGAGATGTGAGGAATTGACACAGTGGGAGAGGGAGGGAAGATTAGGAGTTCAGTTTTAGACATGTTGAGTTTGAGATGGTAGGTGGACATCCAAGAGGATATACTAGAGAGGCAGTTGGAGACATGTGTTAGAAGAGTGGGGGATAGATCTGGTGCTGAGAGGTTGATTTTGGTGTCATCTGCATAGAGATGATATTACAGCCCAAAATAGTTTATAAGGGTACCAAGTGAGGAAGTGTAGATGGAGAAGAGGAGCTGGCCTAAGACTGATCCTTGGGGTACACCAACAGACAGGGGGTAAGGAGAAGAAGAGGTGTCAGAGTAGGAGATAATGAATGATCGATTTTGTAGGTATGATGAGAACCACAAGAGGGCAGTGTCTCGATTACCAAGGGAGGAGAGGATATGGAGTAGAAGTCGATGGTCAACTGTGTCAAAGGCAGCAGAGAGATCTAGAAGAAGGAGAATAGAAAAGTGACCTTTTGACTTGGCAGTAAGCAGGTCATTGGTGACTTTAGTGAGAGCTGTCTCAGTGGAGTGTTGGGGCCGATAGCCGGATTGGAAGGTGTCAAGAAGGGAGTTAGAGGAAATAATGCTGGTAAGGCGGGTATAGACGAGCCGCTACATTAGTTTGGAAGCCAGGGGAAGTAGAGAGATAGGGCGGTAGTTAGAAGCAATGTCAGATTCAGATGAGTACTTTTTGAGTATGGGTGTAATTATGGCGTGTTTTAGACATGATGGAAACTTGCGTGTGAGAGCTAGGATTAGTGTGGTAGAGAGGGAAGGGATGAGCTGAGATGGAATAGGGTCATGAGGACATGTGAGGCGAGTGGATGATAGCAGGCCCACTTTATCACTTATAAATTATGGCCTTCTAACAGCAACTGTGTAAGCCATAAGCATAAAGCATTTTTTTTTTAAAGAAAATCTTAACTTTTAGCAGACTGTTGCTTGTGACGGAGAGCTTTGATTATGTCAATCTACATACAGAACATTCTAGCAGCTTGAAGCAAGAGGGGGGTGCCTTTCTGTTGATCGGTTACGGGAGGAGTGGGAAAGGAGGAAAGGTGAGTGTAATCTTATTTGAGCCTTTAACAGTTTATATCTACCTTTTTCCCTGCACATATTCAGAAAAGGTCAGTTTTAAGGTAAACCACAAACCCTTCACATATAAGATAGAGGGAGGGAAGAAAGGGGAAAAAAGTGGGAATGGGAGAAAGAATGGGGAGAGGGTGAGAAAAAATGGAGAAAGAAGAGAAGTAAGATAGAGTAGCGTGAGAGAGTAGTGGTGAGGGAAAGGAGAGATGAGAGAAATAAAGGGAAAAAGAGAGGGGAGTGTAATGAAATTGCAGTCAGAGTAAGGAAGATAAGAGTACAAGAGTGAAACTGGGAAGAAAAAGGGGGAAAGAGAGAGATAGGAAAAAAGGTGTAAGGGGGTGAAGAGCGAAGGCCAATGAGGATTGTGGAAGAAAATGGGGTGAGAGAAAGTTAGAGAATAGGAAAAGAAGAGGGAGATAAATCGGGGAGAAAGGAGAAGGAGAAAAGGGGAGCAGAGGGACAATTAAAGGAAGACAGGAGGGGAAGAGAAGAAAAAAGGGAGAGAGAGAAGGAGAAAAATGAGTGTGAAAAATATTATCTACATAACATTGATTTATAATCTCTGCATGAGGATTATTTTTAAAACACTTCGTAATTTGGCAAAGAATTACATCCAAAGCACTTAAATTTTGGAGTATTTTATGGAAAATAAAAGGAATAGAATGAATAATATGTATCTCTAAAATACCAAAAGAAGCACCATACAAATAAAAATGTCATCACAGTTGTACATGACAAGTATAAGAGTATTTAAATCTATTTTAGCACTGCTGGATTAAAGTGAACTTCCTAAGAAATGACCTTTCTATAATACAACTCACTGGAACAAAATACAAGTGGGAAATAACTCATTTATTCTTACAAGGAAAATATAATTGAGGTATAGAGTATCTGTTTAAACCTTCTGGCTCTTGGAGGGACAGCAAGAGATATCCAAAAACATGAAATATTTTCCATTGGGGAGGGATGTTAGAGGTTTGATTTAAAAAGTGTTTGTTTTATGCTTCCTACTAAGTCAAATATTTTAGCCCTTATTTTAGAGTTGTGGATATTTAAAAATCATTCATGGGATTATGTTTTAAAAGTTTCCCATTTAAAGAATCCTAACATGAGATATACAGCTACAAAAGTATTTAAAGCTCCACTGGTAAGTATTTTGATTTATTTTTTAAATAGGAAAATCTTTATACAATTCTGCTACTTTCCATTCGCTATTCTTTATGAGATAGTTTTATGCTGCAGCATAAAACTGAATACATTAAGGAGGCACAAACCTAGAACCACGCTAGAAAAAAAGAGATCAAGCTAAGTGCTAAAAACACATAAAAGTTGAAAGGAGAGAGAAACAACACAATCAATAATCTAGTATCCAAATACATAGGACACCAAATGTGTGCTTAATATAAAGTTGCAGTCACAATATCTGACAAATTCCTTCAAGAAGATAGACTAAGATTGAATTAAAACGTAACTTTTCTTAATCTACTAAAAGTATATAAAAAAAGGAAAACCATGATTAAAATGGAAAATAAAAATATAAAAAATGCTGTCTAGATGTGGATATATGCACTTATCAGTGAATATCAATATAAATTCACCTAATTGAAATAATGAGAACCTAACCACTTTCTCACACTCTCCACTAGTTGCCTGTAATAATCTAAAAATGATAGTCCTGGGTCATCCAGAAAGAGGAATAGCTAAATAATAAATCCAGGCAAGTCGTAGGAAGAATACAGAGTGAGCAGTGGCCACACACTATCGTCAGTGAGTGACAATATATCAATAACTTGAGGTTAATTAATAACTCCCTCTATATAGTTCACTCCTATTATATTAATATCACCCCATCAAAAAAAAATTGCCAGTTAAATGTCTGATGTGTGACACAGCTCCCCAAATATCAATATCCAAATGACATTAATAGTGATCGTACATATCAACAATAGTACTACAAATAATTTCATACATAATATATTTATAGTGACGACCAAGTATTTAAATATTTAGTAGGAATCTTGACTGAAAACAGTCCTACTATATTATTGGGGTAGCTAATATAACTAAACCATTGTCTGGGACCTGGTTTAAAGCATTGCTAGCCTTACTGATAATGAAGTGATGTTCCTTTAAAGTCAAGTTAGCATCGGCCTCCATTGAAGCAAGGTTTGAAACGCGCGTCAGGCCAATGCTAATGTGTGCGTCTCATGTTCTGGTTGTGGATGTAAGAACACTGCTCTGAGTATTCCATATAGAACTGTTACTATAATGACTGTTATTACTGTTATCTCTTTGAAGGAATTTGTCAGATATTATAGCAGCATAAAACTAATCTCTATATGCACTGGTTGTGATTTTGATATGGAATAAGCAAGCACACTTTTATTAGTGCATGTCATATAAACAATGTATTAATTGATTGCTCTAACCAAGCTTCATTGGTTATAATTGGTTGTATTCTTCAATATATGTATATGCTGTAATGGAAACCACTTTATAGATCCAGACAAATCAGTGAAAATTAAATAAAATGCACTTTTAAAAAAAAAAATATGCATTTTCCACCCTTATATCTTTGTGTTTATTTATAGTACACATGGGTCTCATTAATAGAATAGATATGTGTTTAAATCAGCAAAGGCAAATCTATGTTCATAAATGGTGAACTTTAATAAAAACATACAATCTAACTATCTATCTATCTATCGATCCTGCATTGTACTGTAGTACTATGGTTTCCTGTGTTCTGAGCAGTAACTTTGGTAATTCACCTTTAATGAACAGAACAGGCAGGCAGAAAATACTCTCCTTTCTTATGGGCTAAAGAGTCGTGCCACCATAACATAGTGGTGAGGAAGCAAGAGGGAGCACTGGAAGTAATGTAAACATGATATTTTAAAAATAAAATAACTCAGCTAATTGCTCCAATTTAAGAAATTTAAAAACTATTTTCACATATTTTAATGAGATCTACATTATTCTGAAGGCCTTTTTCCACCATGTGTGTGCCCCTTTAAGCCTGCTGTGAGACAGCTTCAAAATAATAGTCACTTGCTTTTGTTCTGTGCCATAGCCCTCCCTGTGCATAGAGCTTCTACAGATAATTCATGGAACAAATCAATTTTTATCTTTGTCTGCCTGGACAGCAGAAATCTGAACACATATGGAAATATCCAAGTGGGTGTTGCATTGTGGCTGAATAGTTTTGAAGCTATCCCAAAACTTGAACCTGAATCTATCCCCTCCTGTAGATGGATGGAGAAACATTGAGGCAAATAAGCCTCCAGTAAGACATAGTACATGCACATTTCTGAACTACTTCTGCTCAAATAGAGATCTACTGCAGTAGTGGAACTCTTGCCGGTGTAGCAATGTGGCTGCCTTCATTTACTAGCTTTACCACTGCACCATTGGGATGGAGAGATAATGATTATAGTCTGCACTCATGTGGACTCTAAAATTAAATAATGCAGTTCTATTGTGTCTATTGTTTTCTTATCAAAGTAGGGCAGTAATTTTCTAGTGATGTTGCTCAGTCAACAGTTGGTTCAATATTACTGATTGGGGAATATCTCTTTTTAGATACTGTATATACAGCCACATTAAATGTGATGCCCATATCGGCATCGGCAAGCCAGCAAAGGCTGCAGGCTTGAAATTCGACTGCGTAACAGAGCTATTAAATTCCACCATGCCGCGAGTTACAGTGCCATAGATGCAAACCCGTAAACCATTCTTGCGCCAGTTGGATGTGCGGACTGGAACATGATCAGTTAATCAAACCTGTAGTTACGGGTCTAGACGGAGTCAATGGTAAATGAGATCGTCATCATTACTTCACTAAAAAATAGAGGTTAGACTTCAAAGCCTTACGGGTTTCAATTACAAGTTTCGATGGGACCCACATTCCAGAAATAATGCAATATTAATAAATCAGTAAATATGATATGCAAGTCCATGCGAGTTCCATTATATGTATTAACACATTGATTGCCGGGATCAATATAACATGGAAATTAAACAGAAAATAATGTATTTTATATTTGAGAGCTTTAGAATGTTGTGCTATTAATATTAATACCTTACATCACTTTCCATTCCATTTCATTATTAGTACAGTAGTGCGTGTATATTTGCATTTACAGTGCTACGGATAGGACTTTACCCTCTTGCGGGTCCTCTCTAGTACCCATTGGCTTTTTGGATACATTTGCAGGTTACGGGATTGAACGCCAGTGGATTAGTTGCAAATTGGAACGTAGCAGTTACAGATTTGGGAGAATAAAGGATTTGCTGGCACGCAATTCAAATTTCCACGTCCCGTAGCCTTTTTTCGCCCATAAGCCGCAAGTCGTTGACGACTTGCTTTACAAGGCCAATTTAATAGCCGCAAGTCTTGCAGGCTACGTTACGGGCTACAGTTTTACACGTTCAGGGAATTTAATGTGGCTGATAGTCTCTCTAGATGTTAACAAAAGAGGCATATATAAACAAAACCCAGACTTATTTTAAGATTAAATAATAGCATAATGATTTACTTCTCCATATCATAGATCCATTCCGTGTCTCCCGACAATAGATCAGTGTTTTTGGATAGTAAAAGCTTATATGAAAATAAAGACAGATGAAAAAGTTGGAAGAAGAAAAAAAAATAATTACCAATTGCTCTTTATAATCATATTGTATAGAACAAAGATTTTTTCTATGATCTCAAAGCTGTGACGAAACAATTAAACAGTTTTGTCAGTACAGTATCCATTTATCTAATGGGCATCACACCAATTTGACCTTGGAAGAGTGTGAATTTATAACGCTCTAGTAAATCTCCTTAAACACAGCTGCCACAGGCTGATTGTTCTGACACATGAACTTGGAAGTCATGGTCAAACATTAAGAATATTGCATTATCTTGGGAAATATTCAAAGATAATGGTATTGATTTTTCAATCCTGGTGTGTAGATAAGTGTTGTGTTTGGTCAGCTCAGCATAAAACATGACAAAAACACATGAAATCAGCTGAAAGATAAATGTATAGAATAATTGCTAGATGAGCAACCATTTTAAAACATTAAAGTATATGGAAAAATGCACATTAGTTCAAAATATTTCAAGACACCTTGACCTTAACAGACAATTTCTTTTTGCAAAACTTTAAAAGGTAAAACAACTTTCATATGTAAAACATATATTTATTAATATATTACATTATTTTTTATTTGTTTGCTGATTTAAGGTAACATACTGCAGTATGTGACCCTTCACCACATCCTTCAGTGAAATTCATACGTGGTGAGTGGCTTTTATTTAGCTAGCTGTGAGAGACACTCGGAAATGCTGCCTCATTGGAGATTTCAGGACTTGCAACTACTACAGAATTTTTAGGCTATTTTACAATCCATCATGATAGAATTAGTTTTGAGAAGATTTGCGAAACATGGGCGTAGGAACCCAAAAAAATCTGGGGGGATAATTAAACTCTACTCCCAGGATAGGAAACAGGTGTGGATCTTTCTTAATATATATATATATATATATATATATATATATATATATATATATATATATATATATATATATATATATATTATATTTTCTTGGATTTCTGAGCAGAAAACACTTTTTTTTACTTGTTTTAGACATTCAAATGTGAACAAATGTGAACACAAATGTACTATTTCACTACTATATATATATATATATATATATATAAATATATATATATATATATATATATATATATATATATACACATATCACATATATAGTTGTGAGCAGGCGGGTTGTTGTTAACGCTGCAGGCTCGCTTTTTAGCCAGCAACTGCGGACCTTGCAAAATTTACGGACTTACGAGAAACAAATATGAGACACGGGACATACAAAAAAATACACGACCTCGCAAATAATACGACCTTACCGCCCGAAACCCGCACACATGAAAATATTAAAAACCCAATAAATACATACACACAACAAATACATACAAAAGCTTACCTATAGCAAGGGGGGGCACCCAGGACCTCGAAAACTGAAGTTACACCTCAAGAGTTTAGACACCCGAAAATCCCCTAAGCGAGAGAAAAAATGGCTGCGAAACGAAAGCAAGGCTACAGGACTCTAAAGACGCAAAACACCACCAAACACCTACGGATTTTCCGAAAAAGACGGACGCCATCCAAGAACAAGGACGCCAAATTAGCCACAGACGCATACCACACATTAGGCGCTATTTTATAACACTAACTTACACAATGCGGAAGGACACAGCTACCCTAACGGATTTGGCTTGCGCACGCACACTATTTACACTACACACTGCACACATTACTGACACTTACACAGCAGCTCCACAGCCCTCAAAACACACATTCTATGCTGCAGCAACATCAAAACAGATTGCCAGCTCTTCTGCACAATGCTTCCTGCATATATTACTTCAAAATAGGTAAAGTATATTGATGTATTATTTTATTAATTATTTCATTAGCATTAGCAAAAAAAGCAATGCTCATAGCACACAAACAACCAACACCCAAAGGCGCTCAGCACGAGGCTCTCAATAAGCGCCGAAGCATCTTGGAACACCAACAAAATTTACCGCCCTTACAATCCTATTGCCTTCATTTTTTGATGGGCAAGTCGCTAATATATATAGTATATATAAATTATTGGAAAGACATACTGTTCCATAGTGCTGGCCAAATCTGGTAATGTTTAAGTTTAATTTTGCTATTTTTTGTGTCCCGTATCCATTTAATTTGTATTTAATCTTGGATTTTCTTGTTTTTTTACAATTCTACATGCATTTACTTTTCAAAATCTACATTTTGCCGATCAGGACGAGGCTCAAGCAGCTGATACATTTGAATTTTCTCCGGGGTACTTGTTTTTGTGGCAAAGCAGCCTGGGATATGTAGAGTGTCTGTGCTGACCTGTGGTGAAGGGCAGGGCAGTACAGACAGACACTGAACCTGGTAGCACATCCCAGCAGATACTTCAGGGCTGACATCAGTGTTCTCCTATTGGCTGAGGAAGGCAGAGAAGGTATGCAATGATTTAAAAAATGCTCCTCTTATGCTCCATGGTGATTTGGTGGGGATCAGGGGCTTGTGTAGACACCCTGTGTGAATGTCAACATAATCATAAGAGTGATTTTTAGATATTAAAAAAAATAAAACATTTTATGAAATGTGCTGCATAAATAAATTATGGGTTTATGGGAGAGATTGCAGAATTGTATAAATCCATGAAAGTCAAATATGCCTTTAATATATGTGTGTTTAATATTAAAATTTCACAGTTGACATATTAAAACTGCTCTGCTCTAAATGCTTTATTGTAGTACAGTGGTAACATTATGGGAACAGAGAATTCACATTTTTTAGGGTCAAATACAATAAGGGGACATAATAGGATGTAATAAAAATACAGTGAAGAGGCACTCAGAGTTTGGGACAGAAGCATACACATAGTTTGTTAGATCTCATTATACCATTTTTATTTGGAGTACAACGACTTTAGTTATGAAAGATAAAACATTTTAAAAGATCATGTTGTGGAAGATAAAATATCACAATATGCTCAGCAGAGGAATGAAATGCTTCATCACTCCCTCCAATCCCTTAGTTAGGCCTATGTAGACAGATTTGTTTCTCAGGAGAGTGAAACCTCTGCAATTACCATTTTTCTCTTTTAAGTTTGAGAAATGTTTTCACGTTTTCATGGATAAGCTCCATAAAACAACATGAAGATGAGAGTAACCCTTTCATCCATCAGTAAAATCTCTCATCCAAAGTAAATACATTTGTTTTGTGACTTTTATATTGGATGAAACCATCATGATCATTGAATCTGCATTATACATGAAGAGTGGTCCTAAATGTGATTATACTAGTGGGCATCAAATGGGGACTTGTAAAGAGTGGGATGATGCAGGGTATAGTGCAGGCCAGAAGAACTTTAGTGGTGAGTTTACTTGATTGTATTTTCTCGGAAACGTGGACAGCTATGACAGCATACCATAACCACTTCAATGGTCCCTATGATAGCATATCGTAAGCACTTCAATGGTCCTTTAACAATGCTATGTGGATTCCATATCAGAGCCTCTTTGTGTCTTAATATAAATATATTAAAAATGTATATTTAATATCTAAACTATGAGCCCCATTAAATTGCTGCGATTTTAGAAATCATAGCACGTAAAGGAGCCAGCAAGAGTTATGGCTATTAAATTGACTTCTTTCTGCTATACGCAAAGATCTGCGGGTTACAAGCGGAAAATTTACACGGGCTGTCAACATCTGGACTCCGTCCCAGCTAAGCCTTTGATCTGTCAAGCCCGTAAATTTTACTATAAGATGAATCCTCAAGGACGCACTGGCATTCAAACCTGTAAACGGCAAATGGAGCCAAAGATCCTACTGGTACTACTGGTCCCGCAACAGGGTTAATCTTTTGTCCATAGCACTGTAAAAGCTAGAATAAACACAATACTGTATTTTAAATTAAAGGGAAATTTATGTAAGGTATTAATATTAATAGCACAATATTCTCAAGCTCGCAAATCAGCAATAAAAAATTATTTATTTCATGTCTACTTTCCCTGTTATATCGATCCCAGCAATCAATGTGTTAATACATATAATGGAATTCGCATGGACTAGAATATAATATTTACTGATTTATTAATATTGCATTATTTCTGGAATGCGGGCCTGATCGCAACTTGTACTTCAAACCCGTAAGGGATTGAAATCTAACCTCCATTTTATTAGTGACGTAATGATGACGATCTCTTTTACTATTGGCTCCGTTTAAACCCGTAACCACGGGTTTGACTAATGGATAATGTTCACAGCCTCAAATGCAACGTGCAGAAGCATGGTTGCTGGATTTGGATGTTGGCCACATATGTTGCAGGCTTGTCTAACTTAATCGCTCTGTAACTCTGCCAAATTTCAATTTAATGGGGCCCTATGTGCACGGAATTTATTAGATTATACATATGAATTTGTAAATAATTAAGCACACATGTAATTGTATGTTTGTGTATATGTATAAGAGCTTCTGTGTGAATTTCTATGTGTAGAGAGGTTTGTATGTGTGTGTATATACTGTATGTAATTGTTTCTTATGCATTTGATAATCTCCATAAACAATTCTGCATATGACTATGCATACCCTTAACATGCCCCTAAATCTTTAGATTGCTATGTGTGATCAGACAGGACTAGGAACATGTTTTCATTATTCGCAGCCAAGCACTACCCACTCTGATGGCTTAGTGAATCTCCTCATTTTCTTAAGAAACATTTTCAATTGGCTTACATAGAAAAAAATAATTTAATTAATGCACTAACACTGCACTTCTTACAGGATACTCAATGGAAATCAAATTAAGCTTTGGAAAGATTGAACGTCAGGTCAGATTTATGAGAGATTGACATGAAAAACATTTGGAAAGTAATAAAAATGTTAAAGCATGTTCTAATCTCAAGAATTTTTCATATATGCAGCTGATTGTAGTTTTCAGAAATTAGCTTGCATTTTGAATAGCAAATGTAAAGATAAATGCTCAAATGTGTTTACTGCTTTCATTTATATCTGATTTAAGTGTCAGATTAAACTTATATCTTGATGAATATGGACTGGCATGTTTAACTATTATTAAAAGCCATGTTCTGAATTAGGTTTTTTTGTTGAGGAACTTTTGACCCCAATAACTAAATTGCTGTAGTCCCTATTAACAATTTTAGAGATGGCACTCGTTTTATCTCCTTCACAGCGAGGAAAGACAGTTTTGACCTTGCAAGGTTTAGAGTTTTACCTTTTATAAATGTAAATTGTAAAATCTAATATTTTTTGCTATATTATCAAATTCATTCATCATAAGCCTTACTAATTTCATTCTTTCAATTTACATCCAGCTTTCTATTTTATATTTTTACTAATCATCTGCATTTTCACATTTTCATCTCTTTTATACTTTCCTATTTAATGGACCACTGAGGTAATAAATATAAAATATACTGTTTTGATGAACTTCACTTTTTTAGAATGTAAATAATAGTAATCCAGACTCTAATTTATTACGTTTTCTGTAATTATGCTGCTGATGAATTTACCATTTTAGTTTCCTGTGGCATACCTGAGATGAGAGGAGACTTTGAGTGCAGAGACCTCTATCCACTACGCATTTTTAACTTATGCTAAAAAAAATCTATATTTAATTTCTAAAGCACATAGATAAATGCTCACAGGACTTGTGTAAACAAATACGTAACAGAATTATTGTAAATGTGTCCAGGTCCTGGCATCCTAAAAAAAATCTCCAAAGTCATGTCACTCAAAGGTTTAATATTGTATATTATTATATTTGTTCCAGTTTATTCTATCTCTACATCTTGTTTTATTAAATATTCTTTTCACGTTCATAGAGAGAATAATTTTATGAAGAATAATATGATGATGTTGTTTGATTACAAAAATATATATAAAGGTTGAGATAATTTAAAATCTTTAAAATATGAGTTTCATTGTTCTCTGTATTCATATTCTTTGTAATTTCCAGGTGTTTTTGAAAACTGAATGGGGAGAAGGGGCAAAAATTTATTTTTTGCCGCTAGCACCAGATTATTTATAAATTGCCCTGAGTGTGAAACATTGCTATTGAGTGATGGGATCCTTAAAGGAGAACCAGTAGTGTATGAAAGCATTTTTTTGTTGCATGAACAAATACCAAAATAAACAATTCTTCTTACTATTACCCTAACGTTTGCTAAATCTCTTGAGTTCACTAACAGTTGATTTTGAGAGTTAACACCCCTGAAAATCACTGCCAAAATTAACATAAAATTAATTATTTGTTTTGCCCAGTCACAGGCAGCTATAACAGTGTTTCAATCTGTGAAGACAGTTTATGCGGCAAAGCATCATGGGATGTGTAGTATTGTTTTAACCCTGAACAAGGAAGCAAGGATGAGCTGTACTGCTGTTAGCTTGAAGGTCAGTATAGGCAAAAAAAACATACCCAAATGCAGTGTTTCTATTGGTGGGTACACTGCGACTGTGTAAGCAGCTCTGCAGGTGTGGAAAGCAAGATTATTTTTAAATAAAATAAATCTGTATGTGTATAGAATAACTCAATGCCATTTGTGTTTCTAATATAAGCAGCATGGGTTAGATTAGATAAAGTTAAAAACAGGGAAACTTATATATACCTTTAAAGTGAGCCTGGATGATAATCAAGTCTGCTGACGAATACAATATTATTTCTTATCTGAAAACACACTGGCTTAGCCCTTGAAAATATAACTGAATACATTTGTTGCAGTAATATGTATCAACTTGAGTTAATGGATATTTATCAATCAATAAAACACCAAAAGAAATTGTATTGTTGTATGGGCATATTCTGATAAATAAATGCAAGAAATAATGTTCTCTTTGTAGTAAAAGCACACCGGGGACTGTCACTATGCAGTGCGAATTGATTTCATAGTCTCAAGAGTTTGCTAAGAAAATACAAACGAAAGAAGTTAATAAATACAAATATAAATGTCCTGTAAAGCTGTTGCTAGGTAATGGCAAAAAATTCTGCATTTGCATCCAATTACATCAACAACAAACCAATCTACCCTTGAGGAAAACTTGGCATTTTTTAATATGACAGTCATGGAGGACCAGGGACAGCAGCTGCAAGATTACAACATTGCTTTTTATTCCTCCCGTGAAACCCCAGAAATGGACAAAAGGCGTCTCATCTCGGGGAAGCATGTTAGCAGAAACTTGGAATGACTCTGAACTGCTATAAAGACACAGGCATATGGGTATTACACATCTTAATAATTGCATAATAAGTATATTAAGTATAGCCCTGGGTGTAATCAATATATAGTTGTGGATTCATCAGAGAGGTTAACGAAACATTAGAGATATACTTGCTCATCCAAGTGATTTGATTAATTCCAAAGAGCTGCCAATCACTAGTGCAATATATTAATTAGTTTACAAACCTACAAAACTTGGCTCTCGGGAAGTTTAGTGTACTGTATAAAATCAACATTATAGATTTTTACAAGTCATTACTTATATTTATCCTTTCTAGGACCATTACCCAAGAGATGACTCAACTGGAGTTATGGGAAACTGCAAGTTGTAGAGATATTTAAACTCAAATGAAAACTCCTTGGGATCATATGATATGGTTGTCTGGAACTCTACCCAATCAGCGAATAGCACATATGGGACCAGTTTGCTGTGTACATATGCAGAACATTTCAATTAATAATGATTGAATATATATTTGATGCCAGTCAGTAATGTTTGCTAAAAACAAGTGGAATCCACAATTCATAAATACTATTTCTGGTGCATCTATACCAAAAAATGTAAAAATGTACAATTTTTATGTTACCATCAAAATTTGTTCTGTAAGCCAATATATTACATATGAGAAAACAGCACATGAAAAGTTACATTACCATATCTTCAATATAAATTCATACACACAGTATATGAAATTAGAGCTTAGTATACTTATCCAATTTGCTGTGGGCTGTGGCTAGGCCTTCTTTTGAATTAACACTGGGTATACTTTCCAAGAAAATCCTTGGGCTCTTTAAAGGCCTGTTTACATTTCATGGTTTATGAGTGTATCTGATAGAGTGGAATCAGTAGTGAAAAGTACCATAATAAACATTATTAAACTTACCCTAAAGTTTATTAAATCTCTTGAGTTTGCAAGCAGCTGATTTTTTAGAGTTAACACCCCCGAAAATCCTTGCTATAATTGGCATAACATTCATAACTCGTTTTGGCCATTCACAGGCAGCTATACACTGTTTCAATTTATGATAGCAGTTTGTGTAGCAAGGAATTATGGAATGTGTAATCCGGTGCAAAAGGAAGGAAGGAGGAGCCCAGACACAAAACCTTCTTAAATGCAGTGTTTCTATTGGTTAGTACCAGGTGTTCTAGGGGTGTGGAAACCATTTTGTTAATAAAATAAAATAAATCTGTGTGTGTATAGAATGATTCAATGTAATGTGTGTTTCTGATATTAGCAGTATATGTTAGATTAGAAAAAGTTTAAGGGAAACTTAGATATACTTTTAGTTATAAACTCTAATTTTATCCATTTGGTTTCAAAGTTAGTAAACAGATCATATGAAAATGAGCAGATAATCTCCTACACATAACCCATTAAAGAGCTGTAATCCAGATTTCATAATGTTTAAGTAGTGAAGATCAGTATAACAAATATAACATAAATTCCAAAACTTGTAATTGATTTTACAAAAGATACTATTTTAATTACAATACACTGAAATGCTGATTCTTACTATTTAGAAGCTATGAAAGCTTGGCCATTACAGAGGCCCTATAAAAGAAGGAACAATTAATCTCTATGCGTGTACATCAAGCAAACACAGGCCTCAATTACACTGCTCTTTTAGAATGAGAAAAAAATATCACATAAGATCTAATGCTAATATTACATGGTGCCTGTAAGTAACTGTACCGTGTAACCCACTGCTAGTGCTTGCTGTGTGTGATAAGCTCCCTGCTCTATGTGCAAAACCTCCTATATTGCTATTATATTCCCCATAAAAATTGGTGAGCACTTGCTAAGGCTAGAAAATACCCAGAGTACCATAAGGCCACCTCTTCCCCCCCACCATCTGGTGATATGGGGTGGGAGGCCAACAACCCTACCTACCAGCACCAACCCTAAATATATACATAAAGTGCACCATGGGGTGCACCATGGGGTCCCAATGGACCCCCACCTTCCCTGCCCTCTATCACTATCCCCCCCATTGTGGTCACTATTAGTCTTCAAGTCCACCACAGAACTATGGATCCCCCTGACACTCTAACATTTACCCCTATCATTGGGGGTCTCTATGAACACTGTGTCACTGGTTCCTATAGACCCCCATAGACCCTCTCCATAAGGATGTTTATAGTCCCTAGCACAAACCCACTCAAACTACCTCATCTAAAATAAGCTCAAAAGACAACTACATGATTAAAAAAATCCTTGCAGGAGATACAAAAATAATAAAATTAACTTTAATTAAAATAAAACAAATTACTATAAAATACAAGAGGACACTGAACATATAAAATAATTACACCTGTTGAAAAAATAAAGGTTAGTTAATACATTACCCTCAGAGAAGGCTACCACTCACTTTCTGATGGGTTAAAGATATAATCAATCAGAATGGAAGGTCTGAAATCTGTGCATTCTGATTGGTTAATGCTTACCGAATCAAAGACCTGTATTTTCCCCTATTTTGATGCACATTCTGACATGCACCCGGTATATGCTAATGACGTGGCGCACATGTGATGTCACATGCGCGCCGGGTCAAGGAGCGGAGCGGAGGCAGAAGCAGGTAAGTGAGGGGGAGTTATTTAGGGGGGTTTAGGTTGAGGAGGGGGGTTTAGGTTGAGGGGGGGGGGGGGTTTAGGTTGAGGAGGGGGGGGTAGAATGAGGAGGGAGGTTGAGGATGAGGAGGGGGAGGGAATATCGGCGTATAACACGCACCTATAATTTGCTCCCTATATTCAGGGAGAAAAAGTGTGTGTTATAAGTCAATAAATACGGTAAGTGGTTTCTAAAAAAAAAAAAAAAAAAAAAAAAAGGAGCTTAGGTAAGTTCTTGCAATCACTACACTCACTCACTGTAGAAGAGTATTGTAAATTTTGGGAAAGTTCCCTTAATTATAAAGGGTCAGGCAGAAGTAACGCCCTTTTTTCATGAATTTGAAATCTGTATCAAATCTTTTATTACAGAAGTAGAATCTTACAGAAAATACAGAAGCACATAATTATGTGGCATAACACAACCACTCTCTTAAAACATTTTAAGTGTAATGTTCAAAATGCTGTCCATCTCATGCAAGACATTCACATACCCTACCAACCCCACTCAAGCAAGTCTTATGTCATAATTCTACACTAATGTCAGCAAATTTGTCCCGAATTGTGTCTTTCAATTTCATCAACGTGTACACAAGATCTTTTAGGACACCCCACAAAAAGAAATTGTACAGCATTAGGTCTGGTGATCGAGCCACTTCAGTGGCCCACGTTGCTCTATCCATCTCCCTTCAAAATGCATGTCCAACCATTCTCTGATAGACAACGCATAATGTGACGGTGCACCGTCATGCTGGAAGTAAACTACAACTTCATGTTCAACTCAAGCCCAAAATTCTGTTTGTAGGACATGTAGGTAATTATTCTGATTGACAGTATCATCAATTGAGAGTGCTTATGTATTTTCTATAAGATTTGGTACAGATTACAAGCTCATGAAAAAAGGGTGTTACTTTGCCTGACCCTGTATTAAATTGAAGCCTACTTTAATTTATATTTTTTCTGCTTTATGGTGGGTGTAGGTCTAGTTTTCTAAGCTGTTTAATACAAATGTGACTGATCAAGTTCCATTAAGGGTGTTACAACCATTTTGTTCTAGCACAAACGTCTGTTCCAGAAAAGCAAACAAAATAAATATTTTAAGATTTTATTTTCATTTCACTCTTTGTGTCACTAAAATGTCATAAAGAGACATTGTTGAATTAACAAAAACTATCTTATCTTACTATTGTGGCGAAGGAAATACCAAATAACTGAACTTCCTAACGAGAATGATCCTAACTAGAGTAGTGAGGTTTCAAATTCCATATTCAGTCTTCAGGGAAAGGAGATGCTAGTAATTTCTTTTCCTCTGTTATTTATATATTACTTAGCACTTGCCAATCTATGTGTGTTTCCTTAGATCTATAGCTTTACATAAATTCTGTAATACATAGATGGAAAAGGGACGCCTCGGGGCTCCAATGCAATATTAAACTCACACCATATTGCTATGCTGTTGTCTGACTTATAATTTCTTAGCCAGATTCAATGCACCTGATCAATTATTTATTAAATGAAATGAAAAAGCCAGTGCTATACATTATGAACTTAGGGAAAAAACAGTTGTTGGCCCATCTGGTTTTTGTAGCACTTGGTTTTTAAAATGCTATTGTGTATGATGCAAAGCCCATTGGGCAAATGGCAGATTATTTTCACAGAATTGCAATTACCATGTATTATATCAGCACTATAGACTGAACTTGCTAAGAAGGAAGGATAATGTTGTATTAACTTGACCAGGAGTTAATTGCAGTTTACACAGTTTTGTGTAATGTTAACATGTTTACAACCTAAATATTTTACTTGTATAAGAACATTTCTCGGGTTTTATACGCAAAGTCTCTACGTTGCCTGCTAGTCTCCTTGGAACCTAATCCTATTTTTGTGAGAAATGTTACTTGGCAATATTGATATATAGATAATACCCAAGATTTTGTCAACACCCCTCTTGGGTAAAAAAGTTACACTTCTCCACATGTCTGGAAATGGATAATGTCCCACACTGATGACATCATTTTTACTCAATGTTGACCACTGTAATAGGTTACCAGATGTGTCTGGATCATAAAAGAAATTTGAGCAGACTTGATTTCTTTTTTTCTTTTTCAAAAACACCCTTTTTAATTCCTGGACATAAGATGTGTGAAAAAAAGAACGTTAATGTTCCAGACTTCAGTTGTAAATTTGTTGGGAAAACAGATATAGGCATGTGTGGGTGAATGTACGCAAATGTTATATTCCACATATGTAAAATAGTCTTCCTGAAATTGTTCCTTTCATTACAGTGTTTCTGTTAATGTGAACGTTTTATCATTATATTTTGATCTTCTAGGTGGTTTGTATCCTTGTAACACTAAGTTGTAAAAGTTAACCAAGAATAAGAAATGTATACATAATATAGCTAAAAATTATTATATAGCAATGGAAACATTCCCACATTTTTTAATTAACTCAAAATAAAATTCTAAATAGGGGGCTGGAAAGGGAGAAATTTAGGAGCCATTTTTCACAACCCAACATCTGTCCACTCTGAATTAAATATTGTTTTCAATGCATTAGATGGTTAGATATACGTTCTTTACTGTCATTGTAGGCTTAATAGGAATAACACAAAAACCCTGGTCTGGGAGCTTCGTACTAGTGAGGAACCATACACATACCCAGTTCTAGGAGATCTTTGTGGGTACAGGATGCTGGTCTGCATATTGTTATCATTGTTTTCTTTTGCTTTGCTTTGTTTTTTTTATGGTTTAGTTTTTTTATGTGAAGTTTTTTCTAAAGTACAATTAGCTTTTAGCACAAATTGTGATATTGGAGTTTCAAATTTGGATAAAAATTAATTAAAAAATTATAAAAATTATAATAATAATAATAACAAAAAAAAGACTTACCCCATTCTTGCCATTTTTTGTTTTTTCTTTCATTAAAAGCAGCTTGGTTTGATATTCTGGTCTTGGATGTTCCTATATAAGAAAGTAGAACCAGTAAGCATATATTAAGATCAATGTACAAGTTGTTGTTAAACGTCAAACACGACCAATAGAGGACAATACATCAACGCACAGTTGAGGATTTGTGGTTTAGTCATAGGACACAATGAATCACAATCACTAGAATTGGAGGGACCAAACACTTGAGGACACTCATAGGTCTAACAAAGGGAAAGCGAGCCAAACCTTTATACGCTCCTTGGTGCAAATTTGATGGTAAAAGAGGAAAGAAAACATATTATAAATATTCACCAAAACGGAAAAAAAAGGAGTAAAGCCATAATTAGTAATACAGTAAAAAATACTACTATTGTGGGAAAATGTCCAATTTAAGAGTAGGGTGATAACTGATACACATTACTGTCAGATAATTTCTGCAAACTGTAGCAACTGCCATGAACAATCACTATTTTCTTTCCATAGAAAAGCTAAAGTAAAATCTATTTTTCTTTTTTTTGCCGGCAGAAAAATGCTGATTGATCAAGTTCATGGAAGTATTTATACATAGGCCAAAAAGGCCCAGGCCAAAAAAAGCAAATATGAAGGCCAACAGGCAATGAGCTAGAAATGAGTCCTGTAAACCTATGCATAAAAATATCCCTTCTGACTGACTCTGCTGGTATTTTCCCCAAGGTAGCCACCCCAAACATTATACAGCTTTGATTGATGACATATAATACTGGGGGTATCACATCACTATTAAAGGGAGAGCAGGAGTGACTTGCAAGTTGCACAAGGTAAAACTGTGGAGATAGGCTGGAAGAAAATAAAACAAGAGAAAAGACAATCAAAGAAGAAGTGTAGGGCTCCATAAGGAAAGAGGAAAATTAGCTGAGAAAAAGACAGAGGACAGAATGGCATGGAAGAAATGAGAAACAAAGAAATGAGAAACAAAGGAGAAAGTTCCTAAAGAAAAAGAAGAACAAGGGTAAAATTAGTATAAAATCAGAACAGATAAAATAAATCAGTTAAATAAGAAGTTCTACATACATTAACATTTAAGTTATATTAAAGATCATTCTTAGAGAACTAGCTATGTTATATTATGAAACTAGTTTGTAAACTACGCTTTCATTTTTGTGGGCTGCCATTTCAAAGCTTAATTTTGATCACTGAATACTGAGACAATTGGGTCCAAAGTTCAAGAGCCAGTCCAAAAGCCAAAATACACTGCAACTGAGTTCTGAGATCATACCAGTGATATCTAAAGCAACAAATCAAAGACCAATTTATTATTATTTTTTTTTCAAATAAATGCAGAATGTTTTAATTCTGAAAAAATAGTAATAGTAATAATATTTATTTATGGTCTTACTGAACCTTTAACAGAATCTTAACTTAATATCCCCCCCCTGCATAAATAGCCTGTGAATGTTATTATAAAAAAATAAATGAATAATTACATTGGTAATACCTCCATTATATATACAGCACAATTATTGCTTGATTAATAAAATAATAAATATTAGTTAACTGTCAACATATACATTAAAGAGAGACACCATTGTAAGGATATCATAATGGTATGTTAAGGCTTGAATTAAAAGGGCATGAACTGAAAACTAAATCACACCATAAAAGCATTATGTTTATTATCCACAGTGGTAGTGTAGAGTTATATCATTTTTGAAGCTTCTGAATAAATAAGTTCAATCATGACATGTGTTTTCTTTTATCTATCAGTGGAGGGAGTGGTGGGGTAGGATAGAAGAGGGTGAGCTCCAAAGGATTTGTTGGATGATTGGATCTGATCAAAATTGCCAACACTTCCCTTCCCTTTTGCAGACTCAGAAGCAGCTTGCATCAATAAATGTAATCACTGCTCTCTAGGAATGTAAAACCCTTCTTATACACACAACCTTCACCAAAGTATCATGGATGCCTCCAAGGTCCAGCAAAGGTATCACAATTATTTTGTCAAATTTAAAAACTAGCTTTATAACGATGCTCTTGGACAGACTTAACATTTTCAAACATAGTTATTTTTTCATTGAACATTGGTCTCATGAGTCTGTTTGAAATCAAATCTGTTAGGTACCATTTAAACTGCACCGTAATTATATTAGCTTATACAACTTTTGTTGTTCTGTAGTGGTTTAGCAGTGTCCAACTCTCCATGACCCTATGGTCCTCAGCATGCCAGGCACATCTTCTTTCTTTTTGTGCTAATCCATAAGGTTTTCTTGGCAAATATACTGGGGTGGGTTGCTATGACCCTACATGGTATAACTCACAGCTTAATTGAAGTACACAAACCTCTTCACCTCGAAAAGGTAGCGATCCAGAAAGGGGTATCCAAATTTACTCTGTGCTTACAGGACTACTGGTCAGTTTTTTCTGCATCGTCTTTTGAATAACTATACATGATAATGGAAAAAATGTTTTTGATAAGCAAAAAACTAAAATAAAAACACATATCCGTTACATTTTCCAAATGTTATATGCAATTATTAATATTTACTGCAGGGAACTGTTTTTTTTTTTCTTGCCAGCTGCTAGCTGTGATTGTGCCCTTCTAAATGAACGAGCTTTCCTTTAGTCCTGCAGTTGTAGATGCCACATTCTCACTGTGTGGACATTATTTTTCTCTATATTCAAAGTCTCCTCCCACTTCAGAAACTTGATCTGCTGAAACAAAATTTATATAGAACTACGGAATATGTTGGCATTACAAATAAAGGAAATAATAATAGATTCCACAGCTGCATAATTGCATGTTAAAGGTAATTAATTAGAGTCTGTAATTATTTTTTATGTTCTAAAACATGTTGCATATTTCCAAGTGTAGTTCTTCAAAATAGAAATCTTTAAAAATATGACCACAGTTGTCCAGATGTTAGTCTCTTTAAGGTATATTCTTATAATAATGTTCATGTAAAATCATCCTTAGGATTTTGATGTTTGGAAAGGTACTTGAACACAAGCTTCTCCTAGTGGCTATTTCTGGTGCTATTGACCAGTGGTAGCCCGTGAGTCTGCCGCTTATTAGCCAGGCTTACACGCTTTCAGGGCCCCTCTCAGCCTCATGGCTACTGAGCTCTTAAAGCATGCAGGCGCTGCCATTAACCCCGGGAATCGTGTAAGCTTGGCCATTAAGCCCTACAAGCAGGGCACTGAAAGCAACCTTCCCCTGAGGTCAGTTGCCAGTAGCGGCCCATGGGTGTGCCACTTAACAGCCAGGCTTGCACGCTTCCAGGGCTCCTCTCAGCCTCCCGGCTACTGAGCCTTTCAAGCATGTAGGCCCAGCTATTAACCTCAGTGTAGCGTGTAAGCGTGGCTAATAAGTGGCAGACTCACGAGCCGCCACTGCTATTGACAATGAAAGCCACTGCACTTCATCCTATATGTAAGTCACGTGTGAATTTAGTTTACAACAAAGCCTACATTTTTAATTATTAAGATGAAGAGCTCACTGTTTAATTATGTCTGAAATAAACATTTCTCAAGTGGGTCGTTCACTAGCCGCTTCACCATGTATTGTAATGTGTTGTTCAAGAGCTTAATAAACCCAACACATCTTTAAATAAGACTATGGGCATTTCTTTTCTCGCTTTGAACCAATGCACACGCTGAATAAATCTATACTTGTCTCATATTAAATCTATCAGTTTTAAACTTCTGTTTATTAAATCTCCAAGACAACACCAGAAACAACAGAATGGCTTGGGAAAAGAAATCCTATTTTGAACTAATGTGGGAAAATGAAATGCACCAGGACAATAGCTTTATGACGACCTACCATAAATTGGGGTCTGATTATGTGATATGTCAACACTTGCTCATAATACCCTAGACATCAGCATGGCTAAGCTCTTACTTAAAGTAATTATAATAATCTGCTTGCTTCCATTTCAAGAACTCTGTATGGGGTAATTGGTGAAATATCGCAATATGTGTATACCTTTATGCAAAAATGCAATACCAATACTTTTATACTGCTAGATGTTTTAAAATGCCACTGTGGTCATATTGTATTTTGAAGAACTACAGCTTAAAATATGCACATTGTTTTTAGAATGGAAAATAAACTATTATATCCTCTAATATAGTACTTTTTTATTTGCAATTATGCAGCTAAGGGATCTATCATTTAGTTTAGTTTTTTCCTTATTTAAATTTCCTGAGATGGGAGGAGACTTTAGTGCACAAATAGATTTTATCTGCTCAATGGGAATGTTGAATTTACATACTGAAAGTATCAGAAAATGCATATCTGAAGTAAATAAATTGTTTTCAGTTGTTCAGTTGTGTCTGACTTGTGACCCTATAGACTGCAGCAAGCCAAGTATATCTGTCAGCCACTGGCCCTCTGAGCTCCCTCAAACTCATGTTCATTGCTTAAATGACCTCACCTATCCATCTCCGCCTCTGCCATCCCCTTCTCTGTGTGTCTTCCATCTTTCACAACACTAGAGTCTTCTCCAGGGAATCGTGTCTTCTCATGATATGGCCAAATATTTGAGCATTAGCCTCATGATCAAACATTTCAGCGCACAGTTTGGCCTGATTTCCTGTAGTATTAATTTATTTGATCTTCTTGCAGTCCAAGAGTCTCTAAGCACCACAATTCAATGTGTAATTTCTACGGTGCTCAGCCTTTTTCATGGTCCAGTTCTCAGATCCATATGTTACTACTAAGAATACCATAATTCTAACAATGCAGATCTTTGTTAATAGTTTAATATATTTACTTTTTAATAGCTTGTCCAGACTTGCCATAGCTTTCCTACCCAAACACAAATGTCTTTAAATTTGACAGAAACTGCTGTTTGCCATCATCTTCATCTTTTTGACGTTGAGCAGCAGGCCAGCTTTTGCACGCTCTTCTTTCACCCTCATCAATAGATTCCTCGTCACATTCAGCCATCAAATTAGTATCATTTGTGTATCTGAGGTTGTTGATATTTCTCCTAGCAATATTAATTCTGTTTTTTTATTCATCCAGACCAGCCTTAAGCAAGATGTATTCTGTGTTTAATTTGAATAAGTAAGGTGACAATATACAGCCTTGTAGTACACCTTTCCTAATATTGAACCATTCGGTTGTTACATGTTCAGTTCTGACATACAGATTCCTCAGGAGGCACATGTGATGGTCTGGTACCCCCATCTTTTAAGAACTTGATACATATTGTATGATCCACACAGTCAATTATTTAGAATAGTCTATGAAGCAGAGGTAAATATTTTTTTCTGGAACTCTCTTGCTTTCTCTGTTATCAAGAGGACACTGACAAATTGATCTTTTGTGTCTCTGCAGAACCCGGCTTACACATGTGCCATATGTCATTGAAGCTGAGCTTGCAGCATCTGAAGTATTATCTTGCTAGCACGTGAAATGAGTGCAACTGGTCAATATTTAGAGCTCTCTTTGGTCTTGACTTTTTTGTGGAATTGGTCTCACAACTAAGTCTTCTAATGGGTCTTGAACTAGTAATTGTACCAATCCTACTTTCTAGGTCTATGATTTAGTTCAATGTCCCCTCATTGGTATAATCTGACGAGATGTAGAGTAACAGTCACAAAAGTTTGTAAGCAATCAAATATTACTTGTAATCAAGTAAACTCTCACTGCAACTGGTGAATATTCTAATAGGTCTTCAAACTGCTTCTCCCCCAAACTGTCATTCCCAACTGGTGCCACTATTGAGTTTTTCCAAATTTGTTGTAATATGCATCTTGTAGGATTTTGAGCAGTCCAGCTGTGCTTCCATTAACTCCTGCAGCCTTGTTAACAGCAAAGCTTCCCCATTTCATGTCACTCTCCAAGATGTCTAGCTCAATTAAAGAATACTTTTATAAAAAAGATACAAATACAAATGCTGAGCTTAATTTATTTACTTTCTTAAAATATTTGCCCATTATCAAGTTTTGTTATTCAAATGGACATAAAAGAACATAATTGACCTCAACAATCATTTAACACCTAGGATTTTGTGCTCAGTTTATTCAATGTTCCAGCCATACACACTGGAGTTTTTTTTATGCATTTGTTTTCTTTTTAAGATTCAATCATTGAGTTTTTGTTGCAAATAGACCAACGTTTTTGAAATAACACATTTTTATGGTAGTTATTTTATTTATGAAGAAATGTTTAAGAAGGAACAGATGTCAACTGTTAAATGGAGAATCTCAAGAATTCTAAAGCATTTCCTTTTAACATCCACATTTTAATCCTAAGTAACACAGCATGTTTAGTTTAAATAAGAATTTATTCATTTTATTGGTATCAAATTAACTCTTCCAGTACATGACCTCCTATATATTTCTGTAGAACTGATCTTCTGTAATACAGCATATATAATATATATAGCTGGATTTAAAATGTAGATTATATAATGAATATGTATGGCTAAATAAGGAAATCATTAGTAGACCTAAATTGAATCTTGAAGCATTCTAGCCAATACTCATCCACCTTGATTTACTAAGCAATCACAAGGTCTGCAAAATGCTTTGCTGATTTTCCACTGAGAAATAAACATCACAGCCATCAGTATTCTGCATCACAGTCTGCAATGTATAGTGAATCTATCCCATCATATGCAGCTCTACTGTGCTAATATCTGGTGACAGATATTACTAATTCCATATCGTCTCCTCTAAAACCCCAACTTTTTTTGAACTGGTATGTACAAATACATGTTTTCACACATCTTGTATAATATTTTTTTTCGTGGGCAATCTCAATACTCACCAATAAGTTGTAGTACTGTCTAGATCAGCGGCCCCCAAATTTTTTTCAGTGGGCTACTTGACATGAAACATGAACAGATTATTGATGGAGCCTAACCTTAACCTTTTAATACCTACCATTCACTTTTGATGGTAACATTTCCTTACCGCCCACCAGTGCCGAAGTAACACAATTTACCCATTTTTCTGGTTACATAAATCATATGACCCTAGCTATGTATCGCCCTGTACTTACTAGATCATGTCCTGACTGCTGTACCTAGACTCTCACCAGCTCTCCAACCAGCCAAGCTTGGCGATGCGGGTCTCCTTCGTGTGACATCACTCGTCAGTGATGCTACCTAGCGATTACCCCGCTGCCTACCATGAAAGCTTGACCAGGTTGACTACCAATGTTCTAGAAAGTTGTAACAAACTTTACATTATTTGAGTATATCCCTACTGGCCTTCTGTCTATATTCCAGGCACACCAGTGCTGCTTTTTCTGCATTCATATTCACTTTCTTCAATTTGCGTCCTTTTTTTTTTTGTAATTCCAGCTGCACTGTGGACCACTTGAATAATGTTCTTCCCTAGCTCAAAACTGTTTTTAGTGGAGCTACACATTTATAATAGACGAGGAACATAATTTTTGTAATTCAAAAAAGACTTATTTTGCCAAGTCACTATGAAATAAACAAATTCAACCCTGATGTAGGATCACTACAGTAACATATTAAAAGCTGGGCTTTTAAAATTGTTTTTTTTAAGCATCAGTATTTGAATACATGAAATCCTTGACATTTTTCAAATTTCTACAAATAAATGGCAACTGAGTGCAGGCACTTTAGAAAATAGGTTTGACAATTAACAATAATAATAAATAGTCCACATTAAAAAGATCAATAGAGATCTAAAAAGGTTGAACTTGATGGACTAACTCTTTATTCATCCTCCAATACTATACTATTAATAACTATTTAACAACTAATTAATTAATAACTAATCCACATATTGCAGGTCAGAGGAGATCTTAACAGGTTGAACTTGATGGACTGAAAGTCTTTTTTCAACCTTAATTACTATGTAACTATGCAACTGCTAACTGTAACCACTCATATGTTCAATTTCCACATAATGTATATACTGCCACACAATGTCTCAGCTTCACCAACCTTTTACAGCAAAAACATGCATTATAGTAGTTTTGCGGCCCTCATAGTGTTCACTAACCAATGTTTGCCAGTAAGCTTTCATCACATTTCTAGCTATAACCATTGGGTGTTTACCACACTAGCCACAATCACCATTAAGCTGCAAAGTAGCTGTCCAGCATGTACAGTATATCTAAAAAAAAATGGCAAAGTGCCAATTAACATAATTATATCTAAATTATCTATTCTCAGTGACTTGCTATTAGAATGAATTAATATGTTTATGCACAGGCATAGAAAGGGAGGTATGAGGGGGGCAGACCGGCCCAGGCGCAACCTGTTTAGGGACTGCACGAGTCAGTAGCTGCTGGTGCACTCCCCGCACGCACTTGTATGTTTCCTGTGTTAGTGCATGTGTCTGTGAGTGCTTCCGTCTGTGTGTAAGTCTGTGAGTGTGAGTCTGTGTAAAAGTGTGTGTGTCTGTGAGTAAGTGTGTGAATGAGTGTGAGTGAGTGTGTGTATGAGTGTGAGTGAGTGTGTGTAAGTCTCTGAGTGAGTGTCTTTGAGTAAGTGTGTGAATAAGTGCGTGTGTGTGTGAGTGAATATGTGTAACTCTGTGTGTGTGTCTAAGAGTGAGTGTGTGTCTGTGATTATGTGTGTCTGAGAGTGAGTGAGCATTTGTCTGTGAGTGTGTCTAAGTGTGTGTCTGTGTGTGTGTGTTTCTGTGTGAGTGTGTGTGTCTATGAGTGTGTCTGTGAGTGTGTGTAAGTTTGTGAGTGAGTGAGTGTGTGTGTCTGTGTGTGCATGTTTGTGTGTGTGTGTCTGTGTTAGTGCATGTGTCTGTGAGTGCTTGTGTCTGTGTCAGTGTGTGTGAGTGTTTGTGTAAGTCTATGAGTGTGTCTTGTGAGTCTGTCTTGTGAGTCTGTTTGAGTGTGTGAATGCATGTGAATGAGTGCCTGTGTGACTGAGCGTGTATAAGTCTGTGAGTGAGTGTCTTTGAGTAAGTGTGTGCATGAGTGTGAGTGACTGTGTGTAAGTCTGTGTGTGAGTGTGGGTCTGTGATTGTGTGTGTCTGTGAGTGAGTGTGTGTCTATGAGTGTGTGTCTGTGAGTGAGTGTCTGTGTGAGTGTATGTGTGAGTGTATGTGTCTGTGAGTGTAGGTGTCTGTGAGTGTCTGTGAGTGAGTGTCTGTGAGTGAGTATATGTGAATGTGTGTGTCTGTGTGAGTGTTTGTGTCTGTGAGTGAGTGAGTGAGTGTGTGTCTATGAGTGTGTCTGTGTGAGTGTGTCTGTGAGTGTGTGCCTGAACTAGTGTCTATGAGAAAGTGTGTGAATGAGTCTTAAGTCTGTGAGTGTGTGTGTATGTGAGTGAGTGTCTGTGAGTGAGTGTCTGAGTGTAAGTCTGTATGTGTCTGTGAGTGAGTCTGTGAGTGTGTGTTTCTGTGTGTGTGCGCTTTTGCAGCCCAGGTCTGTCCCTGAGTTTGACAGTGGGGCGTCAAACTCTGGTGTAGCTCCGGGCGGCAAAAGCTCTAGCTACGCCACTGTGTTTATGTATCATATTCTGCAATCACAGGCGGATTCCAATTTTATTAGAAGTCTCAGCAATAAATAGTTTATTTTGCAGCATATATTAACATAGGAAGCAGCTAGAAAATAAAGAATCATATATATATAGTTGTCGTACTGAGAGCTTGAGAATGTTGTGCTATTCATTTTAATACCTAACATCACTTTCCCTTTTATGATATGTACAGTAGTGTGTATATTGGCATTTAAAGTGCTACGGATAGGAGTTTAACCCCCTTGCGGGTCCTCTCTAGTGCCTGTTAGCTTTTTGCCTCCATTTGCGGTTTACAGGGTTGAACGCCAGTGGATTCATAGTAATTTAATAGTGATTTCCAAACGCAACAGTTACGGTCTTGACAGATCGAAAGCATTGCAGCCGCGGAGTTCAGATTTCAACATCCCGTAGGGTTTTTTCGCTCTTAACTCGCAAGTCGTTAGCGTGTTGATTTACGGGGCCAATTTACTAGCCGTAAGTCTTGCAGGCTATATTGCGGGCTACGGTTTTACACGTTGAGGGAATTTAATAGGGCTGTTAGTGAATCTACGCATTTATTCTGGACTGCGGGCAAGAAATAGTTGACTGCTACATTATAATTTAGTGAATCCAGACTATAATGTTTCCTCACTATTTGACGTCTACTCTCTAAATGGAGAAAGCTGTTTGGTCTAGTTAAGCCTTTTCTGCTTTTTGTCGTACTGTTCCATTCCAGGTACAAGGTAACGATAGATATGAATTTTTAAAATAATCCAAAATATCTAAGCAGAATAAATATAAACATAAGAGCTACACTAAAAACAAATTACATAGGACCTGCATGTTTAAAAAAACTCATAAAATAAAGTAGAAAGATTAATTTCAGATCATATCTACTCATAAATAAGAAAATAGTGTTTTCCTTTCTGTGCTGTGCAAACGACATCCCGGGGCACTGTTGCGTGTCTGCTTCTAATAATTTATGAGCAAAAACAAATGCCCATTCAAAACACATAAATATTAATGCAAAACTAAATCCCACATACAAATAGTAATGGCAACCTCTTGCACATTTTACATAATCTGGTGACCCTCAAGTGAGGAAACAAAATGTATCATAAAGTCTGAAAGAGCAAAAGTCATTATTTAGTTTTTGATCATTTTTGCACCTGGGGCGCCATTTGTAATTTAGACAACAGGCATGGAAAAAAAAAACTCTCAATTTACTATTGTTTCCTGATCTGAACAGTAGATTACTTATTAGAGAAAGCCAGAATGTGGCAGTGCAGGACTGGGAACAAGAAACAGAATATTAATGCAAATCCCTGATTAGTGTTATGCATATGCACACACACATATATAGATATATACAAATCTTCAGTTATGAGACTGTACAATTTGATTATTTTGTATGCATTAATAAAAATGATTGACTAGACTCAAACAATTAACTTGAACAAAATAACTAGTGTAATGACTTCATGTTGGTATAAAGCTTGGAAACCTCCGGTTGGATTTCAAGTCATTGATGTAACAGTTCTGAATCTCTCAGTTGTCACTTTGTTTTGTTATGATTACAAATTGCACAAGGGAGCATGAAAGAACTTTTCCATTAAAGTCGTTAACATTATCCCCCCTGGGCATTGATTTTACATCTGCTTTCCTCACAATGATGTCCCGGCCTCTACTTGGAGTCACTGTTATCAATTAGTGGATACGTTACAGAGAAGCTTTTGTCGCCTCCTGTGTTTTACTGAGTGTATTATTTGAATTGTGCTTACATAAAATACACTGTATATAGCCCTAGGCCTAATCTGATATGTTCAACTCACCCCTATATAACTAATCCCATTTACATGAAAAACAATCGTGTGTTTATATACAAAGCATACATTCCCCTAAATTCACAAAGCTTCCCAGGGACTGTGAAGCAGATTGCTAATGACTGTGATGTCTGTTTCCTATGGAACTGGTTGTCATTACAGCCCTTCGCAGACTCTACCAGGACCAGATTTATATTAGAGGTGACCATCCATATATACCAGGGATTAATCAGATGCACCACCATACATATATGCATATTCATTAACACACAAAACCATAAAGGAGTGCTGCAGACAAGACATGTAGAGTACATGCCTTGGGATGTACATATCTACATGACTGGGTATATGTCTATGTAATAAGCTATTATTACATACTAATGAGTTAAATGCAGTATACTTCTGGTTGTTTAATCAGGGATTGTCAGAGGGACTGGAACTCCCTCGAACCACTTAAACACTTCCTACTTCAATCTTCTTCCATGCTTGAGTCTCCCCACCTCACCCCTCTCTATTGCTTCATTTTACTCTCCCTAGCCCTATAATCAGGCTAGGACGAAGTAGCTAAATATGCCATACCTCAAGCTACCATCACTAGAGAGAACACCCCGACCTCAATTATTATTAACGTTTATTTGCTATGCACAGCACTATACAGATGGTACAGTACATAACAAGTAGCATTTGGAACATACAAAGGACTTTGTATCTTATTTCCATTGAAGTCAATAGAGATGTATATCACATTGAGGGGTATATATATACAAGGAATTACAAAAATATCTAAAACTTAGGAGCCATGAAGACTTCACAGAGCACAGGCAGGCTATTGCCTGGAGCTAAACCCTTCGTTGAGATGCATTATACTTTTGACAAATATTTAGGAGCCATCAGTATGTTTGTGTGTGTGTGTATATATTTCTATATCTAGATATCAGTATACATAATCCTAGAATTATTATAATGTGTCATCATGAGTGCGCTACTCTACCTGGCTATTAAAAAGTCTATACATTTTTGTCATCCTCTGCACATATCTATAAATTTAGGGTGGTGGGGAAGTATTCTGACGAAGGTAAGCCACTTTGGATACAGGAGTTATGCTTTTTCATGGAGTCATTTTGGGGACAATAGATTTTATCAGTAGTTCTAGAACCCACAATGGTTCGAGGTTATGTTTGGGAAGCACTTAACAAGAAAAAACTAATTGGACTTAGTACATAGTATATCAATGCTAAAAAATTATGTTCAACTAAAAAAAAAACTAGGATTGCTACCAAAATCTTCTATCTGTCCTGAGTAGGGCTGCTTTAGCTATTGGGAAACATGTACAACTGTCTAAGAACTAATAGCCCCAGTACATAGAAGGCCACATAGTTCTTAAATTATACCTGTCATGACTACATTGTTTAGTGACTGTAATGTTACCAGTAATTATGGACATGCCCAAGGGCACATGACATTGTTGCATTGTGATTACGTATTATTGTTGTTTGGTTATATGTTGCTTGTACATTGATGTCATGTATACTAGTTATAATATGTTATAGAGGGAAAATGTGATATAGAGCAGGAGAATACATGAGGAAAAGGTAAAAATGCTCTGCACTTAAGCTTAACTGCAGGACATTGAATCCTCACACATACAGCAGCAGATTGTGACAATACCTCTTTGGTCCTCCAATCTATTATTTTTTAAGTGCTATGATTCTTGTCTTTCAGTAAAGCACACTAAGTACAGATTGTTTAAAATTCATGCACTCATAAATTTGCAACCTTAAAAAATGCCAAGTTATAAATTTGTGCAAAGTCACAAAAAAAGAGAAAAGAGACAATTCAGAACTCCTACATGTCCAAAACAGGTTGGAAAACCATTTTCCTATATAACTTACTCTGCAAATATTGCTTCCACTCGGTAGATAGTTGCAAGATGAGCCTCACCATAATAGAAGCTAAACAGTGATACATGGATAATCAGATATACTAACTGGCGATGTTAGAGAACTCTCAGAGAATCTCTCTATTCCTATGTTATCTTATGCACTTGCTCCTTGCTGACCTCCCCATCACCCGTCTGTCTCCACCCCAATCTGTAATGAATGCCTCCTCTAGACTCATCTACCGTACTCAGAGCTCAGTGTCTGGCTTCCACTGGCTTCCCATAGCCTCCAGAATAACATTTAAAAATCTTGACCCTAACTTACAAAACCCTCAACAACAGTGCACCTACTTGTGTCTCTGTTCTCATCTCAAAATACTCCACTACCAGACCTCTTTGTTCTGCTAACAACCTTCTTACTTCCTCCTCTCTTATCACCCCCCCCCCCCCTCACTCCCGCCTTCAATACTTTTTTCATGCTGCCCTGATTCTTTGGAACTCCTTGCCTCGCTCCACTAGATATAATCCTTCCACAAAACCTCACTAAAAATCACCTGTTTAAAGAAGCTTATCACCTTCATCCTTCATATGAACATCTTTCACCTCCCTGTATCACACCCAAACCAATTAAATTGTATTTTTACCAGTTTTCAATCGTGCAAGGTGCTCTAAGGAAAGCATTATGCACACCAGAGTCTAAACTCAGGGCCTTCCATTCTTTGCAATGTGTCAAAATTGGTTTATGCCTTGTACATAACCCATGTACAGCACTATGGAATATGTTGGCACGTTACAAATAAAGATAATAATAATAATGCAATATGTGTAATAGGATTTAATATCTCTTAGCATTCTCCAACACTTCAATCCTTAGTATATGTAGTTCAATGAGTGTGGCTTCAAAGTATTATTATTTATTTATTTATAAAGGAACAATTATTCTGTAGTCCTAAATACAGGGAATACAATGAATACATAAGACAGACATGACAAAAACATAAATACTGATACAGAAAGAGTAGAGGACCCAAAGAGCTTACAATCTAATGTATTGAGGATATCTCTCTTCATGCTCAATGTACTAGTTTAACATTGTGATCACTCATATCAATTCAATTACTTCTAGAGATTAGAGGGAAAATATATCCATACAACACTCACAAAAATATTATTTTTCCACTGCATAAATCCCCCCAGTATTGACATGTCCTGGGCTTGTTGTACATTATTATATTGTACATGTGAAAGAATCATTAAGATATTTAAAAGCATATAATTATTTTGTGTCTTTCAATCATGTTAAAATATTTTCATAAATACCAAGGAATGTTTTGCTGAACAATCAGATACAAGTATAAATATGCAAGACATCCCCAGAATAGTTTGCTAATCCTGTAAATTAAGTACGTATAGAAAACTATACATTTGATCATTGATACATTTCACTAACCTACACAATTAATTTATATTTGTTGTTTATACTTAAGACAGCACCCAAAGATATATTGTGTTTAACATATTGATGCAAGTCTTGTCAAGACAACTACTTCGAGACAGGTTATCAAAGGTGAAGAAGGGTAGATAGATAGATAGATAGATAGATAGATAGATAGATAGATAGATAGATAGATAGATAGATAGATAGATAGTGATATAGATTGACTAAGCTTTGCAAGAGGCAGTGATATGCTTTTCTAAAGGCTTAGATATCTATTTTCTACTGGTAAAATTGCAATTTCAACCATTTGCTAATAGATTTAATGGATGATGTAAATGGATAAAAGTAGACATACAGATAAAAAAAATAGATGTAGATCAAACAAATTGACAGACAGATAATCCACATGACATGAGCAGTAACTTCCATGCTTTGGTTCTGTGCTTGATAGTTCATAGGCAGGCTCATATATTTAAAATAATTGCAGACCCCTATTCTAGTCAGTTATTATTAAATCAAATTAAAAGTTATTAATTCAAAATAAAATCAAGAGTGATGTCAGAAGCAGGGTTATTAAATGACTCTTCAACTGTAAAATAAAAATGCTTTAAACAAAACACGGTACATTAAATCATAAAGTTGTAAAATAATGATATAGAAACTTACTTCTTCTTCTTCTAAACCTGTAAGGTCCCAGAAGTAGCTCAGTCTCATTTGTAAACGCTTCCAGTGTTCAAGGAACAAGGTAGCTGAAATTGATAGCAAAGAATGTAAAATCTTAATGCAGTTATTACAGACCATTAAAGTATCACAGTTAAGAGTAGGAAATGCATTTAAAGGATAGTTTACAGTGCAATATAATGGGGTGTTTCTGTTAAATTGGTAAGAAGTTAGAAAAAAATGTGGAGATAATATCTCAATTGCAATGTTTTCTATGGAGCCTATTTATCAAATGTGGTTACATTTTACCTTGCTTAATAAATAGGCTTAAAAGCCACCATAGGAAGTTTGTATTTTTTTCTTTTCACTTTTAACCCTGCTTAACACTATGCAGAAGGGTTTACCCCACATATTAAAATGGCCAATGTAACATCTCTATGATACTCATATTTTTTAGTTATTCTTTTCTTTTGACAAGCATGTGGCCTGTTGTATATGTCTAGTAAAAAAGAAAACTGCCAATGTGTCATTTTTGATTGTGACTAAGGGTTCCCTGGTGGTCCAGTGGTTAGAATTTGGTGCTTTCACCTCTGTGACCTGGGTTCGATTCCAGTCAGGGAACAAGAGGTCACACCACACTGAAGCTGAGCAGAATTGGCCTGGTCAGTTCTTGGATGGGAGACCACCTAGGGATACCAGGAAATGCCTGCTGTGGCCCACTTAAGTAAGAACTGGCAACCCACTCCAGTATCTCTGCCATGAAAACCAAGTGGATCAACATCACCATGGACATAAAGATGTGCTTGGTGTGTTATGGTCCATGAGGTCCATGAGGTCACAGAGAGTTGGAAACTACCGAACAATGCAAAAAAACAAAGGCACACTTAAACAATATATCTACCTACTGTTCCCTCCACTTGACAAATCAGTGTAGCAAACACTACAATGCCCCCAGCCAGTGCTGCATATGATATAATGTTTAATACAATAAATGCAGTATTTATTTAATTTCTAAAAACATACTGGCCAAAATGAGTTGTAATTTATTGTAAATAAGGAACTTCCTTATTTTGCTGTTGAAGAGTTTATACAAAAAAATGTCCTTCATGACTAAACAAAAATAAACAAAAATCTCCTGTGTATTAAACACAGGAATAAAGCAGAGCTTGTCAAAGTTCCATAACATAGTCTAGCATTTTTGACAGCAAACTGAGAAAAGTGTCAATTGGTCTTGAATGTCAATTGGGGAAATAACGCCTCTCGACTAACAACCTTGAAAATAAAACCTTGCCACCTGTATCCAAGAAAAATATTCCAAAATGTTATTTGAAGCCTTTCTCTTCGTGGCCCAGTTTTGAAATCTTAAATCTTTTTAAAAACGGCATACAATAGTGTTGCTATATAAATTAAATTACATATATACATAGCAATAAACTACTGTGTCATCACTTAAGCTGCATCTATATTTAACACTATGTGTCTGCAGATTGTTATTACTGCGTGCACACACTATATAGACACATGGTTACACTTGTATGTATATAATTTGATTCGCATGTGGTTTCACTTATATATTCATTAGTTAATTACCTTGAAATCTACTTTTAGAAACATCTAGTATTACGTCCTACCAAGTATTTGTCTGGTATGAGTCTGCAAAATATTTGAATATCCTTCTCACAAAGGGCTAGGTAGACTAAGGTTCACAGAGCCGAAAAGGACTGTTATGTAGCAAAAAAAGCACCACGTCGCTCTTGCAGCTTCCATTATAAACAAGCATCCCCTTGTAGCCTCCACTATATTTCCTAATCCAGACATTCTCAAATGTTGTTCTGCAGACCACCAGTGATCCATGACTTCCAATTAGGTGGTCCACAGAACAACCGAAAGTTAAATAACAAATATGAAAAAAAAAAATTATAATAATATAAATGCATAAAAAACAGTACAGAACTGCCTAGATACTGGATTGTATGGTTTATAAGGGCACATGCTTTATTCTAATATATAAGAGCACATTATAATTATTAGGAAGGATACAGAAATATCATCAGGTGGTCCATTAATACCCTCAGCTGTGAGACCCTGGTTAACTTTTAGGTTGTCCATGGAAGACAAAGTATCAGAGAGATCTTGGACCACAGCTATTTATATCAGAGCAGATCTTAAACCAAAAATCTGTTTACATTTTTTTTTCTGAAAATGTACAGCAGATTAAAAGAGGTAAACCAAATCTGAGAAATTCTATATAGACCAAACTGAAATTCCATTTATGGACAACACCTTTTTTGTCTAAGACTATACAAAAAAATGCATCCGTCACCAAACACACATTTTTCAAAATACACTAAACTTTGCAAGAGGCACTAAGTGGTGTTGCTGAGATTGTGAATCTTAGTGATTTCTGATTTATGTATCAACTTTAAACAGAGATGACATCCAAAGGAGGACATTCAAACACTTATCACTTGGTTTTCTTCCATTTTACATGGATAATTTTTAGAGGTTGGCAACAGTCTGGGCATTTCTTCTCAGGTACTCATATATTAACTTTGTTTGCCATTAATTACCGTACATAAAACAGCTCTGAAGTATAGTTCAATACAGTAGATTATAGACAGCAGCATGTACTTGACGACTAAATATACCAGTGAGCCCCAGACCACTTTATGCATATGTCTGCTGATACTGATGAAAATCGGCATCCATTTAAATGTTTCACCAGATTTTTTTTGGTTGATTTTCACAAAACATTCCAGTGGTTTCAGAAGCTTATACCTCTCTGCATCCATTTATGGATTTCCAGACAAGACACTTGACTACAATGTTTTTGAATGATGGAGACAAAATGTCCATCTCATTTTGACACTTTGCCGATATGCGTTTAGTTGAGAGATACCACAACTCAATCCACAGAATAATCAGGCAGCACTGGATATTCACTGGCATTTCTACATGGAAATTATTTCTCAATATGACTGATAGTTCAGCAGAAAACATAACACAATTCCAGATGTTCTACACTATTTTTGCAAAAGTTTTAATCTTTATGGACAGAATATTGCAGACAAACAGCATTTTTTTTGTCTTCGTAACAGACTTATAGTAAACAGATTTCTAACACTGAAATGCAGGATCCACTTGAATAGGTGAGAGTGCCATGAATGTTCCATAAGGTTGTAAAATTCTGCTTTTGTTGGAATCTATTCTGTAAGCTCAGGAATTCTCTTGCTCTCCATGCACATAATCCAAGTAGACAAAATGGCACCACATGCCACAAGAAAACCTTTACATTCTATAAATACCAGTGGTAAAACGACTTGGTCATATGCTTAGCATCTGATGACACGTAACAAAATATTAAAATTAGTAGCACAACCATCAAAGTATCATTTCATTTTTTTTTTCTCAATGCTTACAAAAAATGGTAGACATCTAATAAAATATGGGAATGTGTAACCTGAGAGTGGAGTCATTATCAAAGCGTTCTTAAGAAAGTGTCTGCTCTTTCAAAGAACATGAAAACTTACTGTGGATGAGACGTATTCTAATGTAAAACCCCCACCATTAAATTAAGCCAGCTCAGTAGAGCATGTATCACATATTGTTCTGTTCTTGAAGCATACAAGTAAGTAATAATACATGACAGTTTCCCTACTACTATAATTTACAAAAGGTAATCCACGCAGTGTTTACAGAGGATGGGTAAGACAAGCTGGCTCAGCTCTTTGAAGAACAATAGAGCTGTCAGTCACTGTTCAGAATTCTAGATATAAGAGGCGTATTCTACTACAGACAAGGAAAGAAACCATAGTGTGTAATTCAACAACAGACAGACATTACACAAGCTGCATTGTTTAATTTTCTACGATCTTCTACATTGAGAGTATAATCTTGCACTAAGGATATTGATCATTTTGGTTTTAGATTTACTTTTAAATGGAAATTATAGCCCTTTTCATCACTGACCAAACAATGGGTAGATTTAGAAAAAAGTCATGCACAGATGTATTAAAACTATCATGCACAGTGCAAGCCACCCTCTCGACTAAATGTAATGTTAGTCAACTTGTGCACCATCCATGGCTGATATTATTATTCAGCAATGTAGCATTGCAGAATTATGGAAATAGTTATGAAAGAGTTGGTGAAGACATTTCCTTAGACTATGAGCGACAGCTTGGTTTCTGGCACCAAGTATGAGTTTGAAACATTATACAGCACGCTTTGTTTATTAAAATTTCCATGTCCCCCAAGAAAAAAGTTGGCTTCTTTTTCAAGACTAATACAAATTGCATATGTTATTTTGATTTTTAACATCATTGTCAATAATAATAATTTCTATAAAATTCCTAACATAAATTTTTAAATTGTCTAAACTAGCTTGCTTTGTAAATAAATTGCCTCTCACTGTGTGCCTTTGATTAGTTTGAGCCAAACAAATAGCTGTGAGTGGAAGTAGGAAATACCAGATTATATTTTCCACAGTAAATTATCATAATCATTATTATATCAACTTTAACATATTCTTAATTTAAACTAATGTTTAATTATTCTTCATTTTAAATTAGCATGCCTCTTCAAGCCCGGAGACATATTGGTAGTGATATCTTGTTTTAAATACTAGTTAATCTTGTTTTTAACAGAACAAGCAAGATTTGGAATGAATATTCAATAAAAAACACTTTGAGCTTAAAAAGTACTTTTCTAAAGCAATGTTCAAATACAAAACATAGCATTTTTAAAAAGCATTTCAAATGCAGGTATATGAATAACGTCAGAAAGACTTGATTTCCCAATGCCAAATCATAAATTTACTTCTATTTATGGTAATACCCACTATACCATAACCTTCGGGTCATGACATTGTACAGCTGAGAGCCGAGAAATGCTTTAGTGAATACTATGATGCTTCTCACAGTATTTTTATTATCCAACACACACTTAACGTGCATAAAATGTCCCAATTATAATGGGTCGTGATAGCTAATAATGGAATGTGTGGAAACAAAGCTTAATGAATACTGTGAATGGACTGTGATGTATATTTACAATGCATCCCTGCCAAGTGTAACACATTGGGTTAGTTCAATGCATGAACCAAGTGTTATTCCTGTTTGTAATAACTGATCAGTTTTTCTTGTCTGAAGCATTTTAGTTTGGGGTTAAGATAAAATTAAATTTCGCTGTCACCTACAAGATTCAGGAATTAAGCTGTTTCTAGTTAATGTTTAAACATGTGTGTGTGGCCAAATCTCCATGTTCATTATCTATGCAGCTTCTTGTGGGACAGTTTCAGTGGTCAATTATTATTATTATTATTTTTAAATAGTTGCGAAAGGTTCCACCGAATTGCCAGATGTCTGGTGACATTTTAACTGCAGATAAAGTGTATATTCTCTATTATATTTACCCCATAGGGCCATGAATACAGAGAAGAACACTGTGGCTGGGTTGTCAAACAAGTGACTGGCTCGCGCTGTTCCACAAGCAGTGCTGAGATTCCAGTAGTCACAAGACTTGTCGCACAGTGGGCACATTGTGAAAGTTTGTTGTTGGTCGCACATTTCTTTACTGAAAAATAAAACAAAAAAGACAATTTAGTGCAAATATAGAAACTCATTATGATGCATAATAATACTAGAGTGAGGAATCTGAGAAATGTCATTATGCTTGGCCACAGGTAATAACCGAATATAGTATTCAAATTATCATCAGAAATCACCATGAAAACCATGGAAAATTCAAGACTGTTTCAATTTATTTTACATTTTAAACAATTTTTCCCGATATGTACACTTCCTTAATGCTTCCTTAATGCTCTAGCAAATGGACAATTTCAGTACTAAACATCAATATAAATAGCTTTATATATCAAATATCAACTAAAAAATCAGAATATTGATATTATTATTATTATTATTACTTTTATTTGTAATGCGCCAACATATTCCGTAGCGATATACAGAGGAAAAGAACAAGGAAAAATATAATTTAAACAAACTGCAAAAAATGGAGGACCCTGTTTTGAGCTTAGAATCTTTGTAGAAAGTGTTTTTTCCCAAAGCACTCTACAAGATTGAAAACTCTCTACTTACAATCTAAAGGGGAAGATACATTTCGTACCATCTTGAATGTGCTGCTTCTCCATCAGAGTGACAGATACAAGGCATTTATGTTCTTGAATTATAAGACTTCATTATAATTATAATTTTCATGTATAGATCTACCAACTGGTATTCCTTATGTGGCTTATATTCATCCACTATGAGAGATAATTAATTACATGAGAGGATGTACTCATGTAATTTATTCTTAAAATGTCCAACTTTCAAGTTCAATCATCTAACACTTCCCGTCAAAATGTTTAATAACAGCCAGTTAAAATATATTTATTTATATGTGTATACTTTTCATTTCTGCTATAAATTGAACTTTTGCTGAGTCACTTTAATGAAGAAAGCTCTCATAAAATGTGAGGTATTTACTAAGCACGTTTTTATCTGAGAAGAGGTGAGAAGAGCGGAGATAACTTGAGAGGCACTGTTTTTACCCATAGGAAATAATACATTGTAAATCAGGAGTTAACGTGAGATGTACTTGAGATGCTTAGAAAATTCCTCCCAATGTATATAGGAAGCCAGTACTCTTACTGATTCCCATTAAGTAACATATGTCCTGGTAAGGAATACTTCTAAATAATACAGACAACATATAGTAATATACAAATTATATACCTTTTACATGACAATTTGAGGTGAAGGAAGCCGAAATAAACATTTTTATTTCAAATTATCTTCAAATGTACAACATTAATGTGTATCAACTTAGATTAAATAATAACAAATACATATTTATTAAAACATTTTTAGATTATTTAAATAAAATATTACCTAGGAATGTCAGCTTCAATGGTTATACAGCCATACAGGAAGACAATAATCCCAACAACAGAGGCAGGTATCAGTAGCCATGTATATAAACCAAGCCAAGCAAAATATAATCCAATTTTTTCTCCAAAATACTTTCTGAAATAAAAAATGTAAAACAGCAAATTAGATAAAAATGTAAACTAAATATTTCATTGAAAAATATTCATTATAATTAAATGCAATATTATGTTAAGCTGATAAATTAGTTTTAATTGGCAACTGTTGTATTTAAACTATAAATCTATAACTACCAATCAGTAATTAAATTAAAACAGCTGTGGGAAACAATTGACCTGTGACTGAAGAATTGAGAAAATCTGTTGGAGGTCTTCATAAGGCAGAGTTCGTGAATACAGTTAAGATCATTGCCATAATCAGAGGCAAACTTCTGAGGCCCTTAAAGCAAAATTTAGCTAATCTAACCCACTACCACAATTTCTGCAGGGCCTCCCAAGCGTCCCTCCTTCTGGTGGACATTTGCAATATCATGGGACAATCTCTTTGTTCCCCATGCCACCAAAATTATTTGTTTGAGGGAAAGTTGTATAAGTTCCTTTCTTCTGCTGTCAAGCGCATCCCTCTTTTTTAGGGGCTAGGTGTATGGCTGATCTAAAATATACTTTTGTTTAGAAAAGCCACATGCTCATATTAAATTTATATACGTATAGAACTTATGAAGCTTGTTTATTGTGTCAAACGGCCGTAGTAAAAAAAGTGAGAATACAGTATCCTCGTGATGTGAATTCTACACTCACTTGCAGTGACTAGAATGTCTTGTTGTCTTTTTCACAATACATTGAATGGCAGGAGCCTATTTGGAGATCGGTGGTGGCACTTAAATGCATTTCAACAGAGTTTCAAATGGCACAGTTAGCATGGTGGATGGTAACATTTCATGAGAAGTGTGAAGTTATTTAATTCAGAAGCATTAACAAAAACTATCAACAATTATTTTGTTTTCTTCTTGTATGCAAGGTGTGCAAAACTTGTGGTCAATGAATTCAGACATACAGCAAATAAAAGTGACAGGTAAATATTTTAGGAGCTAAAATAACAACTGTTGTGAGAGCAGTTACTTCTTAAAGTTTGTATCTTTCACTAGCAGTGTATCATGATACTTGATCAAGAGGAGTGCTTAAAGATCTCTGCTCGTCTGTCATCAGAAATGTTCTAGTGGCTCTTTTCACTTCAGATCTTATCTGTCAGGCTTGAAACATCGGATACAGTTTCCTGGACAGATGTTATTGTTTCCTTGCCAGCTTCCCAAATGATTAACCATGCAAATCATTTTGGTGACTTTCCCAGCTAGGTTCACAACTTTTGCATCTGCTAAAATGTACATTTAAACTCATGGAAATAAAAGACCATCTTTGTCTCCCAGACTTTCTCATGGTTTTGGGCAATATAGCCTGGGTGTAATTCAGGAGAACAAAAAGATATTACCATTCATTGGCCAGCATGTAATGTACTTTCAAAATACACACAACCACAACAAATAAGTGACTGCAATGTCTGTGTGATCATACATCAATTTGTTAATCCAATTTCCGTATGTAGAGATCTGCCTCTTAGGTCAAGCATTAAAAAGACATGGGATAAATCTGTATATCTTAAATATGTTTTACATGGATATTAGTACTGCAGTAGTTAAATGCATATCTAAGTTTCCTAAATTATGAATGCATCTGATAGAGGAGAATCAGTAGTGTATGAAAAGAAAATTGGCATGAAAAAATACCAGAATAAACATATTTAGCCTTATTAAATTGCAATTCGGCAAATTCAAAAAGGGCTCTATATAAGCACAGAGCATATTTTTTTACAGAAGTTTTTAGTTCGTGAAGACCTTGCTTTTGGATAGAAGTTCACAAATTTAATAAGGCTGTTAAACACTTACCATGAAGTTAGCAAAATGTCTTGTAATTTCTGACAGTTGAAAATTTGAGTTAACACCCCCTTGAAACCCAGGCCAAATTAGCATAAAATTCATAAATTGTTTTGGCCAATCAGGAGGAATCTCAGGCAGCTGATACATTTGTTTCAAGCTCTGGGGTTCCTGGCTGTGCTGTAAAGTCTCTCTACCAAAAAAGTAAAACTCTGTATCTGGCTGCTACTCCTTTGTGTACTTTGTTGTGTAATCTCCCTGTGGGTATGCAAAACTGGATTTTAGTTTCCAGTCTATAACTTTGTAAGTACACTAAACATAACACATATTTTTCTGATAATCACTGCCTGTTTTCTTACCAAACATTTGAAACCCAGGAAACGTATATATAACTTTAACAAAACTGAATGTTTAAAGGACCACTGCAGTTCAAGAAAAAGACACTTGTTTGTCAAGTATGTACTAATGCTTTATACCATGGGCATAACACATTTTTGGAAAATCTGAATTATTGAAGAGTCTGTTTATCAATACAGGAATCAATTTTGTGTTTGTTACATCAAATCATGAGAGTTTGATGAGGGGGTGATTATAGTAAAAAGGGTGGGAGAGGAGGGAACAGAGATACCTGGATGAGAATGACAAAAAACATTCTCTCTCATTGGCCCAGAAACACACTCACTGTAAAAAAAATTAAATTGAAAACTTGTTGAATTGCTTTTCCTTGATTAATTACGCTCAGAGTCAGAATTAAAGTTTTCAAACAATTTTTTTTTTCATTGTGAAGTGGTCCTTTAATCCCTTTCCATACCACTTTTGTAGCAATGTTAGCACCTTTTTGACAAAGTTAAATTATTGTGTTTCAGATCACTGCACCAGAAGAGGTATGGTCCACTATGGAAAAATAATTTACTCTACAATTTGATCTGACTTTTGATATCAAATAGGCAATCCTAATAATGCGTCCTCTGTTTTTTTAAGGATAGGGAATCCTGTGAGTGTTTCTAATATTGAATAGGTTTCTTCCGATAGCTGTGAGATTTTAGGACATTCCCATAGAGCATGTTTTAAAGCTCCAGCAACATGACAGCCTCTGAAGCATTTATCATTAAATGAGGGGCTTAAGTTTTGTAATCTTACTGGAGTAAGATATCATCTCATTAATGCTTTGTAGGCATTTTCGCTTAAATTTATATTGCGTGAAGAAATATTTAAATGTCTAATGATTTTATCCCATTGTTTTTTGTTATTTATATGAAGATTGAAAATAAAGGAAGTTAAATTAATAAAATTGCATAGTGAAACCTCTTTTACTGGAAGTATGTTTTAAACATTTAAACAGTGTTTCAAATTCAAGAAAGAAATACAAGCAGAGCTACTATATTATATTACCTAAGTTCTCTTAGTTATGAAACATGCAAATTACTAATTGTTACATTCAGTAGAGTAAGTGGAGGAACAGCTATATGAGTTTTGTTTTCACACTGGCAATTAAAGAATTGGAAGTAGGGTGACGAGGGCAGCCATGAGCCCCTGTCAGATACAGCTGTCTCTTTGGACAAATATATAAAATAGAGGACTTTGGGATAGGGGGTTCTGATTACTCTTAAACAGGAAACCACCCTCAGGCTATTCTCCTCCATTTAATACTGTTAAATGCTGTGGAGAAATGGTGGTGTTTTTTTTGAGGTGATGCTAGTTCTCTATCTAAAAACATTGCAAGAAGCAAATCCATTTGTTGATGCTGCAATGGATACTTTCTGTGTGAATATTACCAAATGCAGCCTGGGCAACACATTTTGAAGCCCCTGTGACATTTAGTGAATTTCGGCAAATGTAAGCAGCTTGCTTAGTACCATACTACAGTTAGCTACTGTAACAGAAGGGCAATCTCTACTGGATTTTATTAGGCAGTGATAGAGACTAATGGGGGTATTGTGGAACAAAACACATATACTGGTAACCATATTTTAGAGTGGGAAATTTCCTTTAAGTAATAGAGGAGAACAAACAATACAACTACTTTATTTTATATACAACTGTAACTGTTATGCACATGTGTTTCTCTATATTTGAGAGGATAACAACACATGTTTAATGGCACGTTATAGCATCTAAAATGGCCACATTTTTGGCTGCACATTTTTTCACATGCGATAAATACATAATTTATTTGTTACCAGGCAATTCTGTAAATAAAAGCCATAAGTGGGAATACCATGAAATTACTCAGCCAGAAAATCCACCTTGATTAGCTCATTACACAGTTTCTTGGGAGTTCACCAGAGGATATAAAATTCTCTTTGGCTGCTCATATTACCAAGGCGACACTATATGCAGATTCATTTTTTTTCAAAATCAATTTTATATCAAAATGTCAATGTTGACAAAGTAATATTATATTTATTATCTATACTGAGACTCTTTTTTGTTTTATTAATTACAGTTTACAAAACACACATACATGTCATTTTTATAAATATCTGGCATTATTATCTGGCAATATTCCCATAATAATAAAGTATCTTAAATGACTGTTTTTGCAAAATCATATTTTGATATGTTTAACTCACACAATAAACATATTACCTCACTGAATATATTTTTGAAATCTTACTGTAAAATAATTTAATTTGCAATAAATTAATTTATTTTGTTATCTCATCATTTATTGCTTTGTTATTTTAATAGCACATTTTAACTAACTTTTTTAATTTTACCATATTTCTGAAAACTTGTTAACTTCAGGCACCACCACCTAACTTCCTTTATTTACATTTGTGTTCTGCCAGGTATGAAGAAATATGAGCAGGAAACTCGTAGTGAACAAAATAATTTGAGCTTGCTCTTTGTAGAAAGGTCACCCTCATTGGTACACAAATGCCCACACAGATGACACTGCAGTGAGGGAGGAGAGGACACATACAAGAGTCCCATGAAATGAGACATCCCTAGAGGTGAAAAAGTTATTTCAATCAACAAAAAAAAAGTAAAATATTTAAATACATTTGTTTTTCAAAAAGTGCAGGTCATAAGCAGAGCAAAACCGAAGTTTGCTAAATAATTTGGAGATGATCTTAGACATATAGGTTAGTGCACTCTTATTGAAGAACCACTGTATGATGACCAATATTTTAGTTTTAGAGCATAAATAGGAGAGATTCTGATTAAATTTGCGTGTGTGTGAAGGGCAGTTCCCATTTACACATTTAAAATACATAATAAAATATCAAATAAAATTATCAGGACTTGAAACTTTACATGAATAATATTTGGGGAATACACAAAGGGGAAAGGTGTAAGATTCACAATTTGTATATCAATTGCAGAATAAAAAAACATAAATTAATTCATGTACAGAAGGCCTAAAGTAATTTCACAGAACAGGCAAAAAAATAAACCATTTATCAGAATAAAACTTTGCCTAACTTGTTATAGCCATTCTATACAATGACTATGCAAAGAATGAAACAAAATTGATTTCAAATTTGGCCAGCTCAGTCAGGCATTATATACATTGCCTAAAAATGTCTAGAATCACATTTGCCTATAATATGTAGAACACAGTACTCCACTTTCCAAACTAATTTGACTGTATTGAAATACATAGACCACATTGCAGGTTTTTTTATAAACTTTCATCAGTTTTTACATTAGCAGCTTAAAATATTAACATAGTATACAAACAAATCATTTATAAAGGGATCTAGGTTAACTGGCAAGACTTACCTTATGAGATCAATAGGCTGATATTTATAAAATGCCCCATATCTTGCCCATTCTCGATGTAACAACTGAATTAAAAGAAGCATAAAAAAGTTTAATCAAATTGCTTATATATCATATGTTTTATTTTACATAGTCTACACTTTAACATGTAAATTATTAGAATGAATATACCACAAGGCTCGTATTAAAATGTATTTAAAATATAAATTCTGTCAACATTATCATATGTATCTAACAACATCCTTGCTATTTAATCACTTTGTACTATGAGCACTAAAGTCTTGTTGAGTTAATAAAATGTCACATGTAGGTGTGCATCTTAGTTTGCTTAGTGACAGTGGGTTATATACTAACAATATACAAATCCAAATTCTGTTCTAAACTCCACAAAGTTGGCACAGCTGTAGCATAATCACCATGGAAGTAAGAGTTAAATTGAGTACTACATTTTGCATTATAACTTCATAAACACAGCTTGAATGGAACTACCAAAAAATGATATTTACCAAAAAAGGTTTTAGGTCTGTATTCAAAAAACATTTGTCTCCCTCCATCTGTATTCAGTAATTAGTGGAGACCCTTATTCATGATACTCATACCCACTCATTTCACATTGTCATCCACAAAAATTGTGATTCCTGCCACCTACCTAGGTAATCTTCTCTTATCCTATATTTAATTTAAGCCAGTTTCCCTCTAATCAGTGATGGGCAACAGATGGTACAGGGCCAACATTCAGCAATCATATAGTGCCCCTCTAGTGGACGAGGATGTCCTTCTCTTGTAACAATTCTTATAAATATCCTCTATTACCAATGAAATCACCTCTATCTCTTTGCCACGGTTATTTCACCATTTTGCTATGAATAAAAGTAAAAAAGAGTCAGTAGGTCTTGTGGCCCTCTTAAGGACTCTGGGACCACATAACTGCCCTTGAGGTGATAGAGGCTGCCCATCACCACTCTAAATGATTGTATTTATATGCAATTCTATCATTCTATCAAGTCTGTTGGAAGAGTGACAACAGTATGCATTCAGCATGCATGTTTTTATTGGTCACCAACACTGTCATTTAAGTTGGAAAGAGAAAATTAAAGTCTCAGTGGTGATTACATCTTGCTAGCAAATAATTGCATGCTTATTTCATTGTTGTATCGTGCATATTGAGCATTAGACATATTCAGGTCTATAGGCGATTTACTAAACTGCACGTATTATAATTAGGTCCTCAATGAGGCACAATAATGTGTAATGTGTGATGTACTGTAGCAGTAGGTATCTACCCCCTAATCCCCCCTTTATATATCTCAAACAGAGTAGCACATGCGTGTTATAGTGGTCAAGCTTGCTCAGTTTACCAGCTCTTTCTCTAGTCTCAGGTACAATAGTGGTTGGCAAAGATGCAATGCTTGGCATTATGTTGATAATGGAGCATAATAACAACAAACCTGGCAAAACGATAACATTCCTGTGCATTGTCATCAGCACCACATATTGATAAAATAGTAACACCACCCAATGCTACCTACTAACTAACATAAACACACTACAGTCCTATAGTCCTATTATTCTCCCACTCATATCCATCATCTATCCACTGCAGGGAAGGCTTTAGGAATAAATAAACAAAATGTGTGGGTGTGTGTGAGGTTATGACCCTTCAGCCTATGGCCTGCTACCCCCTTTGAGCCCAGGTATCGTCCAGAAAAGAGCTTCAACACCTGGGGGGCCATTGGACCCCACCCCTTATGCCTATAATGGGGGTCACTATGGACTCCTGCAGCACCTAACATTAACATCTTTATGGTTATGATACATAAATCACAATCAAAGAAAACAATTGTTTTCAGTTACAATAATAATTTTGGATTCATTCTATAATACTATACACAGAATTAATTTACTGCACATCAAAATTATTTGATATTGTTGTTCTGGCAATTATATATAAATGTAAACTAGATGGAGATGTTGTATAAATATGCTGTATTAAACTACGAAAATGCCCACAGTTTTTACCTTGATGGAGATATTTTGTGTGTAATGAATCTGTACAAGTTAAATAGCATACACATAAATAGAGGATAAACTTACACAAATGATGCCCCCTCCTTTCCAATCTGATTAGTGCTTTTCAGGAAATTAAACCCTGAAACTATTATGCAGATAGAAAACAGATGAACGCCAAAAAAACAGTATAGCAGGTTCCATGACCAGGCAGACATGTGTGAATAATCAGTGCTTTATTTCTGGAAAAAGCCTTTTATGTTTTTAACACTTAACACTTCATAAAAGATCCTAATAGGCAGGATGAGAGGAAAGCAGCTCAAAACTGCACCTCGTGGACAGAATGTTTTTCCAGACATTAATATTTTAGATGCACTTTTCTCCCCATTATGCTTCCATTCCTTTTGGATTAACAATTATTTTAGCAAGCTACCAAAACAGGAATAGTTAAATAAGTTTAAAAAAGTACTGTATTTTAATGTACGCTGAGACCACTTAACCAAAGAATTTCAGCGCTACAAAATCTCAATATATATCAACAGCTGTTAGGAATTCCACCATCTAGAACTAAAAGTCGGGTTCCAAAAGCTTGTGCCAAAAAATTGTCAAATCAGTTACACTCTGTGGAATTCACATACTAAAAATATTGTGCTACGAAAAAACTGTTTTAATTATAGGAGAATCATAATGTGTAAAAGTTGAAAACAATATTCATTGCTTTAGCATTTGTATTTATGAAATATTTAGCTAATTTAAAAAAATAAATAAAGGGGCAATATAACAGGGCACATTTAAGCATAAAAAGTGCCTTTAATTCATTGTGCAATAATGTAGTAATATATTGGTTGTTTCTCAGAAAACATTATAATACAAGGGCATAACCAATGGAGGCACAATGGTGCAGACTTACAGGGCAGACATTCCGTTAGGTCAAATATATAAAGGGTGCCAGCAACACTCATGTTTAGCTCATTGGGTAAGATTCGCTCACTTTAGCCAAGCAGTGAAAGCAGCTATCTCTATGACAAATGTAACTTTTCCATATTGAACAAGCCAGTGGTTCCCAAACATTTACTTCAATGTCTTGGTGGACCACTTGAATACTGCTTAGGGTCTTCACGGACCAGATAAAGATTTTTCTGTCTGCTTTTTAATTATAATGTGCTCTGCTATACTGGAACAGAGTCTGTGCACTTACAATCAACAAATCATACAATCTATGCACTTTACCACTGCTTTTTCAGGCAATTTTATTCATTTTCTTAATTTTGTTTATTTTTATATTACAATCTCAGTTGTACTATCGACCAATTGCATGAGAGTAACTGACCACTGATGGACCACGGACCACAGTTTGGGAACCACGGTGCTAAGCTATGTTCTCCATTGCTTTGCCATGCCATCACTATCTTGTTGGGGCATGTTGTTGGTGTGTTTTAGATATGTTTGTAAAATAAAATGTAAAATAGCAATGCACTTTGGTATATTCATAAAACCAAGTCATGACCATTTAACTTAATCAAAGCCTTTTTAGCAAAATAACATAAAATAAAAATTTTTGGTGACATGCTCACAGAGATAGGAGGATGTAATGAGACAACATGGCAGCTCCCTAGTAGCAAGCAAATGGAAATTAAATGTATAGTGATTCTAAATAACTTCATATCATTAGGCAAATAGGACTATGAGATGAGATGCACAAGGGTATGTGCAAACTTAAAAAAACAAAGTTTGCATTTTGAAGAAAAGTGAAGGCTAGTGTGCTCCATGCTATCCTAAATAAGATAATGCCATGTTTTTTTAAAGTCACAAAAAATGCCATATAGGCCCTGTGCTGTGTAATTTTATATGTATTGTATTATTTCTGTTGTTGTGGGGCCCCTGCTTCACGCTGGCAGGAGATAAAAGGGAAAAGGAGCACCTATGGGCAGAAGAGCAGCTATGAAAAGGGTCTTGGGGAGGGGTGCTGTTATTGGATTGTAGATTGTAAGTCTGCACGTTTTCTTCTTCTGCTTCCTATGTGCTTTAGTGAAAACTCTGTGTACATTTGATTTTAAGCTCAAAGACAGGGCCCTTCATTCTCTTTTTTTCATTGTTTTGTTTTGAATTCAAATTACCCCTGTGTAGCGCTACAGAATATGTTGGCGCGTTACAAATAAAGGAAATAATAATGGGAAGGTGTCTACGGGAGGAAACTAAGTGTATTTGTATCGGGGGGGCAAGAACATTTATTGGGGGGGGGGGGGGGTTCTCCACCGGGGCCATTCATTCTCTAGCTCTGCTACTGCAGAGGAATGTTATAATTTATCACAGTTCTTATAGGGAAAGTTTTCAAAAATATATAATGCATATATTTAGTTAAGACATACATGCTTACCTTTCTCTCATTCATTTCACCATTACTGTGCATATAGTCACCCTAAAAATGAAAATATGTAAAAATAATTCACAATTGATCTTTGCATTAGCTTTGTTCATTTAGAGAAAAGCAATACACTTGTTCCATTTTGTAAGAAAAATCTATATGTAGACACAGAATAAATCTGAAAACTGTGAAATATGTTGTTGCATAAATGAAACAGTATCATAAAAGCATGGTACAAACTCAAAGATTAACTGCATATAAATACAAAAAAATTAATTATATATAGGATGACATGGTCTTGTCTAAAGAACCTGTGTAACGGGTTTCACACTCCATCCTGATACTCTTTTAATGAGATTATGTTTACCTATACATAATTTTGATAATTTGTATGCTGGTTGATTACTTTGAGTGTGCACTGCAATTGTTTCAGCTTTCTCCTGCTACATTCTTGGGCGTAGTTCTGGCATTTAACTTTGTCTTTATATGCAGTGTGAATTGCACTTTTCATTTTATAAAATATAGCTGTGTGGTCTTTAAAACTTAGATTTGAGCTTTAGTGTTACAGATCCTAACAGATACACATCTGTCTAACCCAATGAGGTTTCCAGGGAAGGGAGTGGATTTACTACTAGACATGTCTGTTTGCCTGCTGTGCCACTGCAGGTTTAGAGACACATTAGTACCACATATTAGGACAGCCTTTTAATGACTTTATGTAAGAAATTCAAGGTCACTTGAACTCGTCATTCAGTGTTATAATGGGGGTTGTGGTCTGTTTTTCCTAGGTTTATGCAACCTTTTTTGCCATATAACAGTTTTGTTTTTTCCTCTCTTTATCCAGCATAATAGAGATGAACTCCTGGGTCCTTCCCTGAGGCATTAATCTAACAACTAAAGAACACCATAACAATACAGTGGAGTGATCTCTTGAGGAAACTTGAGTTTCTCATATTTTTGTTCAAAATAAAACTAGTCTTACAGTAAATAAAAAGGTACTAGGTACTAATGTAGATAACCCACTTTTATAACAAATTGAAAAGAAATAATTTACACTGGAAAGTAGTGTACATTTTATATTCTATCACTGTTCTATTATAGGGAGAGTCTATATAGAGAAAATGAATAGACCAACAAAAAAATTGCACAATAAAAGTTTAACTTACATCATGAAGAGGATACGCTGCTTCGTAGACATCGTTCGCTATCAATGTTGTAATACCTTCAAAAGACATTGTATAGTTCTTTACTTTTCTATGCACAAAAAGCAAATTTCAAAACATTTGAACACCAAGTTTTAACTTTATATGCATTTATAAATATGAAGAGTAATTAAGCCAAACATGGCTAATGTAAATTATTGTTAGCTTGCACTCCTTAATAATAGTATACCTAAAATTTGATTTTAAATTGCATAATAATTGTAAAGCCTTTATTTTATTTTAATAAACAAAGCCTGACTTGATTTCCCATGTGAACTGTGATCTTACAGTATACCCACAGCAGGATTATACAACTTCTACCCATGACCCTGGTTTTATTGTTTGACCGCTATCATATCCCACACATAAATATAACCTCTGAGAAAAGCCATCCAGGTTCTCAAAATATCCATAATATCCTAAGCCCCAAGTTCCTGTCCTATAACTATTTAAACAGATTTGATATCACATGCATCCCATAACGATATACAATCTTGCTGAAGTTTACTTGGAAGTCTCTCTAAGTGGCTCTTAAATCCCCCATAAAAGCTTTATTACTTAAATCCAACACAATTAAGAGGTTGCTACTGCTACCTCCTATGAGCCACGGGGATCTCCAGGAATCACCCCTTAATATCTGCTTCACCCATGCACCCGGGTTTCACCCGAGATTACCTTATCAAAACCCATTACCTCCCATGAGTCTGGGTATCCTCTGAGATTCACCCATCAATACTATGGATCCACATAGTATCTAGAATTAAACCCTAAACCATGGGGTCCTTATGGACCCCCATGGTATCTAATATTAACCACCTTATCATGAGGATCCTTATGGATTCCCATGGCAACTAAAGTTAACCTACAGACCCCCATGGTATACTAAACTGTAACCATGGTAGTCCTCATGGATCCTCATAGAAACTAAATTTAGTCATTAACATGGGATTCCCTATGGACTCTACGGCACCTAAAATGAACTAAGCTGTATCTAGGCGGGCCCTACGGACTCCCATGGTAAACTAAACTGTCACCATAGATGGACTCCAATGGCATCTAAAGATCACTCTTATTGGCACCCTTCCTATCACCATGAGGTCCATATTGGACCCCTGTGGACCCTACCCCCACCCCCTTGGAGGTCCATAAGGACCTCCATAGTCCCTAACACTAAATACATTACCAAAACAAATTACACTGAAAAATAAATAGTACAGTAAAAACAAAAATTACAATAAAAATAAAACTACCAGTAAGGGGGGGAAATATACATTAACTATCTTTTTGATTCACAATACCTTGTTCTCACTCTTCAGCCCTGGATGAGTGGGCACTTCCATCTTGATTGAAGAATCAAAAAGCATAGGTAATATACATTTCTTCCCTTACCAATATAACTTTATTTTATTTTTGGTAAATTTATTTTTTCTTTTAAATATAACTTTTTTTAATTTAATTTTAATTTGATTTTATTATATTATTTTTTAGTAGGATTCACATGGTTCAAATATGGACCCCTGTGGTGGAGGAAGTGTGCAATGGGGTCCTTGAGGACTCCCATAGTATAGGAGATTCAGACTCAGAGTCTCCTGTGGGAATATTTTAGGCAGGCTGAGAGCACACATTAGAGTTAGAGAGCTACATGCAAACCCAGCTGAGTGTCAGTCAGTAAGTTTTATGGGATTTTTTTTTCAGAAGACATGGAATAGCTCTGCAAACTTGCTTTCAAAACTCAAGCAGCTATGAGCTAGCCTTATGGGAGTTCTTAGTCAGCATCTTATTCTTTCTGATATTTAAAGACCCCAGACAACATATTCCTAAATAAGTATGACACAACAACAACCAAAAATACCTATTCTTTGAAGCGCAGAAGTTTGCAATACTTTTAGTGACAGGATCCGAAAGGCATGACAGGTACCCCATAAAATTGCTGCAGCCCTATCTAGCAACCGCATATTACCACACTGGATAAGCTCTGTGCTACCCAGACATCCATAATGAAGTCTAGCAAAAAATGGGACTTTACAAAAGCACTACATCAAGCACAATCTTACAATGACAAGTGGATACCCTCTAGATCTACTACTGAAGTAACTTGCTCCAACTGGCAGACATTCAATTATCTACATTCTACAGAAAACCTTTCAGATACTTTGGAGCATTCTGGGATGTTTCCCATGCTGACCAAATCCCTGTTGGAAGAGCATACTGGCTCTCTGGCTGCCTCTGTCACTCGGGCTTCCCCGGGGGGAACATGAGAGGAACGACTGGATTGCCTCTTCTGGAGGCCAGAAAACGTATAAAGCCTCTTTGTCTACTGTGATCAATCTGTATGTGCTGCATTTCACTTTTTAACCCCATCCACACCCCTCTGATAGTTACAACGTTTAATTAATCATATAAATGTTAACTGGAGCAATGCAGTAATAATGTACTGCAATTTGCTGACCCAACTGATGGTGACAATGAACCAAGATAAAGCCCCCAGGACCAAACTCAGTATTGTCACCCTAGCCCAAAAAGGGCATAGGTTAGAAAGCTTTTCTTAATCTGACCTTGGCGCTGTCAATACTGTTACTTTTGCTTACGGACTGAATAATGGTCATTCAAACCACAATATCCCAAGATATATGTAATAAGCACTAACAAAATATATTAGGATAGAGACAACAACTCAACAACAACCCTACTACCTAACTCATTTTGTAAATCCCAGGACAGAGCTGTTGGACAGACTGCCCTGGCTTAAATCATTAGTGCAGGTTTGAATGGTACTAATTGACAACACCATAGCAGCTTTATAATGCCCAATGTCTTTGTATACTATTATTACATCTTTATATTTAGAAATATATATTTGCATCTAAAGCTATTAGATATGCTACTGAAATTGCATTACTACTGTTGTGATTTTGTACATACCTTCCTACACCTTATTCTCCTACCTTTGAATTCGCCACTACACTCCCCATCTACTGTCTGCCCACCCTATTTTCCTCTAACCCCCCCCCCCAAACAGTTTGGAATTTACCATCAAATTATACCAGAAAATCATATTTTATCTCTTTTTCATTTTCTGCACTGCGCCAAGTTGTAGATGTTTAATGCTGTGATGAAACAGTATTATATTATTTCATGCACCATATACTGTATTGGCCCGAATGTAAGCTACACTTCTTTTTCGATTTCCGATCTTGTAAATTACGGGTGGGGCTTATATTCGCGACCGTAAAAAAAAAATGATTGTTGATTTGCGGCTTGAGACTGTTGCGCAATTAGTTCTAATGTCTTTCATTGCTTTCCCCATATTTTACAGTGCAGTATTGATTTTTGCATTTACGGTGCTACATTTAACCCACTTGGGGGTCCGATTTGGAACCCGTAGGATTTTCTTTTACATTTGCCGTTTACGGGTGTAAGTGCCTGCGGAATTGTGGCAAGTGAATAGTGATTTGCGATTTTATCGATTGCAACGATTTTTGGCCTGTAACCTGCAAAAGTTACCATAGATACTGATTAGAAAGCCTGTTTCTATCAATTATGGCTGATATATGGTATATGGTAAAATAAAATCACAATTTTATTCCCTGAATCTAATTGACTTTTGTCTTTTTCTCTCCAATTTTAAGGGTACGGCTTATATTCGGATATTATCTTTTTTTATTTTTTTCCCTTAAATTTCACAGGTGCGGCTTATATGCGGGTAAGGCTTATATTCGGACTAATACAGTATATCATTCTAAAGAACATGTATATCCATGTAATTCTTTAATAAAACTAAGTTTGAAAAATTGTTGGAATTGCATGCTATAAAAAGCTGTGGGTTGGCAACATTTCTGGAACACATGCCCCTTACAGTCTTGAAATATCCCCTCCTTATTTTTTGAAGGCCCTCACACCTCTTTGGGAGTACATAGTCAGTAGTTCTGAATAACGCCAAAAAACCATTGCTATGTCACATGCAATCTAACAAGTATTTTTGGAATCTATTTCCATATGCCAAGCCAGCTCCTTTGCTACATTTGCTGAGTTAAATTTGCAATTAATATCTGTAACTGTAAAGGTAGTAAAATTACTGTTTAAATAAGACCAAAACTGATTATGGAAAGAATGTACAGACTGATTTAGTCAATTCACCTGCATCTGAAATACTATGTCAGCAAAAAAAATGTCTTATTGGTCCAAGTACCATGAAACACTGGAAAAATCAATATATAGATCATAAAATGCTAGACACATATTTTAACTCAAATGTGTCTCAACTGGATAGATTTATACATATATGCCATTGTGTGCAAGTTTTAAAAATAATAGATGTATTAAAATACCCCAAAAAAATACTATGTTTATATTCAGTCTCCATATAAATATATTGCAAAAGATAGTGCAATTATTCAAAGATGGTCTCCAAAAAGCAGAAGTTATAAATATCTGCTTTAAAATGTAATAATTATAAATATTTCTGTCTGTAAGCACCTGCTCCCTTTTAAAATGTATCTTTTATTTTACCAAGCCCGCCAACTCTTTAATAACTGACGTTTGAACAGTGTGTTTTCAACAACTATCACATATATAGTTGTGAGCATACGAGCTTGCTTAAGCCGTTGCTCACGCTTGCGAGGGCCGCAGTTGCTGGCATGGAGCGCCGAAGGCGCTCCATGCCAGCAACTGAGGCCCTCCTGGTCACCAACTGGATACTCAATCACTGTATTTACCTGAGCCCGCGGCCCCTCGCGTCGCGCTAATAAAAAACCGGAAGTGGGTGTACCAGAACTCACTGCACAAAACTTCAAGTCCCAGAATGCTCAGCAGCACAAGCAGTAGCCACTCAGCACATTAGGGGGCGAGTCTAATATATAATATAGCTGTGTATGTAAATCTGTCTCACTCTGCAAAAACAAATGGAAAGATAGAACTGTTTTTTTAAAGTTTATGTGTCACATTTAATGTTTATATATTTAAATATTGTGGTAGGGAGGATTATCTCTGAGGACCTGGACTTTTATGTGAAATCAATATACTCTAGATGGCTTCTTATTTACATTATACAACATATATATATATATATATATATATATATATATATATATATACACATTATATTTATATAATATATTTATTTATTTATATATACACACATTATATTATATATATATTTACACATTATATATATATATATATATCACATCACATATATAGTTGTGAGCGTACGGGCCGTTGCTCACGCTTGCGGGCTCGCGTAGCGAGGGGCGCGGGCAAGGGCCTCAGTTGCTGGGATGGAGCGCCGAAGGCGCTCCATCCCAGCAACTGAGGCCCTTGCTCGCAGCGTACAGCCCGTTGCTCACGCTGAGGCCCTGCAGCCACCTCCTCCCCACAATACCCCGCCGCTGGAGAGAGGGAGCAGAACTCCATGCCCCATTACACCCATCAGACTACTTACATTAATTGGAGCATCTCAATTCACCTCCGCCATGTCTCCCCTGCCTGCACATTTTCTGAACAGCTTCGATGAATGTAAGTAGTCTGATGGGTCTGATCGGGCCCATGAAGGCCTGGCCTTGGGGGACATGAAGGCTTAGCCTGGGGGGACATGGCATCATGGGCTGGAGGCCATAAACGTCGCAACGCAAATAACACGGCACACACATTACGACACTCGCAAACACCATACCACACACGTTCACACGCATTACGGCCTCGCAACACTCGGACGCAACTCGCGAACATTACAAAATTAAAAACACAATACATACACACAGCACATACATAAAAAACTTACCTACAGCAACAGGAAGCATCCAGGACCTCAAAAATGCAACTTACACCTTCGTTTCAATAAAAATAAAAGAGTTTGGACAATAAAAAATTTGATATGCGAGAGAAAAAATGGCCGCCGAACAAAACGAAAACGAGGCTACAGCACTCTCAACACGTAAAAAACACCACAACACACTCGCAAAACAACACCCGAAACTCGAAAAACACCACGAAGCACCGACGGCTAATCCGCAAACACCCATAACACAGATAACCCGCCATTTTACGCCAATGCAGAAGTACACCACTACGCTAACGGTTTGGTCTCGCGCACGCACACTCTTACACTGCACGCATTCATCACGCTTACACAGCAGCTACACGCCACTAATGCTGCAGCAATATGAAAACAGATTGTCAGCTCTTCAACACAATGCTTCAAAATAGGTAAAGTATATTCATTTATTCATCTACTATATATTTTAGTATTACACACCAAACAGCATTAGCTCACTTACAATTTGATTGCCGTCATTTTTTGACGGGCAATTCGCTAGTTTCTTTATAACTAGAAATGGTCTCATATGGAATATAAACATTATACAACAATAATCAGATTGCTGTGTGCCTTATTCATTATTTATTACTTGGAAAAGAATAATTAAAAATAAATAAAGTCTTGGAGAAATGTATCCTATTGGTAACACGTTAGCTATTTATTTTTTTTGCTAACAATTTAACAAACTCTATTATGATTTCTAAGGACAAAAACCATGGGTGTAGGAGCCAAAGAAAATCTGGGGGGATACCACATCAAATAAAAACACCACAAAACTGCTTCCTTACAAATAAACACACACATTGAAAAATCTGTCTGGGATCTGTCCCCCTCATCCCCCGATCTCCCCCAGTTCCTACACCCATGGACAATATGATACTTTCTACAAAACAAATGAGAATGTTTTGCTAAAATATAAGACATCTGAAAGAAAATCTTATAAATCTGAAAAGCATTTTTGAAGATATTCCCCCTTATACAGTTGATATATAAACTGTCACCTGGTGAAAACTTCTGCTCTTTAAATTGTCTTTATTATTTTCTGAGAAATCGATTGATCTGCACCATAATTTTACCCTTTTAACCAAGCAGCCTTTCATGTTTAGTAAATAGCACAATATTTTTGCCTACAGAATATAATTTGAAGCTTTTAATGGTAGCTAATTTCTTTGTGTGAGATAAATCTGACAGGAGAAATACTTCTGAAGTGTTTTAATCATTTTATAGTATAATCTGCAACTCGTTGACAGATATGCCTCAATATTTAATATAAAAAGTGCAGATAAATACAGTCTAGCATATTTTCAGCCATGAGAATGTGTCCATTTCCAAAACATTAAGTATAGTGTAAAAGATTGAAAGATAAAAGAGGTTTTTTTTTTGCTTACCCATACTGTATTTGGCCTTTGCACAAGACGTCCGCTTCAAAATCTCATGCACCTAGTATAAAGAAGTTTGAATTAAAAAGAATATACACACATAGCACCATTAAAATATATGTATTTAATCCAAGTTTGATAGTATTAAGATTTTTTGCTTAAGGGTAGAAAATAAGATAAAACATAAATGTTATAATTATAATAAAAAATGTACTTATTGTTATTGTTGTCTATTTACTTCTTATTTTATATTTTACTTATGCCAGATTTAAAAGCTTATATTCTGTTCACAGTGGTGATATAGCATCTATAACTGCCAGTATATTCATTTGGTCTAATGGAATGTGCATTCATTTACAAGAACAAACACTTCTGAAAAAGTAACAAGCAGGATCAGCTAACAAAAGAAAATAGATCCCTGCAGTAATGTATAAGTAGGGAAAAAAATCTAAAAATGCAAAGAGTGTGTTTATTTTATTTGCCTATTATCAAGTTTAGTTATTAAAAGAGCAAATAGAAAATAAAATTACCACAATGTATGTCTGTTGTATTCCATGAGAATCAGGTCTTTTACATATATACACTATCAACTGAGCATAACACATTGGAATTCACTCTCCTTATAGGAACAGCAGACACACAAATAGACATCCTTGTACTAAATAGAATTAATAAATTCATTTCTGGCAAAAGTTTAGCAGTGCATTAGTAGATAGTTACAAAAAGTATATTATTAAACAACTCACAATGTTGTACATATACTGTATATCTGCATGCATAACACTATGAAAAAGTATACCATTAATGACGCAGGATGAATTTAGTTGGAAGTCAGCATTTATAATTTTGCTAGCTAAATTAGCAGATTATGGCACCAATAGAGGTGTGACAGGTTTAGAGTCCATTGTCCCAAGCTATTAGTTTCCTCGCCATCTGGAAATGTATCACCTAGATGCACCTCTCTGTTGCTATGTTTACATATAACAAATATAAAGGGAGCCAGACCATTGAAGGAGATATGTGAGGAGTCTCAACCAAAGCCATGCAGAATGAAATCAATCAGACATACTTACTATTCGACTGCGGGTTGCATTGTCAAAAAATGTTTCCTTGTCTTTAATGTTGTATCTAAAAATGTGAAGAAAAATAGTTAAGATTTGGTCCATACCTTGTTATTTATTTTTTTGCAGACTTATGGTAAGAAAGTTCGAATGGATTTCCAATATATGCAGGATTGTGTCATTAACCACTTTGTATAGTAATATAAACAATGGTCAACAACGTCTGGGCATTCAGCATGAAATTAGCATAAATATAACATATTGCGTTAAAGGGCCACTGTAGTGGTCAAACAATAAGGTTTATTTTGTTAATTTAGTAACTGTTTAGGCAAGATATGAAGAAAGGAGTGGAGGGATGCAGAACTGCTTTAGTCCAAAATAAAAAAAACTTCAAATTGAACTTTTAAGAAATAAACCGAGTAATATTATTTAAATATTGATTTCATTGCTAATGAGTTATGAAATACACATATTTAACTCTATTCTGTGAAACTACAGGGATACTTTAATAAAACAAGCAAAATAAGTGAATAAAAGGTGGTCTGAAATGTATCATTTGCAGCCCAATGGAGGTTAAAACAATAGTGCAGTACCCAGTGGCCATAATCTAACAAGCCAAAGTTGCTTGACTGCGGTGAAATTCCTTAGTTACGGTTGGATTCAGCACTATTGTTTTTTTGAAAAAGTATTTTACTATAAAAAATATAACTAGTACTACAGTCAGATAAAAAAATATATATTTTATGCATGTAATTTAACCTCGATTTTACTGCTTCTGGACAGGTGTTGTTATTATTAGTACACTAAATATCCAAAGCAAAAATGTTATGCCTATTATACATAAGGATGAAGCCAAGAACTCTTAAAGTCCTGTCCAAAAACATGGTCTATTGTGTATATGCTATCACTAAATTGTGACAGATCACCTAAAATTAGACCATTAAAGATTGGCTTTTAGTGACCATTCATAGGAAAGGTAAACCACCAAATACTTGATACTATAGTTGTGTCTCAGCTCTTTCGAAGCATGTGTCTTGTTTCTAAAATGTCATCACATTGTATTTTAGAGCTTATGAGAAAGGCTTATGATAAAAGTGGAAACATTCTGGAGCAGGAAAACAGCAAATAGCAAAAAAAAAAATGTTTGTTTCACTGGGACGTTTTCTGTTATAAATAGGTATAAATGTGTTCTTTCACATTGTACCACTTTTACTTGTCTACATGTGCCCTCATACATGAGAAATCAACGAAAATGAGCAAATGTGGTACTATGTAAGTGTTTCTATTCACATATTGCACATATAACCATTATTACATTTTGGGGACAACTTAGGAAAGCATCGCTGCTGATAATCACAAAATGTATTCATGGGGCTTAAGAGGATCCCTATTATTTATTTAACTGAATTAAGTTCTAACCCCTTCCCTGTTGTGCCATTTATTTTTAAAAAGCTACATTTTACTGATCAACTATAATAGTTCTGGTATGTGTATAACGCTCCATGGGAGCGCACGCACATACCAGCAACCATTATTCCGTACACCTGGCTGTGCGCTTGCCAATTGTATGGAAGTGTGCACACACGTAGTGCGCAGCTACAGCCGTGCAAGCGCAGCGTGTGGGGGAAGGGGGGGGGGGGCACAGAAGGGGAGAAAAGAGACACAAATGGGAGGAAAGAGACACACAGTTGATGGAAGAGGCAGGAAATAGACACACGGGGGGGGGGAGGTGAGGGAAAGAGACACACAGGGGAGGAAAGAGACACAAAGGGAGAAAAAGGGGGGAGACACGCGGGGGAGAGACACACAGCGGAGGGAAGGGATAGAAAGAGACACACAGGGGGAGAAGAGACACACAGGGGAGGGAAGGAGAGGTGAGACACACACAGTGGAGGGAAATGTAGGAAACAGACACACAGGGGAGGGAAAGAGACACACAGGGAAGGCAATGGGGGCAAGAGACACACAGGGGAGGGGAGGGGGAAGAGACACACATGGGAGGGAAGAGGGGTGGAAAGAGACACACAGGGGAGGGAAGGGGTGAAGAGACACACAGGGGAAGGTGAGGAAAGAGACACACAGGGGAGGGGGGAAGAGACACACAGGGGAGGGAAGGGGGGGAAAGAGACATACAGGGGAGGGAAGGGGGGGAAAGAGACATAGAGGGGAGGGAAGGGGGGGAAAGAGACACACAGGAAAGGGTGAGGAAAGAGACACACAGAGGAGGGAAGGAAAGAGACACACAGGGGAGGGGAGGGGGAAAGAGACACACAGGGGAGGTAGGGAAGGGGGGGGAAAAGACACAGGGGAGAGAGGGAAGGGGGAAATATACATTGGGGAGTGGAGGGAAAGGAAAGAGACACAGGGGAGGGGAAGGGGGAAGATACACACAAGGGGGGAAGAGACAAACAGAGGAAGGAGGGAAGGGGGAAAAGAGACACAGGGGAGGGAGGGAAGGGGAAAGAGAAACAGGGGAGGGAAGGGGGGAAAGAGACACAGGGGAGGGAAGAAGGGAGGAAGAGACATACAGGGGAGGAAAGGGGGGAAAAGAGACATACAGGGGAGGGAAGTGGAACAGGGACACAGGGGAGGGAAGGGGGGGAAAGAGACACACAGGAGAGGGTGAGGAAAGAGACACACAGAGGAGGGAAGGAAAGAGACACACAGGGGAGGGGAGGTGCGAAGAGACACACAGGGGAGGGGGGAAGAGACACACAGGGGAGGGAAGGGGGGGAAGAGACATACAGGGGAGGGAAGGGGGGAAATAGACATACAGGGGAGGGAAGGGGAAAAGAGACACGGGGAGGGAAGGGGGGAAAGAGACACACAGGAAAGGGTGAGGAAAGAGACACACAGAGGAGGGAAGGAAAGAGACACACAGGGGAGGGGAGGGGCAAAGAGACACACAGGGGAGGTAGGGAAGGGGGGGGGAGACACAGGGGAGAGAGGGAAGGGGGAAATATACATTGGGGAGTGGAGGGAAAGGAAAGAGACACAGGGGAGGGGAAGGGGGGAAGATACACACAAGGGGGGAAGAGACAAACAGAGGAGGGAGGGAAGGGGGAAAAGAGACACAGGGGAGGGAGGGAAGGGGAAAGAGAAACAGGGGAGGGAAGGGGGGAAAGAGACACAGGGAGGGGAGGGGGAAAGAGACACACAGGGGAGGTAGGGAAGGGGGGAAAAGACACAGGGGAGAGAGGGAAGGGGGAAATATACATTGGGGAGTGGAGGGAAAGGAAAGAGACACAGGGGAGGGGAAGGGGGAAGATACACACAAGGGGGGAAGAGACAAACAGAGGAGGGAGGGAAGGGGGAAAAGAGACACAGGGGAGGGAGGGAAGGGGAAAGAGAAACAGGGGAGGGAAGGGGGGAAAGAGACACAGGGGAGGGAAGAAGGGAGGAAGAGACATACAGGGGAGGGAAGGGGGGGAAAGAGACATACAGGGGAGGGAAGGGGAAAAGAGACACAGGGGAGGGAAGGGGGGGGGAAAAGACACACAGGAGAGGGTGAGGAAAGAGACACACAGAGGAGGGAAGGAAAGAGACACACAGGGGAGGGGAGGTGCGAAGAGACACACAGGGGAGGGGGGAAGAGACACACAGGGGAGGGAAGGGGGGGAAGAGACATACAGGGGAGGGAAGGGGGGAAATAGACATACAGGGGAGGGAAGGGGAAAAGAGACACGGGGAGGGAAGGGGGGGAAAGAGACACACAGGAAAGGGTGAGGAAAGAGACACACAGAGGAGGGAAGGAAAGAGACACACAGGGGAGGGGAGGGGCAAAGAGACACACAGGGGAGGTAGGGAAGGGGGGGGGAAAGACACAGGGGAGAGAGGGAAGGGGGAAATATACATTGGGGAGTGGAGGGAAAGGAAAGAGACACAGGGGAGGGGAAGGGGGGAAGATACACACAAGGGGGGAAGAGACAAACAGAGGAGGGAGGGAAGGGGGAAAAGAGACACAGGGGAGGGAGGGAAGGGGAAAGAGAAACAGGGGAGGGAAGGGGGGAAAGAGACACAGGGGAGGGAAGAAGGGAGGAAGAGACATACAGGGGAGGGAAGGGGGGGGAAGAGACATACAGGGGAGGGAAGGGGAAAAGAGACACAGGGGAGGGAAGGGGGGGAAAAAGACACACAGGAGAGGGTGAGGAAAGAGACACACAGAGGAGGGAAGGAAAGAGACACACAGGGGAGGGGAGGTGCGAAGAGACACACAGGGGAGGGGGGAAGAGACACACAGGGGAGGGAAGGGGGGGAAGAGACATACAGGGGAGGGAAGGGGGGAAATAGACATACAGGGGAGGGAAGGGGAAAAGAGACACGGGGAGGGAAGGGGGGAAAGAGACACACAGGAAAGGGTGAGGAAAGAGACACACAGAGGAGGGAAGGAAAGAGACACACAGGGGAGGGGAGGGGCAAAGAGACACACAGGGGAGGTAGGGAAGGGGGGGGAAAGACACAGGGGAGAGAGGGAAGGGGGAAATATACATTGGGGAGTGGAGGGAAAGGAAAGAGACACAGGGGAGGGGAAGGGGGGAAGATACACACAAGGGGGGAAGAGACAAACAGAGGAGGGAGGGAAGGGGGAAAAGAGACACAGGGGAGGGAGGGAAGGGGAAAGAGAAACAGGGGAGGGAAGGGGGGAAAGAGACACAGGGAGGGAAGGGAAAAGAGACACTGGGGAGGGGGGAAAGAGATACTGGGGGAAGGGGGAAAGAGACACTGGGGAGGGAAGGGGCAAACAATACACTGGGGGGAAGGTGGGGAAAGAGACACTGGGGAGGGAAGGAGACACAGGAGGGAAGGGTGGAAGAGGCACTGGGGAGGGGGGAAGAGACAATGGGGAGGGAAGGGGGAAGAGACACTGGGGAGGGGGGAAAGACACTGCAGGGGAAGGGGGGAAAGAGACACTGGGGAGGGAAAGGGGGAGGAGACACCAGGAGCTAAAGGGGGCAAAGAGAGACAGGGAAGCGAAATGGAGTGAAAAAAGACACAGGGGAGGGGCGGGAGATGCAAAAAATGATACCGTCATTTTTGATGGGCAATTTACTAGTAATATTATAATATGTATAATGTAGTGACTTCATTTTAATTTACACTGAGCTGTGATCTATATCTCCGTGCATGCTCAGTAGGCCTTAGAGCAGAGGAATGCAGGTGGCAACTTACATCTAAGTTGCACCACTTCACAGGGGCCATTTCTATTTAGTAAATCTTGCAACATTTGAGTTGCTATGAAGGTCAGTCAGTATACTGCGATAGCGCATTGCATATCACACTAGATGAGTTTAATCTCTGTCATACTAATACATGCCCCCCCCCCAAAAAAAAAACAATTGGAGAAATAACCACAGAAATTTGGAAGAATAGCTAAAGAGAAAACTATTGCAAGGGAACAAAATTAGATGAATATTAGGAATACAAATTAGGAATAAATGGGAAAAAAAGAACAAGTTAATAAATCACTAAGATAAATTAAGCACATTGTAAATTGGTATAATTTTGGCAAGTGTTTGTATTAATTATTAAAAGGTACTCCTCATTGTGCTTAATTGTCCTATAGTGGGAGCTTCAAGATTAGCCTCTAAGTTCTATTAACAATCAGTACTTCTTTGATCTCTTGGCTTCTAACAAGCACGGCCGGCCTAAAAAATAATTTATTGACTTTAAAATGCAGGGGATTCTACAATACACATAACCTTTTTTTTATTAAAAAAAACCCTCCTTCTTGTTTCCTGATTTACACACTAGGTAACAATCAGTGACAATCCCTAAGCATTATATTGAAGATATATACAATTATCATAAAATACAAAACACAACTTTCACACATTACATATCAACAAAGCTCTTTTAACTTTTTATAGTAATTTTAGAAGTTAATTGATACCCAATATACAGTTCTTAATAAGACATTTGATTATATCTATTTAACTTCATTATGCTTTCTGAACACTTCCTCAAGTCCAGGGTGCTAAAAGTAAAATAAATAAAAGCTATACGTAGATAAGAGGCGGTAAAGACATCTATGCTGGTGGCAATTTTTTTCTTATGATGCAACACTAACATGAACAGCAAAAGGCTCAGTCATGCGCACACAAGAACTTCCCTTGTGCGTGCACATGAAGACACCTGCATTACTCAGGTGTTATGGCCAGAGAGGAGAAGGTGTTATTTAGGCCTGGGGCAAACTCAAAATGAAAAGATAAGAAATCATAAATGAAATCATAATGATATACTCAAAGACACCTGTACATTCAAAGGTTGTAAAAGAAAAGTGCACAAAGGCAGAGACTTGAAAGTACATGCTTAGACAGGAGGCTACTTAAGCCCACCAAGGAGCATATTCATCATAGGTTTTTATTTCATAAGATAATAAGGCAAGTTCTCATGTTATTCTTTAGAGACTATTTATCAAAAAAACATTACTTAGGCTCAAGTAACCTTTGATGAGTAAATCTTAGAAGGGCACATTATGTGAAAATTATATTTTATTATTGTAATTCCTATATTAAAATTGGTAAATTCCTTTCTTTATGATGTGATACTTTGTCAAAGAATGTCTTATGGGTTAAACAACTGCTTTGTTCAAGCATTTACAATGTAGTCTGTAGATCTCATTGACCAACAGAGTGCAAGCCCCCAAGAACAGTTAAGCTTCGGAATAAGTTTTTATGATCTGATTTATTTAAAAAAGGAAAACACACTGTGACTCATTATCAAATAACCCCTTTTTGATGCAACAAAGTAAAAAAGTATTTCCATGTCCCTTTAAGCCTTATAAAAACATATTTTATAACAGACATCAACTTTAAAAAATGCTTTGAAACCCATGTAACCAGAGACAATAAAGAATCATTCTATGACTTTATTTGTGTTATGGACAAAACACAGAGGACTAAAGGCTACTAGAGTAGTGTTTCAAAACTCCAACTTTCATGGACGACCAACAGCACATATTTTAGGGATATCCCTGCTTGGGTATAGGTGAACTAATCAGTTACTCATTCATTCTGATTAACCACCTGGGCTTAATCAGAGTTATCATTGAAATTGGGCCTGTTAGTGGTCCCCAAGGACATCAGTAAGAATCCTTGCATTGTGATCCTCTTATCAATGTATAAACACTGAATTGTTGAAAGATACTAAAACACAGAGGGGAGCCTTTTGATAAAATGTTAGAATCTTCAACATTAAGCACCTCTTTGGTACAGAGTCCCTTTATAAGAGTGCCCAATGGGGAATGACTATGTAAAGAATGTGTAGTCCCTGTCATTATAACCATTTCAGAACACAGAGGTAACTATGCGAAACTTGCAAAACAGTTTTCTGTGTACGTAGATTAACTGTTCAAATCCATGTTACATACTTTTTAAATTATGTTAATTCAAACCACTCCAGTCTTCATATGAAATGGATAATATTGACATGCAAAGCTGTTAAAAACTAAAACAATCCATACTCACAAATGCATTTTTTCTCTGGAAAAAGGATAAGATAAATGTTTCATCCTTGTATTTTCACTTAGTTGTGGCACATTGGGCTGTAAAGGCTTTGTACATTTATTCCATATTGCGTAGAGTTTTACGAGGATCCCACTTTCTTGCTTAACTTCATACATCTGAACAACAGGATTAGAAGAAAATAGAACATATTAAAGATGATGTAAAAAAATCCATATAAGCAACAAAAATATTTAGCAAATAATGTCCAACCCTTATTAACAGGCCTAGTCAAGTATTCACACATGTTCTATGCCTTGTTCGGTGGTAGACCACTGAATTATATCCAGAAAGTACATTGGGGGATACACCCACGATTATCATCCAGACTTTCTGAATACTTGAAAGGGATCTATCTGGAAAAAATAGCACATTTCTATCTGCCAATTATTTGTTCACATATGCAGATGGTGATATCTATAAAAATAAATATACTATTTTGTTCCAAACAATATTTACAAATAAAAAGTTATAAATAAAAATATTTTATGTATTTAATTAGAGAAATGTGAAGTGCTCCCATCTTGAATGATTATCATATGTACACATTTAACCCATGGCTGTGTGCTCTGCCAATAATATAAGTTGACATCAACAACAAGGTCAGAATGCAAGAAAGCTGACATTGGAGGAAAGAGAAAAAAGAGAACCAAATAAGAGATATACACTAGACTCATCTTCCGTACACATCGTTCAGTGTCGGCATCACCTCTCTGTCAATCACTCCACTGGCTTCTCTTAGCCTCAAAAATACAATTTAAAATCATGACCCTAACTTACAAAGCCCTCAACAATAACACTCCCCCATCTCTGCTCTCATCTCCAAATACTCCCCCACCGCCCTCTTTGTTCTGCTAATGACCTGCTTCTATCTACAACTCGTCACCTCCTCTCACTCCCGCCTCCAGGTTTTTTCTCGTGCTGCCCCTAGTCTCTGGAACTCCTTGCCTCGCTCCACCAGATTATCCTCTTGCCTCAAAACATTTAAAACCTCACTTAAAACGCATCTCTTTAAAGAAGCGTATCACCTTCCATCCTAACACGCTTATCACATCTCTCTCCCTCTTTTACCGCACACTATACCTTAGATTGTAAGTCTGCGAGTTTCTATCCTTAGTATTTTGGGAATGCACCATGGACATTGGATTCCTAGCTCAAAGACAGGGCCCTCCTTGCTTTGCTATATGTTAATTTGTATTTATCTTTGTCTGAACTTAACTTATGTACAGCACTACGGAATATGTTGGCGCGTTATAAATGAACTATAATAATAATAATGATTCAAATGGGGACATAGACAGATGTGAATATATAAGAAGTTCAAAGAAGGGTTGATAAATAAATATGGCTATATTAGTATGGGAGAGAGACACAGCGGTTCAAAAATGGTTGGCAGAGGTAAGGGACTATATAATAATTTATTACACTATGAATATATATTTACAGTTCTAATTAAAGGACTGCATACATATTTAAACCAGATAACTTAATTTGTTTGTCCTTAACACTTCAATGCAATTGCCATATACAATTTACACTTCACTTACTTGTAAAAAGCCCCCAGCAAGAAGACGGTGACATGTTGTATGTCTGAGTTCACTGAGATGCTAACAGTATGAAGACCCTCCCCTTTGGGAGTGGCATTAGGCCAAAAGTTTGAAACATGGCAGCCTGCTCAAGAGGGAACAGCAAGAAAAGGGGAGGTTCCAGAAGCCCCCAAAGTAACAGATTCTCAGTTTCTATAGCCCTTCTCATTGTCACTGTTCACTCATGCAGTTTACCATATTTCACATTTGTGCCCCAGGCTACCATCTTTCACATTTGTAACCCAACCACAATTTAAGGTCTTTACATTGCCACTGTCCCCAGGAGCTGTGAATATGTTACTCTTCTTAGAAGTAAGTGAAGTGTAAATGTAGATGAAAATGACAGTGAGAATAAAATTAATTTAGTAACCTTTAACCAATGTATCATTTGCAGCATGTTTGTGCTGTTGGATGAATGGGTTTATGATTTGATGTAGGATGTCACAGTGAGATTAATATATACATTTAAAATGCTGGGTTCAGTATGATGTAGGGAGATTCACTGGCATAGTGTTGAAAGGACATATTTACTATATTTCGGACTGTCTTATGTTAATGGACATAAATGTCACTCAAAAAATTTGATAATTATGTATTACTGAACAAAAGATAAGTACTCTCAAAAGAATATTCTGAAAAATGAAAACTTATAATACAGAACTTCATGATTTTGATTGCCCTACCAGTGTATAGGAAAGGATCTCCACAAAACATGGCCACTAACCTTAAGGAGTTATTAGCTGAAGGGAAGAATATCTACTATGTCTAAAACTGTGAAATACAGTAAGCTTATGCTTTAAAGCAGCCATGTTTAAAATGGTTTGGATTGACAGAGTGATGGTGCATTATGTGGCCTCATTTGCATGTCCCGCCCAGTTTTCCCAGAAATGCAGTGCATATACTGTATTTCTGAGAAATTTGAGCAGGAAATAAGTTTTTATCAACTTATTTTTAGACATTCAAATAGAATCACTAATGTACTATTCCTTATTTGTACTACAAATATATATAAATATATACAAAACTGTCATCTTAATTTGAATCTAATGGAAGAGGAGAAGGGGACATCATGTACAGGTCAATGTATATATATATATATATATATATATATATATATATATATATATATATATTTATATTGCTATATATATATATATATATATATATATATATATATATATATATATATACCGTATATAAAGTACACTTAATTTTCAATATACACAGTTATAATAAACATACCTTTTTTGTGGGCACCTTAATTTTTAGAAATTCTGCTTCACGACTAAGTACATGCCAAGGAGCATGAACCCGAACAAAATTCATTCCTTGGTTCTTATTCTGAAAGGAAAAGAAAATATATATTACTTTTTACTTTCACTTCACTGAGTGATATTTACAAAGCTATTACAAGGTCTTTGATGAAGAATGAGATTTACTGAGTATCACAGTGGCGGTCATGTATATCATGCTATTCAATGTGCATTATTTCCTTTGGGTAAAAATTGCTGTCACCGCCCTTCACACCTCACTTTATCGTCATTTACTACTCTGTGATGAGGTGTGAAGGGCTGTGATGGCAATTTTCCCCATAGAATAAAGTGCATATTAAATACAGGGATGCACATTATAGCACACAGTGAATTGCCACACTCCTCACAGTCTCTATGATAATTTAGTACATATCCCTCCCCACTGCAGCCTCTATGATAGTTTAGTAAACACTAGGGCTGGGAGACTAATAATTTTTAATTGCAATCAATTGCGCAATTCATTCTTATTTATCGCAAAATTAATTGTGTCCTGTAAAAGCTTACCCTAGTGTTTATTTTTGCTGCCTATTTACTGCACTGCTTTAATGACACATCACTTGGAACGCTAGATCGCAAATAAAGTCTAACCTGCAATTGAAAAAAGTATCACGTTTCTGTCAAAAATATTATGAATGCTAAATAGGACTCTTGAGGCATTTTTTTAAAACACTTATTATAGCCGAAGCAGCAATTAAACACACAATACTGTACTTTAAAAGCATGGGAAGGCATGGAAACAAATTAGAATTAATTGAACAGTCTCAAACCCACAAATATGCAATAAAAAATATTATTCTTAAATGCTATTTCTGAGTAATATCGATCCCTGGACTCAAGGGGTTAATTGATATCATGAGACCCACATGGACTAAAACAGATGATCTCATGTATTTTATAGAGTGCTAGATTGCGAGCACAGTCATCAAATTTTACTTATTGGCAATAATAATGTCTTAGGCCCTCATTCAATTGCAATTTGGCCAATTGAATAGGCATCTAAATAAGCACATAACTAAAAAATTTTAAAGAAGTTTTTAGTTAGTAAAAATCTATCCAAGAGCAAGGTTTTCACTAACTAAAAACTTCTTTAAAAAAAATATGCTATGTGCTTATTTAGGGCCCTATTCAATTGGCCAAATCGCAATTGAATGAGGGCCTTAGCCTCTGATTGCACATTACATGTAACTTCCATGTTTTACGGATATCGTGATGACGGTCTCATTTACTATTGGCTGTGTCTAAAAAGTAAATTACAGGCTTGCTTAAATATTGTCAGATCATATGATCACGCCCCCTGAAATCCGACTTAAAAAGGCAGTGTTTACAAGCTCAGCCTTATTGTTGGAAATTGCAAGCTCGAGTCAATAGAATACACCAGCACCAGTCAAAAGCACCAGCAGCCAAATTTATGAATTTGAGGAATTTGTGGGCTTCAAATAGAATAGGGCCCATATTCCATAGCTCTAAATAGGGTAGATATAAGTCAAAAACAATTAGTAAACACCCCACATTGTATGTGCTAATATTTGCGGATTATAATGATGTCCACAAAGGCAGCTAAACTTTCAAGTACGTTGCAATAACAAAGTATATAACCATGTATTATAATGTCAATTAAAATACAAGTAATAAGTTCCATATATATATACTGTTTTCACTTGCCACAAAAATATTATATAATAGGATATGCAAATTAACTTAAATATTTAGAGACATGGGTTATTAAAGGTAAAACATGACTTCTATTATTACAATCTTCTGAATATGGATAGCAAATATAATAGAACTTAATAATCTTAAATTATACTACATGACTAACATTTCCATGTAAGCAGATAAACATTGCTCACTAATTCTTCACTGCTTAGTACATACAGGTCTGGATTTTTAGCTATAGCACCCCTAAGTATCTCATTTGCCCTTCCCCTTCATAATCTTGATTGTTTTTAATCCATAGCCAATGAAAAAACATATTCAATAATTCATTTATTTTCAAACATCAGTCTCAACTGCTGCTGGTCTCAACCCACTTTATGAAAGGAGGAGACTGGAGGCTGATACTCTAATCTTTGAAAGTGAATATAACATTGAATATTGTATACATATATAATTACTAGTCGTATTACATGTGTCTCTTCCTGCCCTCTCCCTCTCCTGTGTCTCTTCACCCCTCTCCCTCCTCTGTGCCACTACCCCCCCCTCCCTCCTCTATGACTCTCCCCCCTCTCCCACCCTTGTGTCTCTTTACCCCCTCTCCCACCCTTGTGTCTCTTTCCCCCTTTCCCTCTTTTGTGCCTCTTCGCCCCTCTCCCTCCCGTCTCCTATCTCTTTGTCTCTTCCCACAACTCCCTCCCATCTCTCTTCCCCATCTCCCTTCCCTGTGTCTCTTTCCTCCCCTCTCCATCCCCTCTCCCTCCTCTTTTTCTCTTCCCACCATCTCCCTCCCCTGTGTCTCTTCCCCCTCTCCCTTCTCTGTGTCTCTTCCCACCTCTCCCAATCCTGTGTCTCTTCCACCCGCCCCCTCCCCTGTGTCTCTTTACGCCTCTGTCTCTTTCCTCCTTTCCCCTGTGTCTCATTCCCCCATCCTCCCTCCCCTGTGTCACTTCCCCTTCTATGTCTCTTTCCCCCTTTCACCTGTGTCCCTTTCCCCCTCCTTCCTCCCCTGTGTCTCTTTCCCCCTCTGTCTCATTTCCCTCTTTCAGACAAATCGCGGTCCACTGGAGAAGGAAATGGCAACCCACACCAGTAACTTTGTTAAAAAAACTCTATGGACAAGCACAACCAGAGACATAATGCAACAGCAATGAAGTGGTTGGGTCAAAGCTGGAAGGACACACAGCTGCGGATGTGTCTGGAGGGGAAAAGAAAGGGGAAAAGAAAGTCAGGTAGTGCAAAGAACAATTCAGCATAGGAACCTGGAATGTTAGAACTATGAACCAAGGTAAACTGGACGTGGTCAAACATGAGATGACAAGGCTAACCATCGATATCCTTGGAATTGGTGAACTTAAATGGACTGGAATGGGACATTTCACATCAGACAACCACCAAATGTTCTACTGTGGTCAAGAATCCAGCAGAAGAAATGGAGTAGCTCTCATAGTCAATCAAAGGGTGACCAAAGCAGTGCTTGGTTACAACCTAATAAACGACAGAATTATTTCAATTTGAATTCAAGGCAAGCCATTTAACATCACAGTGATCCAAGTCTATGCTCCAGCCATGGATGCTGAAGATGCTGAAGTTGTCCAGCCCTATGAAGATCTTCAACACGTCATAGATATAACACCAAGAAGTACAGTAGTGTGTGTATATTTGCATTTACAGTGCTTCGGATTGGACTTTACCCCTCTAGCGGGTCCTCTGTAGTACCCAGTGGCCTTTGGGCTGCGATTGCGGGTTACTGGCCTGAACGCCAGGGAATTTGTTGCAATTTAATAGCATTATTGTAAACGTAACAGTTACGGGCTTGACAGATCAAAGGATACGCTCGCGCGCAGTTCAAATTTCCACACCCATAGCCCTTTCCCGGCCCTACCCCGCAAGTCATTGACGGGTTGCTTTACGGGTCTTATTTAATAACTATAAGTCTTGTGTGCTACATTATAGGCTATGGTTTTACACTAATTTAGTAGGGCTGTGTGACTTCTTATGCTCCTCCCTGATTGTTTCCATGGGAAATCAATTGAAATATTCTCAGTAACCCACAAAGGAGCTAGGGGCTCTCCTGTGCACATACACACTATCCGTCTGCACTTTACACATTCACGGCCACCTTAAATAAATATATATATATATATATATATATATATATATATATATATATATATATATATAGATAGATAGATATAGATATAGATAGACAGACAGACAGAGAGAGAGAGAGAGCAAATACATTTGTAAGCTCATTTGCATGTCTAAAAGGTGGGGACATGCAAATGAGAAGACGATGATGATTGTCTTCACTGTGTTCCATGGTATATCTAATGCCTTGGAAATTCTTTTGTACCCTTCTCCTGACTAATACCTTTTAACAATGAGATCCCTCTGATGCTTTGGAAGCTCTCTGTGGACCATGGCTTTTGCTGTGGGATGCGACTAAGAACATTTCAGGAAAGACCAACTAGAGCAGCTGAACTGTATTTGGGGTTAATCAGAGGCACTTTAAATCATGGCAGGTGTATGCTGACTCCTATTTAACATGATTTGGAATGTGATTGCTTAATTCTGAACACAGCTACATCCCTAGTTATAAGTTATTTTTATTTTTTATTTTTCTTTCCTCCATCTAAAATATTTCAGTTTGTTTTTCAATTGAGTTGTACAGTTTATAGGTCACATTAAAGGTGGAAAAAGTTCTGAAATTATTTATCTTTGTCTCATTTTTTTACAGCACAGAAACCTGACATTTTAACAGCGGTGTGTAGACTTTTTATATATATATATATATATATATATATATATATATATATATATATATATATATATATATATATATATGTTTACACACATACACACACACTTAGAAACAGAAATGCATCTGCATCTTGTGCATATGCACTAAAATAATATGATTAGTGAAATAAACTATGCAATTCTACACTATTATTTTGAGCAGGACTGACCCCATATTTTACTCAATGTTCTTTTCCAGTAACAAATACCAAACATGCATATGGCAAGTACTGAAGCAATAGGGTCATGAGAAGTCAGAACATTTTTTATCTGATTTTCAACACCAAGTTATTCTTCATAAACATGAATTATGCTCTAGGGCATCACTGTTAAGTAACAACAAGTCTCTAGGAGACTGCTGGAGATAATCCCAGTAGGCGTTGCGTGTGCCAGTTGAAACGTTCAAGTGACTAAGCTTGTTTCATGCACACCTGGCTATTACAATGAGAAACTCCTCTTAGTATCACATCTATTTCCTTTATTAAATGTCCCACCCAAATACATAACATAAGTAAGATAGCACTTGGCACAGACTTGTAAGGTTTACCACATGGTAGGGACCTCCCTTAACTACCAAACAAATATAAGTAAGCCTTGAAATGTAACACTAGTAATTACTTATATTACGTTTTCATTTCATCTCATCTAATAATTGCTTTATTTTGTGAAAACAGTGTAATAAAATATTGATTTATACAGTGAACTTTGCCTACCACATTATATGTTTATATTGATATTTTTACATTATCTAGTCTTTAGCAAACATTTTTTTCCGGCCAGGAAAATACTTTGGAAGCCAGCCCATCAAAGCAATACTAAGCCTTAAGGGTATGCATTTCTTGTTGAAAGAGATTTGTTCATTTATATTTGATTTTTTTTTTTTTAAATAATCACATTGTAGACAAAGCACTTAGGGTTTCCCACTATAAATTCTGCCAAGATATGAGTCGAAACATGTATAATAACCTTACATTAAGGTAATTTTGCCTTCCAAGAGAACAGTTCCTTTCACTTGTGGTTTTAAATACTTTTCTGTTATGCATTTAGAAAATAAGTTGCAAAGTTACTGGCGTATTTATCTGATCACATAAAATGAGTACACCATACAGAGCATTCATAATGGCCACAGTATTCCAAAGGCTACATATTGCAATTGTTGACTCAAAAATTTGTTTTTTAGAAATACAAGTGAAAAAATGGTTATTCCAAGAATTTTTTTTTCTGATGAATGAAATTAAGCTTCAAAAACAAGATAATTCAGATCTATGCCTTTCTCCTCTAGCACTGTTTACCAACTGCCTCTCACGCATATCCTTACTGGATGTCCGTCAACTCAAACTCAACATGTCAACTCAAACTCAACATGTCAAAGACGGAGCTCCTAATCTTCCCACCCTCTACTATTGCTTCTACTCCTTTAGTTAGCAATGCCATCATCACTCCCACCTACCATTTTTTGGGGGGGCTCAATTGGAACCACCCTCTCTTTCATTTCTCACATACAATCAGAACTAAAATCTTGTCATTTTCACCTAAAAAACATCTCCAAAATATGTCACTTTCACAAGACACAACTAATCTTTTTTTTTAATCATATCTCACCTCGACTACTGCAGCTCCCTACTGGCTTCCCCATCACCCATCTGTCTTCACTCCAGTCCATAATGCGCTCCTACACTAGACTCCGCTACTATACTTAAAGGTATATATAAGTTTCCTAGGTTTCAAATTTTGGGTAAGAAACAGGCAGTGATTATCAGAAAAAAATGCGTTATATAGATAAGTTCAGTGTACTTACAAATTTATAGGCAATTTGTAGGCTTTGCACTACTGACATTACAACTGACATTATGAAGTATGCAGAGGAAATGTATATAGGTAAGGAGTTTGACCTTTAAAAGGAAGTACTTGGTGCATCACATGGTTGGGTGGGGTCTGAGTTTACAACTGAATCAGATCACAAGGATATATAGAGAAAGAGAGTACATATCCCAGACTGCTTTGCAAAACAGCAACCCCAGAGTATGATACAAATGTATATGCTTTCTCCTGATTGGCCAAAACAAATTGTTCTAATCTTGGCTGGGGGTCTTCAGGGGAGTCAACTTCCATAAGCATCAGCTTGCAAATTGGAAAGATTTAGCAAACACCAGGGTGAGTTCGTAAATTTTTTATTTTGGTATTTTTTCATGCAAAAAAATGTTTGCATACACTGCTGATTCTCCTCTATCAGATGCATTCATAATACAGGAAACTTAAATATGCCTTTAACACTCAATGTCTGCAACACTCCACTGGCTTCCCATAGCTTCCGGAATAAAATTAAAATCATGACCCTAACATATAAATCCCTCAACGACAGTTCAGCCCCTTATATATTTCAAAATACTCCCCCAACTGCCCTCGTTGTTGTGCTAGTGACCTTTTTCTTTCCTCCTCTCTTGTCACCTCTTCACTCTCTCCTGCCTTTTCTTGGCTTGTGCTGCCCGTACTCTATGGAAATCCTTGCTTCACCCCACCAGACTATCTTCCTGCCACAAATCCTTCAAAAACTCAATAAAGCCTTAATATGCACAACAACACATTCTACAGCATATTACTCACACACACAATCTAGTGCAACACACACCTACCTCAACTTGCTTCAGCCTATTGCCTTACACACTGCCATCTTGCATCTATCACCCTCCTGTATCACACCCAAACCTTATAAATATTTGGACCTCTCTTTTGTTGCATTAAGCGGTCTGTGGACAAATTGTTACATATTTGTATTGCATTGTACCTGTACTTGTATCTGCTAACTGTACCCACGTGCGCTCTGCCTTTCCTTCTTGCTTTATAAAAAAATAGTAATAATAATACAGCTCTCAAATTTTCATCTTCTTTTTTTTTTAGGTGACATTAGCACTACACATCTGTAGCTTCAGCCAGACTACAAACTCTGTACTGAAACATAAAGGGGTATATTTATCAAGCAGGAATAAAAGTTTCCATCAAATAAGAAAAAAGATCTCCACTTATTGCAGATTATAACTATATATACTTTTTAAGGGAGTTCCCTTATTATTTGATGGCTACCACATAAAAAAAAAAAAATAACTTTTCTCATGCGAGTAAAAGAAACGAAACATATAAAATTATGTTAGTTTTGTATCTATTATAAACAATTGTTTCACAAGATGGGATCCAAGTATAAATCAGTTTCATATAATCTTTATTATACGAGACTGTATTTTTTAAAACTACAACTAACGGGTCGCACAATGAGCTGCCAATTACCTTGGCTCATCACGCATCAGCGCTACTCACTTCTCCATGTAATTTTCTAAATTGCTGGTTATATAAATAGGTCCACAAGGAGCCACGGTAATGCCAATATAGTACTATCTATACATCATGTATGTTATACGGGTCAGGCATGCACAGCTCTGTCCATTAGAGCAGGCATCATATTGGCTGGCAAACCTGCAATGATTGGCAATAAGTCAATAATTGCATATAACAACAACTACACTGGTGAAATAATACCATGTTCGTGCATGGTCAGTTGCACTACATATTAATAAAACATCTATCTAACATTAACAACCTACTCTAGCCTGTTAACCCCTATAAGCCCAAATATCACCAGGATCACCTTTAACACTCAGAAGAGGCCATTGAGCTCCCATCCACCACCCCTTGTGCTTGAATGTTGATAGTTGATTTGGTCCACTTTGATCTTGCTTGAAGACCCTGGCTCCTCATGTTCAGCCGATGGAAAGGACCTCCAACTAAAAAAAAACTGGGGTTCCATAAAACAAATGAACTAATGATGCTCCTTCTCCAAGGAGCTCCCTGTCAAACAACTTATTTTTCACAGTGCATTCTCCTTATATAGTATTTTTAGGGCTTCTTGGGTTTCGACCCCACTATAGTAGTATATTCTATATTTAAATTAGTTACTTGCACATCAAAAATTACGGTATCATAAGTGATGTTCAATTGTCTGTTCTATCTCTCTATGTGCTGTCTCTCTTTGTGTGCCTTCTGTCTCTCTCTGTGAACCATCTCTTTGTGCACCCTCTGCATGCACCCTCTCTCTATCTCTCTCTGAGCCCTCTGTCTCCGGCTGTGCTGTCTCTCTCTCTGTGAACTGTGTCTCTCTCTATGAGTCCTCTCTTAGTGTGTGCGCTCTCTCTCTGAGCGCCCTCTCTCTCTGTACACTCTCTATATCTCTCTGTGCACTCTCTCTATGCACTCTCTTTCTCTCTCTCTGTGCCCTGTCTCTCACTGTGCGCCCTTTCTCTCACTGTGTCCCCTCTTTGTGCTCTTTGTGCTCCCTGTCTCTCTCCCTCCCCCTCCTTCTCCCTACTCTCCCTCTCTCCCTTCCTCTCTCTCTGCTTCCTCTCTCTTTTCTCCCTCTCTGCCTCCCTGCAAACATTTTTTGCTATGTGGGTTATGATGCATTCTACAGTATGCATTCATAACCCACCTCACTTTCATATCCCTTTAAAATATTCTACTTTTCCAGAACAGCATGATCTAACAATCACATATATAGTTGTGAGCGTACGGGCTGTTGCTCACGCTTGCGGGCTCGCGAGGGCCTTGGCTCGCGCCCTTGCGAAGCGAGGGCACTGGGCAAGGGACTCAGGTGCTGGCATGGAGCGCTAAAGGCGCTCCATGCCAGCAACTGCGACCCTTGCAAACTTCACGTCGCAACGCAAAGAACACGACACACACATTACGACACTCGCAAACAACATACGACACACGTTCACACACATTACGGCCTCGCAACACTCGGACGCAACTCGCGAACATTACAAAATTAAAACCACAATACATACACACACCACATACATAAAAACCTTACCTACAGCAACAGGGAGCATCCAGGACTTCAAAAATGCAACTTACACCTTTATTTCACTCAAAATAAAAGAGTTTGCACAATAAAAACTTTGATAAGCGAGAGAAAAAATGGCCGCCGAAGAAAACGAAAACGAGGCTACACAAGCAAACACCATACGACACACGTTACCACACATTACGACCTTGCAAACATCGAATGCAACACGCCGACATACAAACATTTCAAACACAATAAATACACACAACACACACATAAAAAAATTACCTACAGCAAGAGGAACCATCCACCACCTTAAAAAAACAAGTTACACATTCATTTCAATAAAAATAAAACACTTTACACACTAATAAAATCGCTAAGCGAGAGAAAAAATGGCCGACGAAAAAAAACAAAATGAGGCTACAGCACTCTCAACACGTAAAACACCACTACACACTCGCAAAACAACACACAAAACTCCAAAAACACCACAAAACACCGACGGAAAATCCGCAAAGACGCATAACACAGATAACCCGCCATTTGACGCCCATGCGGAAGTACACCACTACGCTAACGGTTTCGTCTCGCGCACGCACAGTATTACACTGCACACATTCATCACACTTACACAGCAGCTCCACACCACTAATGCTGCAGCAACCACAAAACACATTGACAGCTCTTCAACACAATGCTTCAAAATAGGTTAAGTATATTCATTTATTAATATATTATATATTTTACTATTACACACCAAACAGCATTAGCTCACTTACGATTTGATTGCCGTCATTTTTTGACGGGCAATTCGCTAGTAATATAATATACTTGGTGAACTCCATACTTTGAATAAAACTTGTTAATCAATTCCTGTTCCATCACATTGATCACGTATGGAGTAGCTTTCAACCACAGTGCCATCAGGATAAAAATCACGGAGAAAGCAGATCAACACTGGCAACCAGCCAATTGATAGATACTTGGGCCCTCATTCAATTGCGATTTGGCCAATTGAATAAGGCTCTAAATAAGCACATAGCATATCTTTTTTAAAGAAGTTTTTAGTTAGTAAGCATATATCCAAAAGCAAGATTTTCACTAACTAAAAACTTCTTTAAAAAAATATGTTATGTGCTTATTTAGAGCCCTATTCAATTGGCCAAATTGCAATTGAATGAGGGCATTGGTATTTATCCATCCCTCTGTCAACTATACACGTATCACAGCGAGAGGAGGACGCGACCTCTCTCACATCATTCCCACACAGAAGGGACCTACACGAAGAGCTTCAGATCACACATCACCCCATATTATTGGAGCTACAGGGGGAATTGTGCGCTTTTTTCCACCCCACTTTGCTGATTTTTGTTTAACCAGAATACAAATGGCAAATGATTTTGTTGACCAGAAAAAAACACACTTACCATATGCTTATTACAATGAAAGAACATATCAAAGCAAATTATACAAAGGAAACTTGCCTTTAGATACATTATTACTGAGACAAAAATATTTGCTGCATAAATGCTACTTCAAATTTTCTAAAACAATTCAATATGATCTTACAATCAATGGAAGCATTTTTAAACCCATTGTGTTGTGTTTTCCAAGCACATTGACACTAAATATGTAAAGAGGGTTTCTAGAGCACAAAAAACACTTATATAACTAAAAATATACAACTTGACACAATAACTTAATTTTATGTATGCTTTAACTGTCAAGCAAAATTACCCCTTTATCCTTAAATATATACCAAAAAAGGTATTTTCATATAAGATAAATAATCGCCCTCTGGCATAGAAATACCGCATAAATTGATAATTGAACCACATGCAGATTTCACAAATATTTCTCATACAAGTTTATTTCAATAAAAATAATGAACATTTATTTATTTATATATGTATCTTTTGACCATTGTCTTCCAAGTACAGTTATACCAAATATACATAGGGGTCTAAACTCTTTGTTTGGCAATATGCATTGCCAAAGCAAAAGGGCACAATTCTCTACTTTGTCTCTTAGACCTCTCTACAGCCTTTAACACAGTTGACCACTCATTCTTTTCCTCTCTCAGCTCCCTCTGCCTCTGTGAAACTGCACTCTCCTAGTTCTATTCTTATGTCTCTAGCCGCTCCTTTAGTGTTGCATACTTATTCGCCATTACCACACACGGTTGGTGTATCCCAAGGCTCTGTTTTTAGACCTTTGCTTTTCTCAATCTACCTTGCCTCTCTTGGAAAGCTAATAAGCAGCCACATTAAATTAGAAGCTCTTATCTGCAACGTGAGACACGCAACAGCTGAAAGCTTGAAGAGTTGCAGATTTACAGTGCTATTAAATTAGAACAAGCTGCGAGTTACGGGCTTGAGAGGCAAACCCGTAAACCATTTGTCGCTCGTTGGATGTGCAGCCGTTAACGTGATCAATTAGTCTAACTCGTAGTTACAAGTTGGGATGGAGCCAATGGCAAAAGAGATCGTCAGAATTACATCACTGAAAAATGGGGGTGGGATTTCCAAAGTCTTACAGGGTTCGATTACGAGTTACGATCGGGCCCCCATTCCAGATGTAATGCAATAATGCTAAAGCCATAAATACGATATTCTATCACATGCAAGTTACAGTATATGTATTAACACATCGCTTGCCGGGATCGATATAACACAAAAAAGTGGTACGAGTTGAACTTTAACCCCCTTGCGGGGTCCTCTTTAACACTTGTTGGCTTCTTGGCTCCCATTGCGAGTTACAAGTTTGAACGTCAGTGATCTTGATGCAATTTAATAGCTCAATTGGAACGTAGCGATTACAGGCTTGAAAGAACAAAGGATTTGCGTCCGTGAAGTTTCACATCCCGTAGGCTTTTTTTCGTCCTTGCTGCGTCTTAACCTGCAAGTCATCTGTGGGTTGCTTTAAGAGGCTAATTTAATAGCCTTAAGTCTTGCGAGCTACGTTACGAGCTACAAAGGTCTATGAAGGTCTCTTGGTTTCCTGTATAATCTCTATGCCGATGACACCCAAATTTGCATCTCCTCTCCTGACCTCTCTCTGCACTTGCTAACTCGTGTCAGCACCTAAAAGAAATTGCTTTCTGAGAGAGCCAAAGCATTGATATTGTTTGTCTATACTGAGGTTAGCCATTTTTGGTTTATGGTGTGCTTATACTTTCTTAAATTCTAACCATATAAACCAACACCTCTAGAACCATTCAACATGATATACACGTTGGTAATTCAGAGTGGTGCCACTTCAGCTTAAAACTGGGTTTGTAACCCAATATGGTAACTACTAAAGCACCACGTTAAACTACTAGTATAATCCTTGTTCTTTATGATCTTCCATTGTATTGTATTCCAAAAGCTTCCGGTGCTGTTAAAAAGAATCTAATTACATGACCAGTAAAGCATTTCATTTTTTGTAAATGTTTGATTTACAATCTTCCCTGTTTTCTATAAAGATTTTACAGTTATATGTTCTGGTGCATTTGGTTTTTCAAATCCTTGATGTTTAATTTAAAAGAACATGCAGGTGTGCAGTAATTCAGCAAATGAAATATACAGTGTGAACGAGAACATCATTTTCTGATATAATATATTAGAACAATAAAGTTTTATTTGAAGCAAAGTATTTTCAGTATTTCTTAGTTGTTAAACAGACACGCAACTGAATTTATTCTAATTCCCCATGGTTTTTATCTAGTGTTCATGTTCATCTAGTGTGATACGAGAACACATTAACATGCCGAGGAGGCAACAGCTCGTTTGCATGTCATCTTCACATTTCATAATCTACCTAAAACTGATTCTAAACTATAATTGTGCAACATTTTATATTCTGATTTTGTACTTGTTTACTATATTTATCCATATATCTTAAGACAGAAACTAGATTCCATCTTGGCTTAGTCAGATTTAAAGAATTTAGTTATCAGTTTACTTTATTTTGAGTTCTCTGAAACACATGATGAAGACATTTACAATGTATCATAATGCAGAAGCTTCTCCACTTCACTGCCTATGGGCTCCAAAAAGGTTGATCCGGCCCTGATCATAAGGAGATGATTCCACTTTGAAGCAGACCTGGAGCCCGATTCAATTGAGCTATCGCAAGTTACTGTAGCCCGTAAGTGAGGTTGCAAGTTAATTTGCTATTCAATTGGTGTCTTTTTGCAGGCTCCAAACAGGTTACGATTTACGGCCTTGAAAACTTTGTGATGCTTAAACCCGGAACTTACAGCCTGCGGAAGCCTTTGATCTTTCAAAAGAGTTACAATGGCAAAAATCGCAAATCCATATTCAATTGCTACAATTCCCCAAACCCGCAAATGGTTTCACACCCGTAACGGCAAATGAAGGAGAAAATCCTATGAGTGCTAGAGAGTACATGCAAGGAGATTTAACGCCTGTCCGCAGCACTGTAAATGCAAATAAAAAATCAATACTGCACTGTAAATAACGGGGAAAGTGATGATAGACATTCAAATTAATTGCACAACAGTCTCAAGATCGCAAATCAGCAGTAAATAAAATGTATTTTTATGTTTCATTTGGGGGTTATATCGATCTCGGGAATCAATGAGTTAATACATACTGTATCAGGCCACCCATATGGACTAGAACAGTATTGGCATTCATTTTCATAATTCTGTATTTTGAGGGTTTGCGAATATGGGACCCCCGAACCTAATTGATTGACATATAACCTCTATGTTTTACTGACGTAATGATGGCTGTCTCATTTTCTATTGGCTTATTCAAAATGGTAGGTTATGGTCTTGCTGAATTGATGTTTGCTTAATGGAGTACACATTTATGTCCACTGCCAATTTTCTAGCATGTTAACTTAGTATCAGAAAATGTTTGGCACTCTAAAATATGCAGACATGATGGAACTATTCATGATATAATTTGTGTCTGTCTGCGCAAGAAAAAAGTGATGTTAAGAAAGAGGATCTATACACTCAGGATTTTATTTGAGACAAATGCTCAAGTCTTTGTCTTGTTTTGGATATCATCTAGAAAATATGAGACTGGCCAGATGATTTCTCACAATACTACTACTCAATCACCTGAAATGCTTAATACATTCTCCCCTCTGTGTTCTGGTAATATACTAATATACTCATATATCCATTTATGATTAATTTATCCATATACTGTGTAATTTCACATTACCAAAGAGGTGTTTAAAATGAGAGGTTACATTTTCTCAAACTAAGATTTGTGTAACTTTTATAATTTTGGGCAACTAAGGTTCCTATAGATATTTACATTTTAAATAGCCTTGGTGGAAGTATTATATTATACATATTGGTTGTGGATGACAGTTAAAGTCATTTTTACACCCATCTTTGGAGGACATCTGTCAAATACCCTTAGTTAAATGCTACGAAAATAGAACAAAATACACTTTTTATTTCTCTTTAAAGTGTTGTTGGTCTCCTCTCATGTATATTTAAATTACACTAAAGAAATGGCAATTTTTTTAGACTTGCAATATATAGTTTGACCTAATATATGAATAACAAAACTAAACAAAGATATAATAAATGGGATAATGATTATCACCTAATAATAAACTATATGTTTCTGTTTTCCATACTTTTAGGTGTATTGTAGTCAATAGTCAAATGTTGAGTAAACTGTAAAATCCTGATATAGTATTCCTGCACAGCTGTTTGAAAATACGAAATTAAATACTATACAGCTGCTCTGGAGTAGAGAATTCATGCTTGTAAACCAATGGTGAAAGCAACGCTCCCAACACATCAGATGCAACAAATGTAAAGGAAGATATTCTAAACGATTCTTGTTTTTTTCGCAGAGCATTATAAGTGGAAGTTGTACAATAAGATACTCCACTGGAAAAAAAAAATTGTATTAAAATAGCTGTAAAATGTTCTTACACAATGCTAACAGTCATTGATATTTTTAGTATTTTAAATAAAGTCTTAAAGTAATATTTGCTTCACTTCTACTCTGCACATGAAATAAGCAATAAAATTATGTTTGAACTCCACCAAGCCAATATGTCAAATCACTTGTTTATGACTGTGATTGGTGACACATGTGACAACCTGAAATATTTTAAATAACTTTCAAGAGTTTAAATGTTTAGAAAACGTAGGGAAAACAAGAGCATTTTTTTAAATTAAAAAATAACTATTTATATTCGAAAAAGTACTATTTCAAATGCTTGCTATAAATGTTGCACTTCAGAAACCCTGTACATACTTCAATTCTACCATTCATTCATTATCATAATGTAATTAATGTATTAATATTGAGTAATTTCTCACGACAGACTGGTAGGGATAGATAAATAATATATAAAATGGTATTTTCTAGGAGTCAGGCACAGTAGGGAGGAAGTATGTTCCCTGGTGGTCCAGTGGTTAGGATTCGGTGCTGTCACTGCTGCAACCTCAATTCCAGTTAGGGAACCAAGAGGTTACACCACCCTTAAGCCGAGAAGGGTTGAGCCAGGTCAGTACTTGGATGGGAGACCACCTATGAACTGGCAACCCCCTCCAGCATCACTGCCATGAATACCAAGTGGATCAGCATGGTGTGTTCCAGTCCATGAGGTCACTGAGCTGCGTACATGACCAAGCAACGCAATTACACAGGTTCGCATAGATATATAATCTTCTAAAAAGTATGTAGGAGGCAGAAGTGAAATTATACAAGACTAGGTTCCAAAGGGGCTGAGATTTATCAACCTCCCGACCAATTACTTTGCACAAAAGTGAATATAAAATACATTTAAAATCAGAATATTTAAATATTATAATCAGCAAATAAGATTTTACAAGGATACAGATATAACTTTGTCTGACACAACCTGAGTGTAATGCATGTGAATATATACTACCTTTGATATTCAATTATAGTGCCACCTGAATAAACCGCAAGGGTTCCGAATTTGGTAGGTGAATGGGTAAAAAGTGCAAGATGCGAATATAACGCGAGGGTTAACATGTACGCAATTGTAGAAAACATATGTGCTGAATTCTGTTCCAAAATAAATGCTTTAATATTCAATATAAGTAAATACAACAGAATATTATGGTTAATGTCTCGCTCATATACATATATACTGCCTTATTAAATTGCGATTCGGCCAATTGAAAAGCACAGAGCATATTTTTTTACAGAAGTTTTTCGTTAGTGGACTTCTATCCAAAAGCAAGGTCTTCACTAACTAAAAACTTCTGTAAAAAAATATGCTCTGTGCTTATATAGAGCTCTTTTCAATTGGCTAAATCGCAATTTAATAAGGCTGTTAATATGTACTGTATGCTTGAGACCTCCAATCCCATTCCCACCCGCTAGCGCCCCCGCAGGATTCACAACACAATGGCCACATCCTGTGGTAAATGCAGCACTCAGTGCACTGGCTGCAGCTGCAGGATGCACTCTAATAAAGACATGACAGAGAGGAGCCGTTTGTTCCTGCATCGGTGGGAAGACTATAAACTTAATTCAACAACTAGAGCTGAAGGGAACCAGTTTACCAGAATTTAGACCAGCTGCAATCTCGATTATATCGCAATCCTACGATTATTGGTTAAAATGGGAACATAAAAAACTAGCAGTATACTCGAGTATCTACAGTATGTTACATCACGCTATGGATTCTACTTCATTAGCCCCATTTAAATCCCTGATAAACCTATTAAACTTCTGGGTACCATTTAACCATAGCTTCATATTACTTAAAATGACCTTTGTTAGGAAAACTTCTGATAGAGAAACTTAATAAAAGTAGATCACCACAATAAATTAACCAATCAAAAAAACAAATAAATAGCAGTATGGAAAATGTATACAATAAAAATATCTTAGCATACTTCCTGTGCTAAAACACACTTGAAACACCCCTGCTACTTATAAGACATGTTCATTTATTTTAACCCTTATAAGGGAGGGAATTTCTTGGGGGAAGCTTACTTAAGGGACCACTGTGGTGAAATTTGATTTATACGGCCTGATCACATAGACCAAATATACGGTTGAGGAGAGTCTGAGAAGTGTCAAAGAAATTTCAACTAAACTTTGTCAGATAATTCTTGCAGAAATCGATCCTGCTTGTCTGGAAATAAAAAGGGTTCATGGGGGCCTAGCCAGACTTAACCCACAAGAGCCACCCAGAGACATTATTATAAAATGTCTTTATTACAAATCTAAAGAGGTTCTAATGGGAGAAGCCTATGAAGTAGACACAATTTAAATTTAACCAAATTTGTAATCAGTCTTCAAAAGAAACATGATCTTAAACCCCTTACAGATATTATTCAAAAATCTGCAATTTCCAATAGATAGGGATTCCCCTTCAGCTTGAATTTTACATTCTATATACAAATACAGCCTAGATCTACATCCACGTAAGAAACAACAGACGTTAAATCATTCTTCTCTCTCTTCAACAGTGGAATTTCCTTTAACACCTGATGATGTCTAAATTTTGCAAAGGGGTATTTTGTTTTACCTACCTTTAGTGGGATAGTAGGTATAGTAGGTTGGTTTATATACCGTATATTTATTTATTTATAAGTCATTATGTATATTACTCTGACACATCCTTATCTTTTTTACTATATCTAATGATGATATTGTGCTTAAAATGTTATGTTGGTATTTGATATCCAATTTGTCAATATTCATGTTTCTATCAATAGTTGGCTTGCCTGGGGTTATATGGAGAACATTATGTTTTTACAGATAATGGCTCTATTTCCTTTTAAAATATTTTATTGGAATTCTCTCTACCTGACTTCAAATATTTGTTTTTGTTTTCCTTTCCCTCCTACTGTCTTTCCAATCCATATTTAGGATATACATTAAATGCTGAAACTTACATTCTACAATTGTTTCTTGAGTTAAGGACCATACAGATTATTGCTCAATCCCTACATTCCTCCCATGTTAATAAATCTAAAGACGTAAGGTAACATCTTATATTCATCAGTTAATAACCACATGTGAGACTTGTTTAAATCCATATACCAATTATCCCTCAAAGTTCTTCAAACACTTCTACATTACTTCACATCATCTCCCATAATGTTAAGGGTTCCAATTCACCTAATATCTGAAGATCAGCCTTTACACAATACCCTAAACCTAAGCCTGATCTTATTTTTATCCAGGAAACTCAATTTTCCAATACAAATACTCCTAAATATATTCTACCAATGTCCAGAATGGCACAGCAATTTTAATCCATAATTGTCCCTTTTCAGTTACACATCTTCCGGTAAACTTAAGGATTTGTATTTGTACAGGGACAACGTCTGAGCACAGACTATACATTTGACTCCCTCTACCTTCTCCCTTCAGACCAACTGAACACTCTTCTCGAATTAGATAAACAATTGGTTAAATGTCAGAAAGGGAAATTAATTGTTTTGATTTGAATTTAGCATTAAATTAAACTTTAGATAGATCTTACAGCAAACAAGCAATCTGAAAGCATATCTTTCAAGCTTTGTATGTTTTTACACCAATTAAGACACCATTAAAAAGAGCAGCAGGCTCACCCTTGCGATAAAAATATACTCTTGGCCATTACCAATTCTAGGAACCAATTAAATAGGCTTATCTGAGCTCAAGTTAACAACTCAAACACTTGGCTTAAGATATTTTATTATAAGGGCCATGAGCCCTACAGCCACCTTGCTCATAAACTGACAGAATTTACCAATCAAATCTAAGTACTGCAATTCTGCATTTCCAATAGCATTATAAAGCATAATCAATTTAATAATAATAATAATCAAAGCTGAATCTACTAAATTCTATCACTCTTTTTAAATTAGGCAAATCACCACTCTGTTTTATAAAAAAAAAACATTATGATATACTTTTGCCATACTTAAATAATCTTTTTTTAATTAATGATAAAGGAAATATACAGCCTGAAAATATAGGGCCCTATTCTACTGCCTAATTCGTAAATTTATACACACTTAAAATTGCTCTTAATATTGTCACATATTTTATTAGCTACTCTCAATCCAATTAAGTTTCCCGCCTACAACCACTACAGGCCAGCCAGAGACGCAAATTTGGCCAAAGAACTCTGTTGGTTTTAGCACAGCTCAAATATTACCAGCTCTAAATGATTAAAGTTACACAAAATTTATACTCTATTTCACCCGTTGCTCTAGTTCTCAAATAAAGTCTAACCTGCAACTGAAAAAAAGTATAAAGTTTCTGTCAAAGATCTTACGAGTACTAAATAGGACTCACAAGGGCTTTTTCAAACTTATTAAAGCTATAACAGCAATTAAACACACAATACTGTACTTTAAGCAAGGGAAGGCATGGAACACACATTAGCATTAATTGCACTGTAGGATTTGCAGCAGACAAAGGGCCTGATTTGTAAATTGATACACACTTAAAATCACTCTTAATATTGCTACATATTCTGCAAATATTACTTATTGGCACTAATGAATTCTGAAGTCAAAAAAATGCATATAAACATTTATAAAAAAAACACCCAAAGCCAAATGTATGAGTTCAATGTACTTGCAAGTAGCTAATTGAACAGGCTAACAATGTCTATACCTGCCAACTAGAGAACCACAAGCAGACATTTCCCAACTACAACATGAGATTGCTATTATATGACTCCATACATGTCCAAGAGACAATAAATAGACAATACATCCAGAATATACACTAAGGCTCTCATTCAATTGCAATGTGGCCAATTGAATAGGGCTCTAAATAAGCACATAACATTTTTTTAAAGAAGTTTTTAGTTAGTAAACATCTATCCAAAAGCAAGGTTTTCACTAACTAAAAACTTCTTTAAAATAAATATGTTATGTGCTTATTTAGAGCCCTATTCAATTGGCCAAATTGCAATTGAATGAGGCCCTAATAGTTCAACAGGTGGTTTCCCTGTTCCTAATTTACACACAAATAGCATATTAAATGCAACAAATAATGCTTTGACATATTGCTCATTACACTCCTTGTTAGGTTAATATTGAAAATGTACTCCTTCCTAACAAAAATATTAACTACATATTGTGGCAAAACAAGAAAAATATTATAAAAAGTAGTAATACTAGTCCCTTTGGAACAGCTATAAATTACAAATTGAAACGCACAACTTCTCTATTCAATAATTCTCAATTCACACAGGGCCAATCTCTATCATACTTACAACATTGGAAATATGCAGGCCTCATACAAATTGAGCATTTTATAAATCATGGAAATATCATATAATTCCAAATATTACAGGGTAATTTAGGAATTCCTCATCAGGTTAATCACTTGTATATTCTCATTTTATCACATCAATACTAAAAAAATATATTTTAAATCCTGTAACACAGTTTGAAAACCATTGTCTGTCTAATATTAATGCTAGAGGTAGCATTAGCCTTATTTATCGTCTGGGAAACCAGTCTGATATTGCTTCCTTTACCAGAATAAAAAAGCCTGGATAAAATAATTAAATACAATGATAAATGATGAGGTTTGGTGTAAGGCCTTGAATTCTGTTGGACATAGCAGTAGAAATTACACAATACTGGAAACTAACTTGAAGATGTTAAATAGAATGTATCTTTTTCATAGAATTTAACCCACCAGTTTTAGAGGTTGCATAAATGTACATACCCAGCTCCACATTTGGTGGTCTTACCCAACAATAACATTTATCTGGGTCAAATTGGAACACATACTTACTGTTATGTATGACTGTTATGTATATTTCCTAGAAAAATCGTGAAAATAGCTGGTAAAACATTATTATTTACCATTTTTGCTTCAAATTGGAAAAAAAAGCCATTTTGGTCTCAGATCATCAAAAAGATTGATGAAGCACCTTATTTGGAGAAATTAACTTATACACTTAAAGGCAGTTTATCTCACTCTGCAAAAACATAGACACCCTGGAACAATAGATATTTATAACAAAAAATGAGATCCCCCCATTTTTTTCTTTTTCTTTCTTCTTTTGTTTCTATTGGTTATCTTAGATGGCTCAATCTTGTTGTCTTAGTCGTTTTTGTTTTTTTTTTAAGAAAAAAATGAGATTTCTTATATTAGTATATACAACCTTTATGTGATTTAATTAAGAAGGTTGTACTATGAATGTAGTGTATACTTATCTATGCAGTAACAATATTTACACCAAGTAAACTTCAGAGAGATCGGATATTGTTATGGGAGGCATGTGATAGAGTTTCAATTTGATATGGGACAGGTACTTGGAGCTTACAATATTAAAGAAATTTTGAGTACTCTGAACACTTTTTTCAGACATTATATTTAGGTGTGTGATATGATAACTCGGTGGTGATATACAAGTGAACTTAACTTGGCTCAATACTTACGGGAGCCATGGAATGGAGGCCAATGTTTGTAAGCTACTATAAAATTACAAGTTAAAATAATTTATTTCAACAATGGTATACTAAATTAGCTTGTAAAATAATCATCCGTTCTTTCATTATTGTAGATATTTTTGAACAGTGGCACGCACCACAAATGTTGCATCCTTTTCCTTTACTAGTTCTGCCTGAAAGACCATTCCACTTACCTACCACCTTCTCTATGCAGTAGAGCTTCTACAGATCACCTCACAATGTTCAAACAATGTAATCCTCTTTATATCAAAAACAATTTATTCCTGAACTTTAAGATTTAATACATTTGAAGGTGTCCATCATATCAAGCCCTCTTCTTTCTTGAAGATAAGGCCATTAAGACTTTCTTTCCACATTTTACAATTTAACCCTTGTAATTAATGTACATACAAAAGGCAACTGTGTCAGATGCATCATATTTGGAGTAGTGTTCTGGTTTTCATTGCTGTATACATATGGCTCATATGGTACTAATAATGCAAGTTAAAGTCAATTCCTGAGAATAAGAAAGACTCAGGAATAGGTGAGCATCATATTTCCAACAACAAAGTCCCCAGTGATGCTGTAAGCAGTAGCATTGCTTGTCTTGTATGATGAATGAATTGTCTGACAGTTCTCAATGGACCCACTGACCATCCACAATAGCTGAGTTTGTCATATGATCTCTCCGAATGATACTGATGGCTATGTGCTGCTTTCAAGCCATGCTACAGCAAAACAGCTGAAAGATACATTCTATTTTTCTGTTCACATTAAAAGATAATGTGAGCATTTACAATGTGTCTTAAGACAAGCAGACTGGATAAAAAAGCAAGATAGGATCTGGTGTTGAACTTTCGTGGAATTAGTTTTTCTCCACTGAGGCCAGTACAATAGAGTGTCTGGTGAAGAGCTTCTTTGATAAAGTAATACAATGTGACAGGGTAGCATATTATTGCCGCTAGTTTTATCCTCAACACTACACTGAAACAGCACTCAATAAATTAGCATTGTACTTATTTACATCAAAATCTAAGAGCCACTTCTGGTGTACTATTTCTCTTGGACCTTTTTCCTTTGGTTTAATAGATTGTTGTCCTGCAAAGTCTCCATTTGTTTAATCTCTATGTCACAGATTTTTATGTTCGCTGTCTAATTTTTTAAGTCTACACTTCTACCAAGACTCCTTATTGGCACTTTTTGTGTTTCTCCATCTCTATGTTTACCCTTAGGAAACTAATTCATACTTTCAGATTTCAATGTCTCAGATGAAAGGCAAATTTATTGCTTCTCACAAGACTGTTGCTCATTTCTTCTTTGTTGTCTGGATTTCTAAAGCTCAATATCAACATTAGGTCACTTAATATGGATATCTAAAGCTTATTCCAGAATAACATCCACAAATAGGATCTCATGTGTACATCTCTTTACATAACATTTTGTTTCTACCAAAATAATATGGAATTCACTTATTTTCCAGAGCTATTCACACAACAAATTTCTAAATGTTGAAATAATACTTGGAAGATCACTTTATCAGAGAAGCTTCTAAAGGCCAGTGTAGCTCTCCAGCTTAGTAAAGATTTGTATAAATAACTTTTCACATTATTGCGATCCAGACACATCTTATAAACTATAAACTTTTTGTTAATAAATAAAAAAATAAATACTGATATCTACTACTAAATATGAAAACTCAACCCTTAACAGGGCCATCTATTTGGATGACTTACACTTCACCCTGAGACACTGTCAAGTTCCCAAAGATTGGTAAGTCAATATACTAAATAAATCATTGATCAATTGATGAAAATAGGAATAGAGAATGTAATATTGGAAAGGTTCATGGTGGCATTTTGGAGATATAGTTTATATAAATAAAGATATGATGATAATTATATAAAAAGATAGCTCAGATAAGTATGAGAATAACTCATAAGTCAATGACAGATTAGATGTATAGTATATTAAGTACCAAAGCAATAGGCAATACTAAAATAAATAAATACTTTATGTAGCTTTTTAAGATTTCAAATAATATGACAAACTTTGACTGCAAGGTTAGGATCAGTACTGAAAAAGACAACCTTACACATTTTAAAATCTTAGGCCCATAAAACCAATATAGAACACAAACAGACACTGACGTATGTTGAATAATTACAATAAATGCACTAACTTCTACAATAAATGCACATAATTCTAAATTCTAAACTGAAAGCCAGCACATGTCTTTTCTTAGAAAATACAAATGAGAATTCATATCCCCAGTTAGGGACCTCTTTATATATTTATCTGCAAAAAGTGCACCTCAGTTCAGCTATCCAAGATAAATAATGTCCCTCCTTATTGAGAGGAGAGGGAGGAGACATGGATGACATTCACTTTTAAAATATCATTGCATTATTGTATACTGTAGAACAATAAATACAACCTGTCTGATTCTACCTATTGTTGTGTTTTAGAAATAACCATTTTGTAGAATCAAATTGGAAGTAAAATTTGCAGCTAGTAAGTCATGGTATCTAGTGGTCCCAAAACACCTCGCTTGAACTCCAACTTTCAGTACAACTGATTCCCACTGGTATGAAAACTAGATATTTCTCTATATAATCTTTGAAGCCCACGTGACATCATATCCTTAAGTAATGGGACAGTTTATCCCACCCACAGAAACTGTAGGTCAGAAATTCCTCCCTTTTCTGATGCAGCAGAACATATTGAGTTTAATAGGAGCTGACGCCTATGGGGAGACACGTCTAAAAGTAGTAAACTTTTTTAATCATGTACATACATACGGCTGTAAAAGATAAGCACTGTGCAGGCATTTCCACTTAAGAATGTGTAATTTCTCAATGTTGACAATTGTATTCTGTTCCCCAGAAGCAGACAATACTGTATTTATTACGGATTTAGATCTTTCTAATGCATTTAATGGGACAATGAAAATTCCTATGATGACATGGAGCTGGCTAGACAGTACTGTTGTCAACAGCTGCAAATTTGATCCTTATGTTCCATGAAAATTCCCCAAAAACGTAATGACCCAGCTATTTTTAAATACAGTTTCAGCGAGCGTTTTCCAATAAAGATCAAAATCATTAGCACTCCTGGTCATATGTTAATGTTTTCGATTCAATTTTAAAATAACTTGCTGCAGAAATACTGACTGTTTAAGCCCCTTAACTACTGTACCTTGTGCAAGTCATAATTTAGTAATTAGTTCCATAATGATTCAATGCCACATAACCACTTAAAAAAAACAAGATGGTACTTAATGAGAACCCATGCTTAATATATATAATTATTGCTTCATCTGTTCAATAAAGTGAGTGTGCAAGACAGTGTGGACATAATACTGCTGCAGAGGTTATTTGAGAAGGTAAAGGCACAAGTTAAAAGTTCCAAGGTTATTTTAATTTCAGGTCACCTTAAAGGGCTCAGCAAAAGTCCAAGGTATTGCAGAAATTTAGATAAATATGACTGCAATTGGAAGTGTTAGACAATTCAGCTTGAACATTAGGGATTGCAAACATGAATTACCTGAAAAGATCCCCTCTTTCTGTTACTACCATCATCTATAGACCGCGGAACTACAGAAATCTCATTTACACAATTCACAATGCGAGACCCGTAGCAGTTTGAAAAAATAAATAAAAAAAATGACGGCTCCTAATACTTTGTAAAAAGGACCGCGGCACTTAGAAAAAAAAAATTGGAGGTAAAAAAAATACAAACTTAAAGGCCGAACTGCACACATACAAAAACAAAAACACAAAAAAAATAAAAAATACAAAAAAATATCACACACAGAGCGGGGGGACAGCCAGGACATCTAGGAGTGAGGTTGCACAACAATTTAAACACAATTTGCCAAGTTAAGCCATTCGAAAAACGACTAAGCAACAAGAAAAATGGCGTCCGGAAAAAACTAAAACAAGGCAACATGACCCCTAACCCTGCAAAACACCACCAGGCACATAAGACAAAGCGGAACTTAGAAAAAAACAAATACGAGCTGCGGAGGTCGAAAAAATACGAAGTTAATGGCCGAACCTCACACAACCAAAATCAAGAAAAACAAAGAAAATGAAAAAATAAATAAAATAAACATCACACACAGCACGGGGGGACAGCCAGGACGTCTGGGAGTGAGGTTGCACGACAATTTAAACACAATTTGCCCAGTTTCGGAAATCGAAAATCACCTAACCAACAAAAAAATATAGTGGACAGAAAAAACAAAACGAGGCTACACGACCCCTAACCAAGGAAAACCCCACCAGGCACATAAGACTTTTACCCAGGAATGTACAGAATACAAAATACACTATTAGGAAGTACGGAAAATGCGCCAGACCCGCGTAACACATAGACAATCGCAGCCATTTTACAACACTGACTTGCAACTTATAACATTACCATTCTAAAATGGTGAGTTACACAACTAAACAACTGCTTTGCCCTTGCTCACGCAGCCTATTTATACTGCACACTTGCCACATTGCTGACACTTACACCTCAGGTCAGCAACAGTCCAAATGTACATTGTATGCTGCAGCACCATACAAACAGATTGTTAGCTCTTCAGGATATTGATTGCTGCATATATTAAATAGAAAAAAGTAAAGTATATTAATTTATTATTTAATGAATGAATTCTTATTAAAATATATATATATATATATATATATATATATATATATATAAAAAGAGCTCACAGAGCGCCGAGGGTACTCAGAGGAGCAAAAGTACACAAGGGGAGAGGCTCGCAATGAACTCCGAAGGCGCTCAGCGCGGGGCTTGCAATGAGCGCCAAAGGTGCTAAAGGACCAAAAGACTTGGGCCCTCATTCAATTGCAATTTGCCCAATTAAATAGGGGTCTAAATAAGCACATAACATATTTTTTGAAAGAAGTTTTTAGTTAGTAAACATCTATCCAAAAGCAAGGTTTACACTAACTAAAAACTTATTTGAAAAAAATATGTTATGTGCTTATTTAGAGCACTATTCAATTGGCCAAGTCGCAATTGAATGAGGGCCTTACATTGTGTGGCAAACAGCATTACCTGCCTTACAATTTTATGACCATAATTCTTTGACGGGCAATTCGCTAGTTAGAGATCATTGAGAGGACAAATGGTGTAAAGGACCATAGTAGTTTCACAAACTAATTAAACAAATAGGTTGAAAGCACTGGCACTAGGGGTTGTCACATTTCAGTTGTAGCAGGTGCTTATCTTAATCTGCCCAATTGTAGAAGCTAAAATCAAAATGGTGGGTTTCACTACAGCCTAATTGTATAATAGTTAATAAATAAAGAGCTGCATTTATTTTTTTATTTTGTAAAGAAAATTGTTAGTTATCAAGAAAGTTGTTCAAAAGATCATATTATAAATATAGGATTACTATGTTCCAATTATTGTGCAATGTTGAATGCAGCTTCCATCAAACTTTTCTCCAGCAATGTCTGTCAGTTGGCAAGTATAGATCATACTTGAATATCACTAATTGTATTAATTAAATAATGTGCTCCTTAAAAAGTGTCTGTCCTATCTGACACAGTTTTCACAACTAAAGTTACCTTCAGTGTGCACTTTAAAAACAATATTTTCACTCTACCTCACATAAATGGACTACATTCCTCTCAGGAGGTTAGCAACACCAGGGGACATCTTATAGAATCTGTTAGTGAGGCAGCTGAGGTCATGTGACACGGCTACTCCAGTCAGATAGATTCATGAGCAAATGGAGAGCTGTAAACAAAATGGTGTCTCCTTCCTCAGGATTATTCATTTCAATGTGGTATAGTAGAAGATGAGGTGTACATTGGCAGCACAATTCAGCTTCATATCTGCACAATATTTTACACACACAGTATTACACATGAGCTGTTATGTAGTGCTAAATTAACAAACCTCTCAACATTTCAAATGGCCAGAGAAACATAGTTTTGAAAACTCATATAATATGTTCTAGGAATATTTCTATACACAACATTTACAGCAGGCTGAGCAAAGCAGATTTTATATTCTGTGCCTCTGGAATGGGTCTTCACTTCCACATAAAGATTAAAAAATATATATCCTGGCCTAAAGGAATAAAAATAGAGGGATCTTTCCTTTTGCCCGTGCCAGCAGCGCAGCCAGTAGGTGCCTGATGGTGAAGGAACGACACTTGGTTCAATTTGTTCTAGAGTGAGGGCTAGAGTTAGGGTTATGGTAGTGGCAGAGGATAAGCTTTATATAGTAAAATAGTGCATGCAGAGGGTACGACTTCTTTACTATGTAAAGCTTATCCTCTGCCACTGCCATAACCCTGACCCTAACACCCTAAAACCTAACAATACAAACAAATTGAACAAAGTCTCAGAGCACCACTGTAGCGCCACATACAGGCCTCTGTATGCGACTGCTGGAAGGGGCAAAACAGGAAAGGTCCAAATAGATAAAATCAATACTTTATTGGCTCATGCAAAACGAGGGCAGACACTGAGCAACATTTCGTGCATACATGGTAGCCGTTTCTCAAGCTGGACCCAAAGGGGAAAAAAAGGTCTGTTCATAATTATGACATTATCACAAATAGTGTTCTAGTACACACGTAAACAATATGAAATCTCAAACATAATACATTCCCATATTATTTTACATCTCAAAAGATTATGTTCAATTTGATGTAAGAGGAAAGGGCATTACCACCAATTGGCAACCCTGGGACTTATTTACAAGAAATATGTAATTATTTAAGAGGTATTGGTTGTGTTGATAGTATACTGGATTCTGTTTTGAGTAAGGAAGTGTCATTTATGAACATGCTCTTCTCTAATTTGGCTCTCTTAACTTTTTTTTTTTTTTTTTAATATACCTGTTACTGCATGGTATGAATGTTGTTATGTTTTTATATATGTGTTTAAATGCAAATAAACTGTTTAAAAAAAATAAAAAATAAACATAAGGCCATCAGTCAAGTGTCCAAAAAGAAGTAAAAATAGACAATATCCAAAGAAAAAGTTTCAGTGCTTAACACCAAAAATAGGTAGATACCAAATAAAAAAAAGGAGTCCAAAAACACATAAAGCTAATTTGTTATTCAATTGGCGTCTTTTTGCGGGCTCCGGACGGCTTTCCGAGTTATGTGCTTGAAAAAATGTCGATGATTAAACCCATATTTTACAGCCTCCAGAAGCATTAGATCTTTCACTTTCGCAAGGCTAAAATCGCAAATCGCTATCAATTGCTCAATTTTCCCAATTCTGCTGATGTTTTCACACCCGCAAATGGCAAATGAAAGAGCAAATCCTACGAGTGTTAGAGAAGACCTGCAAGGGGGTTAAACACCTATTCATATCACTGTAAATGCAAATAAAAAATCAATACTTCACTGTAAATATCAGGGAAAGCGATGATAGACATTAGAATTAATTGCACAACAGTCTCAAGCCCGGAAATCAGCAAGAAATTAGATTTGTTTTTTATGTTTAATTTTGGGGTTAAATCGATCTCGGGTATCAATGAGTTAATACATATCAGGCCACCCATATGGACTAGAACAGTATTGGCATTCATTTTCATAATTCCTTATATCTGATCGCATATCAGACCCCCGAACCTAATTGAATGACATTTAATTAATTAATTAATTAATTAATTAATATTAAAAAAAAAATATATATATATATATAAAAAAAGAGCATTGCGAGACACGCTATGAGTGCCAAGGGCGCTCAGTGCGGGGCTCACAATGAGCGCCGAGGGTGCTCAGAGGAGCAAAAGTACACAAGGGGAGAGGCTCGCAATGAATGCCGAAGGCGCTCAGCGTGGGGCTTGCAATGAGCGCCAAAGGTGCTCAGAGGACTGGTTACTCCAACTTTGCATTACATATAGAACTTTTATGCTGGGATATCCTGTCCCTAACAGGGGAATTTTAAAATATAAATCACATTTTTGGAATGACATGTAAACCTTTCCTTAGTGTTAAAAATGTCCCAGTATAAAAGTTCCTCCGTTCTGTACATTACATTTTATACAAGGAAATGCACCTTTATAAGATTTAGATAACTAGTGTCGTCTATTCTCGTTTCTTGACCCTTCCCCAAGAGTGTATCTTTTTTATACATTTAGGCTCATATTGAATTAAACTGTTTGTAACACTAATTTATTTATATGAGTGGGCCCATAAAGTCTGTATATTGATTCTACTTTATTATGAGATTGCATAAAAATAGTGCTGAGAAATGTATCACTTTTTTGACTAGGTTTTGACATGTTGCTCTAATGTATTACTTAAGTATTGCTCTATAATCTTGTTACAATTCTGTTTCTCATGTGTATCATGTGCCCTGCACCAGTGTTTAATCATAGGGTTTTTTTCCCCCTGGTAATACACCCTCAGAGGAAGCTTCATGTATTTACCTTGAATATGGATGTAACAGAACTGTGTAGCTCCATGGTAAGGGTCTGTAGACCGTATATATTGCTGACTGACATTGGTCTATGCTGTGTTATATCTGTATGGGCTTCTAATACAGTAAATACCATTTATCAGATCCTGAACTATGGTTCTCTCTACCCTAGATAACCTATGTGAAATTCTGCTTTTAGCAAATCAGATGCTATGTTGGTATGACAATGCTATGTTGGACTGTGTACCTGAATTTATTTGACCGTATTAAATTGTCATTATAGCACTGGATTTAAATTGAATTATGAATATTTTGAACACTTACAGCAGTAATAAATTCCCCCTATGTGTTAAGCTGTAGCTCGTAATGTATCCCGTAAGAGTTACTGCTATTACATTAGCCCAGTAAAGCAAGCCGCTGCCGACCTACGGGGTTGGAGCAAAAAAAGCCTACGGGACGTGGAACGTGGAACTTTGCGGCCGCAAATCCTTTGTTCTCTCAAGCCTGTCACTGCTACAATTCCAAGCGTGCTATTAAATTGCAACAATTTCACTTGCCTTCAACCCCATAATACGCAAATGTAGCCAAGAAGCCAACGATTGCTAGAGAGGAGTCGCTAGGGGGGTAAAGTCCAATCTGTAGCACTTTAAATGCACATATACACACACTACTGTACTTTTATGAACAGGGAAAGTGATGTTAGGTCTTAGAATTAATAGCACAACTTTCTCAAGGTCGCAAATCGGCCCAAAAAAGTACTTTATTTCATGTTTGTTTTCCGTGTTATATCGATCTCGGCAATCAATGTGTTAATACATATACTGTAACTCGCATGTAATAGAATATCATATTTACAGCTTTATTAATATTGCACTATATCTGGAATATGAGTTTGATCGTAACTCGTAATTAATCCATTTTTCTGTGACGCAATAATGACGATCTCTGTTTCCATTGGCTCTATCTAAACCCGTAACTACTGGTTTGACTAACTGGTTGTGTATATTTGTTACAAGGCTATAAATAGTTTGTATTTGTATTTTGCTATTTGCCTTGAAAAAAGATCATCAATGGAACTGACGTGTTGAATAAAAGAATAGTAAACAAGGGGTTGTTGTAAATGGAACATACTCAGATTGTGCTAATGTGGTAAATGGACTTCCTCAGAGTTCAGTATTAGGCCCTCTTTCTTTTGACACATTTATTAATGATTTAGAGGTAGGACTGAATGTAAATATTAACATAGTTGCCAAAGTGTGTAAGGTAATTAAATTATAAAACAATGTAATTTCACTGAAAAGGGCCTTACATAAATTAGACATATGGACAGTTAAAGGACCACTTCAACTCAAGAAACTTTGGGAAAAATTGGTAATTTTTTAATACTCTGTTTATTAAATACAGGAATCCAGATTGTGTTTGTGAAATCCCTTCCTGGGAGCTGAGTCATGGGGCTGCTTTTTGGCTTTCAGTGAACAGAAAGGTAGGGAATGAGGAAACAAAGAGCCATTGTAAAAATAAATGGATAAGATTGAAATAGGCACAACTCCCATTCCCTCTCACTGTCGCAGTAGAAACTCCCTTGCGTCATTCACTGCAACAACAGCTCTCCAGAAATGTAAACACCCCTCTCACAAACACATAACTTCCCCCAATGTATCATGGATCTTGTGCGTGTCCTGCAGAGGCATCAGAATATTTTTTCTTCTTACTAAGAACACGATGTATGACTTTTTGCTCTGCTTAATTACTCTATTGAGTCAGATTTAAATTTTCTAAACAAAAAAATTATTTTCACTGTGCAGCAGCCCTTTTAGTGGCAGATGAAATTTGGTACAAATAAATGTAAAGTTATACAGGTGTGAATAAAAAAGCAGCCAATTTATAATCAAATTGGAACAAGTCTAGGGGTATCTAAGATTAAATAAAGGATTAATTACAAAGTATTTGTGGACAACCAACTGTATAAGAGTGTTCAATGTCAGGCAGCAGCTGCAAAGGTATGCAAAATATTAGGATGTATTAAAAAAACGGTATAGAAGCAAGGGAAGCAAAAAAATGCGGTCACTATATAAATCTCTGATACACCGTAATTTAGAATACGAAATACAATTTTCTGCACCGCTTCGAAAAAAATCACACTGCTGAGTAGAAAAATGTACAGAGAAAGGTGACAAAATTAATAAGGGGAATGGAGGGATTCAAATATGAACAAAGACTAACCAAATTAAATTTATGTTCTCTAAAAAGATTTAAAAAATGTGTCTAAGAGGTAATATGATTACCTTATATATGAATCCTAGCGACTTGCCCGTGCAATCTCGTGGCTCACAATGAGCCTCTTCTCTTGTGTACTTTTGCTCCTCTGAGCACCACCGGCGCTCATCAGAAAGACAAATATATATTTTTCTTTTTTTTTTTATAATAATCAATTAATTGGTTACTTAATAAATTAATATACTTTACCTATTTGTCATTAATATATCCATCAATCAATAGCCTGAAGAGCTAATAATCTGTTTTTCTTGTCCAGCAGCATACAGTGTACAGTTGGAGTGTTGCTGCCCTGAGGAGGAAGTGTCATCAATGTTCCAACTGTGCATTAGAAATATGCGCAAGGGCAAACCGTTGGTTTAGTTGTGTAAAGCTCCATTTTAGATTCGTAATGTTATTAGTTTGCAAGTTAGTGTTGTAAAATTGTGTTGTTTGTCTATGTCCTACACAGTTCGCGAGCATTTGCCGTCCTTTTTTAATAGTGTATTTTGTACCTTGCACGTTCCAGTGTAAAAATGGTACGCGGTTGGCAGTGTTTTGACGCGGTCCTTGGTCGTGTAGCCTCGTTTTCATTTTTTTGGGCACACATTTTTTTTTTGCATTGGCGATTTTCGAGTGCTGAAACTTAGCTAAATCAAGTTAAATTCACGTTCCACCTCACTCCCTGACGTCCTGGCTCTTCCATTGTGCTGTTTGTGATGTTTTTGTTGTTTTTTTTTGTATTTTTTGTGTTTTTCAAGTTTTTTTTGGTTTGCGCTGTTCGGCCGTTAACGTATTTTTCCTGTCTAGTATTTTTTTTTTCTAAGTCCTGCGTCCGTCAGCTGATTTCTGCCTTAAGGTGATCACGCATTTCCTAAGTGTTTGGTGGCAATGTGTGAGCGGCTCGCCTCACAGGAGAACCTTCAGCGCTCCGTTGTGACTAAATCCTGCGTTTTTCATTGCCTTTACTGCTCGCCTCGGTTCACGAGGATCATAGGCAATGAGCGCCTTTGGCGCTCATTGCCTAATTCGGATGTGCCACCCAATTGTGACGGCGTCTCGTACTTTGACAACTATTATATGTGATATCCAGGGTCAATATAAGGCTTTGTCAGGGGAACTTTGTTTTCAAGAGGTTTACAGTTGACAAGAGGGCTCCTCTTGAGGTAAGAATGAAAAATATTTCACCATATAGAAAGGGTTCTTCATAGTAAGGGCAGTGAGATTTTGGAATTCACTATCATAGGAGATTGTTACACCAGACTAAATAGATAACTAAAAAAGTTTGGATGTATTATGAATAAAAAGGAATAGAGGATTATGTTGGATAACTAGAATAGGAGGGGTGTTGATGTAATCTGATTGCTAGTATTTGAGATCAGGAAGGATTTTTCTCCCTTATGAGACAACCGGCAATGTTTCAATGTTTTCTTTTGTTTTTATTTGTTTGCTTTCCTCTGAATTAATAAACAATTTACATAATACAATTATCAGTGGCTCTATAAAGGTTGATCTTGATGCACTAAGAGTGTATTTTCATCCTTAATTCCTGTTACTATGTACTAACTGTGTAACTTTAATTGTCAAAATTGTGATGGTTTTAGCAATAAAAATCCAACAATGCTTTGAGTATCTATTGCACGCCATGTAGGTTTGAAGTTACCATAAGTCAACCTTTTAATCACCTTCTCTGACCATGTTATAATTAATCAAGAATCTTTCCATCGGTATGTCATCTGTCATAAGTGTAATGTTAGTATCGCCAGATTGCGGGTCAGTTGCTTACATTTCAGACTGCGCTGTTGAATGACAATTTTCGTTATTCCTTCAGCACTGGAGCGACACTTTAATCAGTATAAAGCAGCTCCAATTAAATTGATATTAATCCTCTTGATCAAATCTCATTATTGTGCTTTCAGATATGCTCAGAAGCTGACACAGATACAGCATTTAACTCAAGTTAATTATACTCCCAATCAGGTACTGCTATTAAGTTCTCAGGTACTGTTACAAGAACATCTCTCTGATCATTTGGCCTGATAGCAGGGTTAAGTTTTCCTGTCTTTCAGCACATTGTTTCTTAGCCACCTAAAATCCTTTTTAAAGAAATGATCAAATGATAGAGTATCTAGAGGTGAGTAGGTTCTAGTTCTTATATGTACACCAAAACATTATAAAACAGTATTACATAAATGCATAGAGATGAAAGAAAGAAAGTGAGATAGGGAAAGAGATAGAGACAAGTAGATACAGAGACATACATATAGAAACAGACAAAAAAAAAGAATAAAATAGTGATATAAGAAAATAGTCATTAAGGGGAAAAGAGAAAAAGAGATAGGCAGTAAGGCCTAGGGAACTGAGAGATATAGAAACACACACACATACAGATAAGGAGATAGAGAGGCAGAAGAAATCAGAGAGATAGAGAGTTATATAGAGAAAAAGACAGATACATAGCATGAAAGCCACAAAGAGAGACAGAGACAAGACAGTGAGACATATCCATGTTCAAAGAGTAGCTGAAAAGACATGCCCGGAAGGTACTGTAACTTAATCTTGTTTTTTTGTTATATCAGTGAGGCAGCAGGAGAGACAGAGTGGCACAGACCGAGATAAAAACAGAGAGGGTGAGAGACACAGATACAGACATGGCTGTTTGCTGATAATAATAATATAATTGTCAGTATGATATAGACAGAGTTTATTTTTCTTTCTAAACACATTTTGCCCATTAATCTAGTTCCTAGAAACAGTGCACACTGTAAACATGGGACACACAATTTAATTTCAGTCTAAGAATGTTAAGTCTACTCTCACCCTCTTGCTATCCCTCTCCCTTGTCTACATTTCTAACTAGATACACAGCACATTTGTTAGCAATAAAGCATTTGAATTTGTATATGTTTGTCTGTCTGTTTAGGAAAATGAGGCACTAGTAGTGCAAGGTCCCTCTTGTTCTGTGTGGCTTTTTTATATTAAATATATATCATAATTCCATCGAGGAGAAAAACATTATTTGGTTTTCCTGGTTAAAACATTGATACAAAGTTATCCAACACCCCTTTCCCCTGTATGAAAAAGTAATTACCCCCTTACATTAATAACTGATTGTGCCAACTTCAGTTGCAACCAAAAGCTTCCAATAATTCAATATCAGTCTTTTACATGGCTGTGGATGAATTTTAGCACCCTATTCGTAACAGAACTGCTTTAATTCAGAAACATTGATAGATTTTTTAGCCATTATGATGTTGACTTGCCTAGCTGCATGATTCATCTACACTTCAGCTCATTGTCATATGACCAGACTTCTCCTTAAAGAAAACTCTCATAGCTGATTCAACTATGGCAAGCTTTCCAGGTCCTAAGGCAGCAAAACATCTCCACACCATCACACTACAACCTTTATGTTTGGATGTTGGTATGATGCTCTTACTATGCAGTGCTGTGTTTGCGTCATACAATACATAATGAGACCCATATCTTCCTCTTTTGATTCATTTGTCCAAATAACATTTTCCCAAATAGGCTCGGGGATCATCCAGATGGTTCTTGGCAAATGAGCGACAAGTATATATGTTCTTCTTGGTTAGCAATAATTTCCACCCTACTACTCTCCTATAAACCTATTTTTGTCCATTGGGTATTTTTTCTGATAAGACAAGAAAACAAGGTAAGACAAGAACACCTGCAGACAGGAAATCAATAAAAGATAAGGATGGATTGTGGGTTGAGTAGGTGCAATCTTTGAATGTCTTTTAGGCTTCTTTTTGACTTCCTGGATGATTTCACACTGTGTCTGGCAAAATGTTGGCACGTGGGCACTCCTTGGAAGATTCAGTACTGTTCTAAGTGTTCTCCATTTGGAGAATATGGTGCTCACTGTGGTTCGGTGGAGTACCAAAGCCTTAAAAATGTATGTGTAACCCTTTCCAGACATCAGATAGATATCAAACAACATTTGCTATGATCTTTTTGAGGCATAATGTGCTTGTCAGATCTTTGTGATGGCAACTTCACTCTGATGGTAAGAGTCAAAGTAAGTGAGTTTTATATTTATCCTTTAATTTAGGTTTATTTGGGCACTTACTTTTATACACCATGCCAGCTGGTGTTGGATAATGTGTTGTTAGTGCACTCGCGCTACCTTTATCTAACATTAGATTTTGTCTAAACATTTGAACACATTCATGTGGCAAATGTTCAACAACAGATGAAGTCAGGAAGGGGCAAATACTTTTTTCAGAGCATAGTATATAGGGCAATGAAAACTTCCTTCACAGCATGACTGACAAATCTGATACATAGCGGCATAGCACAAAATGGCTGCATCTCCATCCTAACCCACAGTTTTTTTGTTAAATATTTAATGAAGACACAGAAATGAATTTCAAGCATGCCTGATATAAGCATATAGCCACCCTGAGAGTTAATTAAGCCAAACTTATATGCTTTCACTGCCTTTTGCTATAGTGTTGAGTGACGTGTGAGCTGTGGGCAGAGCCAAGGGGATGGTTAAAGGAGTATTTGAAGATCAATTGTAGATATTTTGAGCAGAGATTAAGCATGCTAGTCCTTGCTTCCTAGTAGCATTAATTAAATGGAAATCTGACATTTTCATGTCACTGTATATAGAGAAAATACAGTCTAAACCATTAAATGATTGACTATAAATGTATTTATATTGCTAAATGTGTTCACATAGTGTTCTGAAGCTATGTAAAATGTTACAACTCTTACAGCTTTCTATGGTATGTACACTTTAATCACTTAGCAAACAAGTAACCTTTTTTATTTACAGTATATTCTATGTGCTGTCAACAGTTTATGTTTACTCACATCTCTACTACCAGTATCTGCATTACATCATCAAGCTGCTTCCAGACAAATCTGATTAACTAATTTATCATCCAGTATTTCATATCTCTCCTCCAAGAAAACACAAACTTTATAGCTTTTTTGTACTATACCAAGCTCATTATTCTAATTATACATCAGTTTCCATAGTTTTAAACCCCTCTAACACTCCACTTTAGATAAACCTATCACATTCTATGCTCACATTCATAGCTCATAGTTTACTCTTGCCCCAGTTAGCTCAATTGCAAATTGAACAAGCCTTTATGACTAAACTAGACAATTGGTCTTGGATGACCACTTTAATATTGTTGGGTGTCTGGGCAGGACATCTAAAGATTTTTCTGCCAGCTGCAATACACTATCCGGTATTGGAGTATAGTCTGTGTGACTAGAATAATGATATTCAGCATCTAGACACTTCTGTACTGCTTCTATATGCAATTGTAATTCATACTACTAATTTTGTTTTTTTTTATAACCCTAGGCAATCTTAGATACACTCATGGACCTCCATGTTGTAACCTCTGTATTAGACAATATTTCTCTTCTTGTCTCAGTCTTTCCCCAATCCACTTAGAATCCTCTAGATCTGCGCAATTCAAACATGGGATCAAGCTGTCAAAGTAGATTTTGAAGGCTCAAGGTGATGGTCTTGACAGGTTGGTAAAAAGGGAAGAATGTGAGCCTTCTATGTACATTGCTAAAGGAATGTCGAAACAGGATTCTAGGTATTCATTCTGGGGGAATAATCTCAAAGCTTTTTGAGTGAGGAAGTTATGGTTAGAAGCACAACTGGGAGACAAATTTAATTCATGGAAAGGGTAGCTCAAAATAAAAAGGGTACTCACCCAACAGTGCACATTACCTTCCATTTTACTGTCTATAAGCTAATATCTAATATATCTAATGTGCAAAATGGAAAGCAGATGACGCACAGTCTAGTGTAAGGGAATATTGTTAACGAATATGTATTATGGAGAAAGGTATTAAGAACAACATTGTGACATTGCCTTTATATTCACTTGCATGGACTGCCTATTTAGGCTGTATATTATTATTATCGTTTATTTGTAACACGCCAACATATTCCATAGCGCTATACATGGGTTGCGATCAAGGCAAAAAGGATGGAGGACCCTGTCTTTGAGCTTAGAATCCAGTGTCAAAGCGTTTTCCCAAAGCATCATGCAAGATTGAAAACTCACTAACTTACCTATGTACTCATTTTATAGAATCTATTCATGTTTTAGACATACTAACTATAAAGATAGTAAATGCAGATACATATTAAGTAATAAAGCAGTTTTTCAAATGATCACAGTTTATTTCATAATAGAGCATTTCATTAATATGACTTTTTCTATCCTAATATGATTTGAGTTTTTTTGTGAAATATCTTTTAACATAATATGATATCATTATAATATTTCTTACAACCAACTGATGTTTATTATTCTACGGAACATTGTGTTATTAAGCCACATAACATATCTTGTGGTTCTACTCTGGTAAAAAGTGTTTCCTATTAAAGTAGACACCTTGACACATTCTCTGAATAGGACACCTTAAGAGAATAATTACATGTACCTAAAGCAAGCTATTACAAACATTGCAATTAATTATTCAGGTAAGTGTACTGAACTCTACTCTAAAAGCGCTTTGCTCGCAAGCTATCTCTTTGCCTTAGTGAATAGAATGTGGGTTTGGGGTATGTTATCAAATCATCAGTAAGATGTTATTTCTATTTATTTAATGTGTTGAGTATGCCTATCCAAAGTTAGAAACAACTTTAAAATGAATACAACTAACCATTATCACTAATTCAGCAAACTATTTAACTATCCAAGTTAACATATACGGTAGCTTGTTTTTTGCAATGTAATGTAGAGCATTGCTAATAAAAAGATCAGGTTTCAGATGTTTTTCAGTACCATTGTATGACAGACCCTTAAAATATAATATCAAAATTGTTTAACAAAACACCCTCTACCAATCTGAATCAGTGTTTCGAAGATGATTGAAAGTTTCCATTTAAATAGAGGGTATGCAGAACTAATTATTCAATTATTACTATATGCCACTAGTCAAATATTAAATATTTCATTTAATGCTTTAATATTACCATAATTGGCAGACAATTTGAAATCAAACATGAGCATATAGATGCAACCAGTATGCAAACTATTGACTTGATTACATGGCTTCCATAGGAAATCTTGAGAGGGAACGTTTCACATAGAAAGCCACAAAGCTATTTCATTCCTCCCACATGCCTTACGAATGGCTATTATTTAGGAATGTATTCCTACTCCTACAAAGTAGATAGTTTAGGGGGATAGAGTTAAGGACAATGAGGGGTAAAGTTCATGGTGGTCCATAATGACCACTGTAGTAGGGGTTAAAATGCCATGGGGATCCATAGGTGGTTATGTTAATGGTCAGAGGTTATATTAGGTGCAATGGGGGTCCATAGGGACCCCCATGGTAAAGGGGTTAATGTTATGTTTAATGGGGATACATAGGGACGCCCATGGAGATAGATAACCCATTGGGGATTAATAGGGATATGGACTATGGGGTTTCATTGGTACCTCATGAGACAGCTATTAGATTTATATGTAGTTATATCTCATTATATCTAATTGCAGGAAAGGCAATTGGATTTGTACTCACACACTCAATTGCATAGACAGGTTGTCTGACCACTATGCTCCTATATGTCTAGCAATGAGTAAAAAGGAGCAATATAACTAATATAGAAACAATTCAGGAAAGTAACACTTCTTTACTACATTGTCCATACCTGTTTTTAATTAGTGACCCTGACTGGTGCATCTCATAAGGTATTCTTAAAATTCAGTGGAGGATATAAGCAGCCTATAACCACTGTCTACAAAAGCTTATAACTCAATTAATTTGGCAGCAATTTTGCAAATTAAAACATTTTTGCAGGCTTTCCATACTCTGTATGGTAATGCAGTGCATATCTAGTGATATCCATCCCAGTAAAACTGTTTGTCATCTATCTTACTACACTTGATATAATATAATACAATGTAAAACAAAGCTTGTGTAATGCCCTTATATTTTATGAATTGTAGCATTGGCATTCATAAACGTATTCAGTATCAATGAATACATGGGTTATTGAGTGGATATTTTAGGATTACTTGTGGGAACATCATGAAACATATAAACACCAATGTAATCAAAAAAGACGAGAAGGTTATATACACCATATATTTTACATTACTAACACTAAGAATTATGATATAGCAGATAACAGATCACATAATTATGACATCCCATTTTCTCAGGATCACCTCAGTGAATTCCACCATTCTGAATACTCCTGATTATCTCTTTCTTATAAATCAGCTGGAGACAAAAACACATAGCCCAAGATTAACCAACAGACAATGTTGGTGGTATGATGGCAAAATCAGAAAATCTTGGTGAAAATGATCACCTTAATGGGGTCGCTACATTGCACAAAAGTATTTCCGAAACCGTTGCTAAATCTTCTCCAGATTGTAGGAATCTTAGAAAATTATTATATAGAGATTAACATTTTGAAATGTTGGGTGTGTATGAAGTCATGATACACAAGCTGAAAATGTTATCAAAATATACAAAAAACATGCATATTTTTGTCATAGAGTGTTTTGGGTTATTACCTATAAGATATGTTTAGGGTGATGTAATGGGAGCATATTGGAACCTCTTTATGTTATATTTTTACCTAAGCCCGTTTTGTACTTGCCCCAAGCATTTCACTACCTGTGGAAAAATATTTTTGAAGTAGGTTGATAAGTCTTTATTTTTACTACACCTTTGTACTTTTCAACCATGTTGATTTGCATTTGCACTTGCAAAACATGATCACTTAACATATAAGTTAGGTAGTTACATAGCAATTGAGGTTGCAAAGGTACTTTTAGCCCATCAAGTTCAACCTTTTAAGATCTCTTCTGATATGCAATATGCAAATTACTTGTTAATTGATCCAGAGGAAGGCAAACAGAAAAAAAAACAAGTGAAACCTTGCCAAACGGCTCAATAGGGAACAAAATTAATTCCTTCCTGACCCCAGATACTGGCGATGGGATTTCTTCCTGAATCAATACTCCCTCTCTAATTAACCAGGATAAATAACCCTGAATACCATTTTGATTTAAAAATATACTCAATCCCTTTTAAAAGTTATCTATTAAATCCATTGTCACCACCTCCATTGGTAGAGAATTCCACAGATGAACTGCCCTTACTGTGAAGAACCCTTTTCTTTCTTCAAGGTGAAATCTTTTTACTTCTAACCTCAAAGGATGTATTTTTGTCAATTGAAAACCTCTTGGCACAAAAAGCTTACTTGCCAAATCTTTATACTGACCCTGGATGTATTTATATAGGGTAATCATATATAAAGAAAATAAGTTTAATTTGGTTAGTCTTTCTTCATAACGTAGTCCCTCCATTCCCCTTACTAGTTTTGTTGTCCTTCTCTGTACTTTTTCCAGTTCTAAAATGTCCTTTTTATGAAGTGGTGCCCAAAATTGTACTTCATATTCCAAATGAGGGCGTACTAGGGATTTGTATAGTGGTAGAATTATATTTGCTTTGCTTGCTTCTATACCCTTCTTAATACATGCTAAATGTTTATTTGCCTTTAGAGTTGCTGCTTGGCATTGAGAACTGTTACGTAGGTAGGTTGTCCACAAGCACTCCCACATCCCCTTCAATATCTGATACCCCTAGATTTGTTTCATTAAGTTTAGAAATTGCATGGTTATTTTTCCTTCCCAGATGCATAACCTTACATTTATTCGTATTAAATCTCATTTGCCATTTAATTGCCCATTTCTCTAATTTATGCAAATCCCTTTGGAGGGAAAGTACATCATTTTCTGATTTAACAACAACTTTGTGTCATCAGCAAAAATTGAGACAATACTTTCCAGTCCTACTTCTAAGTTGTTAATAAATTTGTTAAAAAGGAGAGGACCTAATACTGAGCCCCGAGAAACCCCACTTACCACATTAGTCAAATCTGAGTATACTCCTTTTAAAAAATCCCTTTGCTTCCTGTCTTTTAGCCAGCTCTCAATTTATGTACATATATTTACTGCAATTCCTGTTTCCTTTAGTTTGCACAATAGTCTCCCATGTGGCACTGTATCAAAAGCCTTTGCAAAATCTAAAAAGACTACATCCACTGAATTGCCTTGATCCAAGTTCCTACTAACCTCCTCATAGAAACAAATTAGATTTGTTTGACATGATCTATCCCTCAGAAATCCATGTTGGCTCCTACTTATAATCCTGTTTGAATAGACATATTATTGTATATTATCCATTATTAACCCTTCTAAAAGCTTTCCCGCTACAGAAGTGAAGCTTACAGGTCTATAATTCCCCTGATTTGCTCTAGCTCCCTTCTTAAATATAGGTATCACCTCTGCTTTTCTCCAGTCATGTGGTAGAGACCCTGTGTTGAGTGAGTCTTAAAAAAATAGATATAATGGTTTGGCTATTACAGAACCCAGTTCCCTCAGTACCCATGGATGTATTCCATCAGGACCTGGGGCTTTATTAACATTTATTTTTTCCAAGCTCTTTTGGATTTCTTCCTGCGTTAACCAATTATTTAGTGATGGTAGTGTAGCCCCATTATGTTGCAGTGTCACCAACCACTGGTTCCTCTCTTGTGTGGCGTAGTATGCAAAAACAGTGGCGCATCATTGTCATTTGTGGCATATTTTGCCAACCAGTTTCTTTGATTCCTAAACAATCTACCACAATGTTATCATTCGGTTCATACATTGAGGTTTGTTCGCCACACTAGCACTGATTAGTATGCCATTAAACATACAAAAAAGTGTGTAGATACTTTTTACTTTGAGAACATAGCTAGGACAATCAGTTACTGCTTTTTAAATCGACCATTAATCTCAAACATGCCTTAAAGGGACTCCATTTAAAATCAATTTGTTGTTTCTTAAAATATACAGAAAACAGTCAATACATTGTACTACTTTCTAAAGTAAAATATGCTTGAGTATCTTTCATGCTATATTATTATACAAATGAGCAGTTCCTGCCTTGATATGCTAATTAATAACACAATCAGATTGTTTATATGGGGAACCCTTTGACACATTTATGAAGCATTCTAGGCTGCAAATTAGCATATGGATCTCACATTAGCAGGAATGGAGGTCAAACAATGATGTATAGCAGTGATGAACAATCTTGAAGGGCCTCATATACGGTCCTTCACTCCTTGAAAAAGTCTCATATTGCTTTAAAATTTTCTTTACCTACAGCAAAGTGGTAAAATTACTGTATGAAAGGAATTAATTGGTAAGATAATGGATATTATTTGATCATTTTAGTCTGATATAATAGTCTGTATTATTGAAGAGGAGCATGCTCACTGACTCAGGAGAAGGGGCTGGGGAACAAATGAGAAGTGTTTAACGGCATCATGAGTCCCCTGGGCCACCTGTTGCACGCCACTGGTGTATTGTCAGTTTTCATTGCTCTTTAAGCTGAAACAAAATTGTTGTTGGAGTGACAGGATGCCCACCAGGATGACAAACTCTATGGAGATAACGAGCAGACATTTTAGAAGATTTAAAATGTAATCTGTACTCTGAATAGTGGAGTTGAGAAACATTTAGAGAAGAACTTCTTAGAAGTAAGTGGCTTGTAAATTGTATACAGTAAAATCCTGGTTATCTGGCCCCAAACTAACCGGGACTCTCAAGCAACCGGCACCGGCATCAATTCCCGATTTAAAAAAAACTCCTGCTAAAGCGGCATAATAGGCACTATTCGGCAGTTCGAGACTGCAAAAAAAAAAAATACAAACTTTTTTTCTAAATGTTTTTTTCTGGGCCTAAATGGCCAGACTTTAGGGGCTAATGCCTTTTTAAAGGCATTTTGAGGGGTTGGGGGGGGGGTTTAAGGGTGCTTTAGACCCTTTTTTCGGGGATTCCTGATTAACTGGAAACTACACTTATCCGGCATTAGTAAGTCCACATATGTGCCGGATAACGGGGAGTTTAATGTATTACATTTATGTTGAGGAGGATAAAAATAATTATGTAAATTAGTTACATAAAACAAAAAAAATCATAAAGAATCTTTGTCTCAGTTTTGGGCTCTTTATTTCTCTAGTTGATTATTTTAGGACCCATCAAATGGGCTATCTCACTTACCCCAGATCCTAAAGGCAGGCTAAATAACAACAGAGCTTACAATTTGTGTAACTATAATATTTCACCATTTTTTTTACTAGCAGATCAATATAAAATATAACTTATGTGAGTATTGAATAAAGTATAAAACTAAGAGCTTCAATATCTATTCAGAAATGTTTTTTCTTAGATACAGATGTAAGTACATAAGCCTGCTTAAGAGAGTAATCATTACATATTTTTTCTAGATAAAAGGTTTGTTTAAATTGTAAAAACATAAGATTGTCATTATGAGAGCCCTGTAAAAGGAGCATTTACTGGAAATGTGTGTATTTTCTTTCATATAATATTTAACAGAATATTGTATTGTATTAGTTATCTATTGTTATCCACTACATCACAGAACTACTTTAAGTACTTACGGAGCTATTATACCTTGGTTGTAACATTATATTTTATTACATTTAAGAAGTTAAAAAAGGGTATTTTCCTAATTTTTCTTGTAAATCTAGATATACGATATGTTGATAAAAAGCAGATTCTGGTTGTAGAAAGTGACTTATGAGGTTGAGGTTTACAAATAACTAATAGTCACAGTAAGACATCAAATCCGTTACAACACGCTATGATTTTTCGCACCCATTACATGCAAAAAAGTCACTTTACTGTAATGTCAAGCATTGCCAATACAATAAACATTTCACATGGCTTCAAAGTAGGGCTTGACAAATCGTAAGACCCAGGGAGCCACTGCACCTAAAATCCGAGTGCTGGTTCTAAATTCTATATATTTCTAAAAATGTTTTCATTTTCTGGCTCCTAAAATAACTTTGGCTCGAGCTTCACTGACAGCACTGTTTCCTAAGTTTCAAATACATTTGATAGCCCCTGCATTAAATACATTACCACCAAGATTCATCATGAATTGTTTTTAACTGGGAAAATTAAATTACATTACAGTTATACTTTTTATTAAATTTTTCAGTGATAGAGGCTGCAGTGCTTACATGGCTCCAGTAGGATCTCCCGCATGGTTACAGAAGTTAGTACGGGAGATTTTACGAAGCTATTACATGGCCCCGGCAGACATCTTCTGTATTTTATACAAAATTCTCAAGCTCTAATGTATGCTCACAACCTGCTTTATGTATAGCCATAGGAGACTTCAAATCTTATCCAATCAGAAAACAGGCTGTAGTCTTCTCTGATTGGCTACAGAGTAACCAAATCAGAGTTCTTAACATTCAAATACTCAATTCTGATAAAATTACATATAATTGATACTTGTTTTAGCCAATAAGAAGCCTAGTAAAACAGTTGTTAAGGTGCGTGTGAGAAGTCTTTATCTGGCATGGGAGCTCCTCAGAATAGGAGCTCTTTTTATGCTGTGTTATATTTTTTTATAGAGTAGTGCATTTTCCCCATGGGATGTCCTTTCCAAAATGTTGAATAAAGGTTGTGAGGGTCTCCAAGAACTGATTTATTTAATCAACATGGATGTTTAAAATTATTCAGGGCTGAAGACTGAGTACCAGGGTAATGAAGACCATCACTGGAGGTTCCTCAAGTTGGGTAATCTATTATTAACACATTTTACCTTTACAGTCTAATTACATTTTTATTTTATGCTATTTACTTTTGTAATATTTATTGTCAATATTTTCTAATTGTAATTAACTTCTATTAACATTTTGTGCTGTAATTCTGTGTTTTAGGTCATTTTATTTTGTAGGCCCATGGTAAAATAATTAATGTTGGATGCCAAATACTCAAATGAGAATGAACAAAAGATAAATAATGTAACTTATTCTATAGGATGATTTCACATGCAAAGTGTAGCGTATATTAAACAAATGGTCTTCAAACAGTCTAATTGGATGTTCTGATTGTACATTAGTATAAAAATGAATCATCTAAGTGTATCTCAGGAGGAAGGAGATACATAGGAAATTGCATGAAGTCCATTGATACTACAGATAATGACTTACAACGTCAGCAGCTGGATTAATTACACGAGCAAGTGAAATGGTGGAACAAAACAATCTAGTTCATTAACACAAGAGATTAAATTGTTCTCTTCTAAAATGACTTAATAAGAACCACTAAAGGCTGAATTAGCAAAACATACTAATACCAATCAGCATCTGAGTATGACCAGTAAAAGTATAAATGAAGACTATATTATTGCAAAAAATTGCAGTCAATAATTAAAAAAAATAAACATGGGAAAACATAATATTTCTGAGGAACACAGAAACAAATACCCCTTCTGAGTACAGTACTCTTTAATTGCAGCTAAGCATTCTGGGCAGTGACATTTAAATAATTCAAATCTGGCTTTTGCTTCTATCAGCTTTAGACCTGGATAGCTTAGCATATATTGCATATGTGATTGTGCTCACACCGTCTTTTGTTTATTTGCTGAATTTATGGTTAAAGGCTCTTCCGATCTTACCACCTTTCTCGTACATACTGGTACCTCTTTTGATATATAAATTAACAAATGTAGTTTTCGTGCACTTAAAAGCATTTGCAACACCTTATTTTTGCACATAGTACATAAACTGAAGCAGAACTGAGCGAACATCCCGACCCTGCAAGTCTCATAATAAAGCTAACCATGTTGTGAGATGTAAGTGCTTAGATAAACAAGCAGGATCTATAGCCAATCAGATAAACAAGCAGGATCTATAGCCAATCAGATAAACAAGCAGGATCTATAGCCAATCAGATGAACAAGCAAAGTTCCATAGTTCTAGCAACCTTTGATAAAGTTCTACTGTTATAAAACCCCATAGAAAAGAAACTGTTTTTCTTCTCATGAGGATATCAAACTAATAAATTATACTCCCCAAAGCATCATAATTAGCATTTCTGAACAAGCCAGACAGAGCAATGGATAGATAGATAGATAGATAGATAGATAGATAGATAGATAGATAGATAGATAGATAGATAGATAGATAGATAGATAGATAGATGGATAGATGGATGGATAGATAGATAGATAGATGGATAGATGGATGGATAGATAGATAGATAGATAGATAGATAGATAGATAGATAGATAGATAGATAGATAGATAGATAGATAGATAGATAGATAGATTGATGGATAGATAGATAGATAGATAGATAGATAGATAGATAGATAGATAGATAGATAGATAGATAGATAGATAGATAGATAGATGGATAGATAGATAGATGGATGGATGGATGGATGGATAGATAGATAGATAGATAGATAGATAGATAGATAGATAGATAGATAGATAGATAGATAGATGGATAGATAGATAATTGGCATTTTTATTATGTTAACTTGAACACTGCAACTATGGGTCCTTGACAAAAATAACCGAATACAGCAATACCCCATTTAAAGCTCTAAATAGGTTCCAGCCAATAGTGTTTAAGCTAAATAGAGCTAAACTAGGGAACTCATGGAGAAAAAGACACAAAAGCACTTGAAATTTAAAAATGTTGGCTTTATATGAACTTAACATAACAACAACACAAACTGAAGCCCTTTTTAAAATAACATTTAAAGAAACAGCAAACAACTAAACAGTCCACTTTAAATGGCAGATGGTTCAGAGCGTTAAAAGGGGTCTGGCGAGGAAAAAGAGCGATATAGAAGGGGTTTAGATCCAAGCGGGGAATTACAGGAAAAAGAAAGCTGTAACGAATCATCACTTTAAGGGATAGCTTTAAGCAGGGTATACTTGTAATAGCATTATAGATCTACCAATATTATTCATCAGGTTTATTTCATATTATGCTAAATTTATATTAAATAAATTGAGAGGTAGGAAAGAATGGAATGATTCATGAATCATTCTGGAAATTACATTCTGAAATTTACAACATACGTATGATTATATAAAACTGACATATAATGTAAAAGCTACTTACCTCTGGGTCTTTTTCTATCTCCAGACCAGCTTCTATAAGGCTGCGCTCATACTCCTCTCTCTGATTTTGTTTTTCCTCTTCCAGGGCATCATGGGGGCTCAGCTCCACTATTATTGCCTCATGTGGGTGGTGTGCCTGATTACCATTACCAGAGTGGGGGTGATCTTGGTTTTGATGCTTCTGTTTATTATCACCTTTCTGTTTCTGGTGATTCTGTTGCTGTAATTCCCCAGGTAGGGGTTGTTCTGGGGGTGTTTTCCCAACTTCTTCAGGTGTCACAGAATTCCCATTAGAAACGATAACCGCTGGCGGTCTGTTATTCCCAGGGGATCCATTGTGATTGGTAGAGTGATGTCTGTAATGATATACAAGAACATAGTCCACCTTTCTCTTACCATCCCGAAAATGCATACCACTTTGTTTGATGGGCTGGTTTCCATCCACATAATTGTTCACAACCTAAGGAGAAAAATAAGTAATCTGTAACCCCAGAGGAGGAGATGACACAAACAGAAAAGCCATCCAGAATATTACCTGGGTGACAAAGCAGAAACTAATAAACAAACTGTACAGAACATTCATTTGTTGTTCATAATAAATACATTGTACGGAATCCTTATCTATTAATTATAATAACCATATCCCAAAAAAATCAACATATCCATGGAGTTTTTCCATTATTAAATTCTAAGATAGATAGATGGAAGGATAGATAGATAGATAGGTAGATAGAGGGATAGATATTCGCTAAGAATCACAAGGGCTGTGATGTCTATTTTCTATGGGAAATCATCAGCTTAGTGATTCTAGCCCGTAGATAGACATGTTAAGTGAAAAAATATTGTACATAGACTAAGCAATAAACAGAAATATAGAGGCAAACATACTGTATTGTGCAATTGTTAGGAGTTTCCAGTTTGATAATAATTAGTATATCCTGTAATGTATGAAGGTTCATCTATTAAGTCACTTTACTTACTGGAAGTCCTTGAAGGTTCTCTGGATCCATCTTTGGTATTCAGCAGAAACTGTTCCCCCCACCCTCAGAAAAATAAAGAATCACCACAACAAATCAGCAGGAAGCTCAGGAAATATCATCCTCTTGTTTTGAAAGATACAGAACCCATGAAACAAAATCCATTGTTGGATGAAATAAGATCTCCTGAGTTCAGCTTTCTATGGAAGCTTGTGGCCATAAACACCCAGGCTGGATGTAGGATGTGTTGATAAACTGATGAGTGGAAGATGGTTTCCTGTTTATCACATCAGGATAAATCTGGGCGCTGTTCACTCATTGCCTAGGTACCTAATCTTCCTAGCAAGAGAGGTCTCCATAGAAACATTAAGAGCATGAAGCATCTTCCATCCCATGAGAATAAGGGGAGGGAGTGAAATGTTTCTTACCTTGAAAGTAATTATTATGTTTGAGAAATATGAGCACCTAACCATTTACCTGGTTTTGCAGCCTTGTATTTATCTAGCCAAACAAACTGGAACAGAATAAACAATATATATATGTAAAACGAGGAGCTGTATATTCCCCTTAGTGGAACTTGGCTTTGCTGTGTGTATTTATTTAAAGGAATAAAATTACATAAATATTAAAATACTGTTCATGCACTTGTTTACATAGCTGACTATAAGTGTGGACAATATTTTAATGAGGAATGAGTTTACATGAGTCTTAAATTGTTGCTAAATTTGATGAGTGAAATTAAAAACAAATCTTGCCCACTGCACGACCAATATGGTCTACATTTATTTTTGTTGTCCTACAGACGCGTACGACTCTCAGTAGACATTTGGACGCAGAACACCAGGCACATTTGTCTGTGTTTCTGGTTGTGCTTATCCATATAGCTTTATTGGCAAAGATACTGGAATGGGTTGCCAGTTCCTTCTTCAGTGGACATCGATTTGTCTGACCACTCTGCCATGATCTGCCCATCTTGGGTAACCCTACACAGTATAGCTCACAGCGTCATTGATGTACCCAAGCACCTTTACCACGACAAGTGACCCAGAAGGGGCTTCATTTATTATCATTCATTTCAAAGAGCATATTTTATATATTACCGAAATTATTTTAGTTATTGTCCATTAAAAATATTTTCAGAAGAACAACACAAACGTAGATTCAAAATATAGTGGAGTAAATTTAATCTAGGACAGTGAACCTTTTCAGTTTGCTTAGCTATTTTTGCATTTAAAATAATTATAATACCAATAGTATTGTGGATAACAATTTGCACGTCTCCCTGCTATTGTATATCATGTATCAGTAAAAGACAAGATGAAACAATCCAGCCCGTCTCATTTTCATGTATCTGTCTACATTACAGGCCACTCTGTTTTAAAACAAAAAACATTAAAACCATGCCTAACTAAATATTACTTGGACTGTGGAGTCCTTTGCTTGGGGCTTAAATGTTCTCTTCTAAGGGGAAATTGCAGAAGCTACCAAAATAATGTTACATCTCTATGGTTGCTAGTTAATTTAGAACGTGATATTTTAAGTGCATACGTTGGGAAAGCATTATATATATCACCTCTATATTTAAACATATTTTAACATTGTAATTGTTACAATATAACAAGTAATATTAGGTGCATTATTTTATGGTTTAATTGGTGCATTTACATTTACCTTAATTCTGTTTGCTAACTTTCAACTCAGCAGCTCAATCTTTCTATAATTTCTATTATATTATATTTGATTTGAGATATATAGGCATTATGGCTTCTTTATATGAAATCATAGTGATCATCATTTTACAGTAAGCTTCTTAAAACTAATGTTATTTTTAATAAGAAAATCAATTATGTTTTCTGTCTTACTTAATAAATAACATCTAATGCAATCTCACTGCTCTGAAGTCACTTCAATAGGTCACACTATAACCGAATCATTGCAACTTTGGGCTCAATTATGATAGCACCAGTAAATCCAGTGTTGAAAAAAACATGGCTCATTGCCTAGTGGTATGCTATTAGATTTGCTCATACATAGTAAATATAAATACTCGGTGATTACTGGCTTCACACTGGTAACAAGGTGTTTTATACCTGAAAGCAACAATTTGTATATATCAGTTGCTTAAAACACTCTCAAACATATGGTTATTCTATAGCCCATTGCATGAATTGTTGAACTGCAGGGAAATTATTTGAACTTCAGTTTCTTGCTTTGGGAAATTTAGAAAAGCTCTCTGGTTATTGGTTACTCATTTTTATATTTTAACAATCATTAATTGCTCTTAACTTTGGCCCAAAGTCCAGTTACAAGTATGATTTTCAACATTAACAGCCTTATTAAATTGCAATTTGGCAAATTCTAAAGGGCTCCATATAAGCACAGAGCACATTTTTTTACAGAAGTTTTTAGTTAGTGAAGACCTTGCTTTTGCATAGAAGTTCACTAACTAAAAACTTCTGTAAAAAATTATGTGCTTATATTGAGCCCTTTAGAATTTGCTGAATCACAATTTAATAAGGCTGTTAAGGTTTACGTGAGTCTGAAGTAAACTAAACCAATTACGTATCTGCTAGATTTTTTTATATCCTAGAGTCTGCCATGACTGCATACAAAAAGTTATGCCATGTATTTTTCAATGGTAACAGAAATAAATAAAAGTAGCCAGTAGTAGTAGTGTATTGTTTTTTTTTAGGCGTGAAGAGTAACAGGTTTGTATTGAAAGTGTCATGGGAAATACATTTCATAAGATGTCCCCATTTTGATTGTTTTGCATGTGGGTCACAAGCAGTAAATGTATGACATCTGTTTCACCCCTATTTTATACTCTATATATCCTCTCAACATCATACAACATAGCAATAAACACTTACTGAGTTAGTGTGACTGTCGACACAAGATGGATCAAATGCTCCGTTGATGTTTCCTTGGTGAGGGTAGGGGCCAGGAAGATATTGTGTGACTGTAAGATATTTTGCTTTTGGTGGAGTAGAAGAATCCCCTGCTCTGGGATGTTGTCCATTTTGTATTTGACTGGTTGTTAGAGGAATTTCTAAAAAAAAAATGAACACAGTCAATTGTTACTATTTATTTTTTGCTATTTTCAATTACAGATCTTTCTATAATGTTACATCTTTATTACGATATTAAGAGATTGAGCAATGAGAAATTCAGCAATGAGAAATTAACCAGTACTTTATTTTTAAGGGATAAGACCTTATATTTATGTTTTATATAAAACCAACTACATAATGTAGCAGGCAATAGCATAGGTATTGTTTACTCTGTTCCTCAACATATACCAGTTACCTTCTACACCACTTCTTCAAAATGTATAATTTAGTACCTATAAGCACTCATATTTTAAAGTCCATCGTCCTCCATTGCTGTGGTTTTTTCCTTCAACATTTATTTTAAGAGTTAAACTGAAAAACTTCACTGTAACCTTACATAAGAAACTCCAAAATAGATATATGACATTTGTCCAAGAGGAAATTGCTCTGCTTCATTGGCCCAAGAATAATCCAATTCTTGTGTTATGGATACCCTTTGTATTGTGCTTCTCTTCTAAAATGTTGCAAACCTCTCAAAGTCTCCTACCAGAGACATTCTTCACTTCTGTGAACACCTGCCCTTATTAATATTACATACATTTTTATTTTTGCAAACATTTTACATCTGTATATAGTGCCTTGCAAAAGTATTCAACCCCCTTGACTTTTTACATATTTTGTTACATTACAGCCTTAAGTTCAATGTTTTGTTAATCTGAATTTAATGTGATGGATCAGAACGCAATAGTTTAAGTTGGTGAAGTGAAATGAGAAAAATATATACATAAAACTATTTTTTAGAAATCGAAAACAGAAAATTGGCATGTGCGTATGTATTCACCCCTTTTGTTATGAAGCCCATAAAAAGCTCTGGTGTAACCGATTACCTTCAGAAGTCACATAATTAGTGAAATGATGTCCACCTGTGTGCAATCTAAGTGTCACATTATCTGTCATTACATATACACACCTTTTTTGAAAGGCCCCAGAGGCTGCCACACGTAAGCAAGAGGCACCACTAACCAAACACTGCCATGAAGACCAAGGAACTCTCTAAATAAGTAAGGCACAATGTTGTTGAGAAGTACAAGTCAGGGTTAGTTTATAAAAAGATATCAAAATCTTTGATGATCCCCAGGAGCATCATCAAATCTATCATAACCAAATGGAAAGAACATGGCAGAACAGCAAACCTACCAAGAGACGGACGCCCACCAAAACTCACGAACCGGGCAAGGAGGGCATTAATCACAGAGGAAGCACGGAGGAGCTGCAGAGTTCCACAGCAGAGACTGGAGTATCTGTACATAGGACGACAATAAGATGTACGCTCCATAGTTGGGCTTTATGGCAAGAGTGGCCAGATGAAAGCCATTACTTTCAGCAAAAAACAAAATGGCTCGTTTAGAGTTTGTAAAAATGCATGTAGGAGACTTCCAAAATTTATGGAGGAAGGTGCTCTGGTCTGATGAGACTAAAATTGAACTTTTCAGCCATCAAAGAAAACGCTATGTCTGGTGCAAATCCAACACATCACATCACCCAAAGAACACCACCCCCACAGTGAAACATGGTGGTGGCAGCATCATGCTGTGGGGATGTTTTTCAGCAGCCGGGACTGGGAAACTGGTCAGAGTTGAGGGAAAGATGTATGGTGCTAAATACAGGGATATTCTTGAGCAAAACCTTTACCTCTCTGTGCGTGATTTAGGGCTAGGACGGAGGTTCACCTTCCAGCAGGACAATGACCCCAAACACACTGCTAAAGCAACACTTGAGTGGTTTAAGGGGAAACATGTAAATGTGTTGGAATGGCCTAGTCAAAGCCCAGACCTCAATCCATCAGAAAAACTTTTGTCCGACTTAAAGATTGCTGTTCACAAGCGCAAAACATCCAACTTGAAGGAGCTGAAGCAGTTTTGCAAGGAGGAATGGGCAAAAATCCCAGTGGTAAGATATGGCAAGCTCATAGAGACTTATCCAAAGCAACTTGGCACAAAAGGTGGCTCTACAAAGTATTGACTTTAGGGGGGTGATTAGTTATGCACATTTACTTTTTCTGTTATTTTGTCCTATTTGTTGTTTGCTTCACAATAAAAAAAAAAAAAAAAAAACATCTTCAAAGTTCTGGGCATGTTCTGTAAATTAAATGATGCAAATCCTCAAACAATCCATGTTAATTCCAGGTTGTGAGGCAACAAAACACGAAAAATGCCAAGGGGGTGAATACTTTTGCAAGGCACTGTATAGAGCCATCATAAAGGCCTGACTGAGAATTTTCTGGGACAATCTTATTAGTATGATTGCTGCACTTCCGTAGTCTGCCTTATATTCTCTTCACTCCACCAAATATGTCTATCAAATATTATAAAAGATCTTCACACAACTAAACATCAAGCAGATTACTCCTTACTCATATTGCTAGACTGCTTCTTTTAACATAATTCCCCTTCTACACAACCTTCAAACACAACTTTCACCTTTATATCAAGCTAGAAGTGTATCTAATTAAGGTAGAAACTCAGATGGCAAATGTCTTTATATATTTTTCGCAATGCTGGCCTCTAATACATTAAGATGGCGAAACCATCATCCACACCACATTAATGTCATACATGCAGATCCTACACCCATGCATACGTCATGTAAATTAATATTCCCCTCTATCATTTTATCTATTTCCCAAAATTGTTTTTATAAGACATAACTAAGACATTTATTTGCAGTGGTTCATAGTCCCACCTTGCTGACTTCAATTTTTTATTTTCTAATGTTTCAGACAGTTCTTCGTCTTTATTCCCTTTACACCTGGTAAATACTTTAATTGGCTTATAAATTATAAAATTCACGTCATCTTTTTTATGTTATTTAATCCTCAGTTATTATGTTAATTATTTTTTATTTTATTTTAACTTTTGGACCGTCATATCCTTTGCATCTCACTAAAGCATATCCCTTCATCATGAATATAACAGATAAAAGCCTTCCTTAAAAGTTGGCCTGGGAATTGTAGTTGCAGAGACAATGAATATCTGTCTTTCACCACATTCAAAACCTTTTTAAAAGGCATCACTTTTAGGAAACATTAAATTACCCCTGCTTTAAATGCACTTAAAAAAATCATAATTATATATGCACTTTCCACAAATAAATAGATAATACGTTTTGTTGTGGGGCAATGCTTCCATAACACATATATGTCTTATGAAAAATGCATTTATTCTGCTTTTTATACGTTAAACTGTTTTTATTTTATTATATTTGTGAAGAACTAGGCAGATTTTAGAAATGCATCATTTGAATCCCTGTAATGTCATTGGGCTAGATATTTCCATACTAAGGCCCTTATTCAATTGAAAGACGGTAATTACCTTCAAACTGAACTTTTAACGACTGGTTATTTTTTTTTTTACATATATAGATGTATTAAATTGACTCAAGCAGTCAATGACATGCTCACAGCCCCAACGTGCAAACCATGAACCCGTAGCAAGCCCGTAAGTTACAACTTAGACAGAGCCAATAGTAAATGAGACCGTCATCATGACATCAGTAAAACATGGAGTTTAAACAACAATCAATTAGTGTTTTGAAGTCTGATTTGCAATCGGACTCGCAATCCAGAAATGTAGAAATTAATAAAAATTAAATAAATCAATCAACTGTCCTAGTCCATACAGGTTCCATGACATGTATTAACTTTTTTTGCAAATGTGTGAGCTTGAGACTGTTGTTCAATTAATTCTAATGATTTTCATTGCTTTCCCATTATTTTTAAGTACATTAGTGTGTGTTTATTTGCTTTTGCAGTGTTACGAACAGGTGTTTAACCCACTTGCGGGTTCTATCTAGTACTTGTAAAATTTCTTGATACATTTGGCATTTATGGGTTTGAAGGCAAATGTGGGCTTGTTGAATTGTTGTAATTAAATATGGATTTTACGTGTTTAACACTGGTAAAATTTACGGTCTTGAAATGAGGAGATAGGACAGAGTTACATTTTTGAAAATTGCAGTGCTTTTGAGTCTTTTGACTCTGTAGTCTTTTGAGTCTGTAACTCCCAATTGGAATGTAGCTAAAATTAGCCAATTAAATATCAGTAACATTTACGGGCTCCATAACGATCTCTTGTAATTGCGATTTGGACAACTGAATGGGTCCTATATGTCAGAGAATGGAGAGAGGTGCAGAACCACCCTAGTAGACTTTACCTTAGAAAGATTACATACCCTAACATTGGATCACAGCCAGAACTTTGAAATTATCAGGAAAATCAGCTCATTTATAAAACATAGACATTGATGTTTATGGTAATAAGAGCTATGTTTATTATGTTAATGCTACAGTGTATGGTTTTCGAATCTGCATCTTCTTTCTATGACTCTTTGTGCATCATAAATTAAAAATAAATTAAATAGTTTCATAATGTATAGTTTGTCCCCCAAATTAAATATCACAATGAGAACATTGTCCCTGTGAACTGTTACTTTCACACCATAGAAAATTGAGTGAAAGACTTTATTTATGTGAAAAGTTGTAACATATAACACCAATATGTTTTAGCAGGATTGACTGCTCTTTTTGTATAATATGTGGTGTTTAAACAAACTTTTGAAGCTGCTATGACTTGGGGATCAGTCTTGCATCTATTTTCCCCAAGGGAGGTCTAGTTTGGACAAACTTCTAACTGAAGTGATCCATCGATTCCATAAAACAATGGCCATTGTTAGTTGGTCCTATCAGCAAGCTCTAGTATGTGATCAATGTTTGCACCAATGATAGCTTGAATTCCAAATTACATTAGCTTCAAAATGAAGTTAAATAGTTTTGAGGCGTCAGACTCGCTTTAAAGACTTAACCCGGGTTTCTTATTGCTTTACTAATACACGCATCTATTTTTTTGTTAAATATGTTTAATAACTAACAAAAGACTATCAGCTTTATTAAATTGCGATTTGGCCAATTGAATAGGGCTCTATATAAGCACAGAGCATATTTTTTACAGAAGTTTTGAGTTAGTGAACTTCTATGCAAACACAAGGTCTTCACTAACTCAAAACTTCTGTAAAAAATATGCTCTGTGCTTATATAGAGCCCTATTCAATTGGCCGAATCGCAATTTAATAAGGCTGTATATTTTTAAATGTAGTTATTAATTGAGTGTTGTATCCTTAATAAATTATACAATGTCTGCAGACTGTTTGTATCTTATTGCAGAGCGAATCCTTTGTGGGCACATTTACATGTCCCTGCCAAGGTTCCCAGAATGCAGTGTAATAACTGTATTTCTTGGAATTCTGGGCATGAAACAAGTTTTTTTAACTTGTTTAGACATTCAAATGTGAACACAAATGTGCTATTTATTTACTAATTACTTATTAAGAAAATGTCACTCTGAATGCTGGCACAATGTTTCAAATCTCAAATTGCAGTTGTTTTATTGAGTCTATTCTCAGAGAGAAGAGAGATATCTATATTTTAAAATGCTGCATAGGGACACAAGATGTTTCACCTCACTAGTGAAAAAGTCCTCACCTCAATGCATATAGGATATTTCTCTAGATTCATTAAGCTTTGCTCGGTCTGTGAAGTGCTTCACTTGTTTATGGACAAATTATGAGTTCAGCTTTTCACTGCTCTACATCAGTGGTTCTTAAACCTCTCCTCAAGACCCACCAGACAGGCCATGATTTTGGTTTAAAACTTTGAATACAGATGACGCCATTGGAGTCTGCTGAACACCTATTACTCCTCCTGTGTTCACAGAGTGTTAAACTGAAATCATGGCCTGTCTGTTGGGTCTTGAGGAGAGGTTTAAGAACCACTGCTCTACATGACCTATGTGAAGGCTTAGAGGAATCTACACAATTGTGTAGTTGGCCATAACATTAGTCTCTAAACTGAAGGCTGATACTGGAGGGGAAAGGCGGTAAAGCATAAAAACAATACTCCCTAGAATATCATTTAAAGTGAAGAGATTTTAAGTACTCACAAGAAAGTATTTACCCACTGTTATGGCCAAAATCTCCACTTCCAATGTTTTTTTAAAGGACTCTTTATCAAGTGGGGATATATTTTAATTCTGTTTGATAATTTGTTCCTACATTGTGGATGTTTAACTCCATTTTTAACCCTGCTTTGATAAATATACCACAATTGGTCCATGTGCTAGACGGTTAAGTGTTCTTTGAGATGTTACATTTTAGTGCATAGGTCCGATAGGATAGAATAGAGAGGTTCTCCCAAAAGTTACCCAATTCTAACTGCTGTACCTTATCAATTATTTTATATTTAAGTTTCATGCAAGCAGATATTTCACAAAACAATTACCCTACCATTGGTGTAGGAACTAGCGGGGGGACGAAGGTTCAAATCCCCCGCAGATTTTTCAATGTGTGTGTTTATGTGTAGAGAAGCAGTGGTATTTTTATACTATACTTGGTATCCCCCCCAGATCTTCTTTGGCTCCTACACCCATGCTACCTTTGATGAGTGATTAATTTTAAATTTAACAAATATTAATCTTTCCCAAATATAAAACTCCGTACTCCTAGACTACGTTTTCAATGTTACATCACTTAAAAGTTTTTCTAATATTGGTAAAAAATACATGTATGCATTATCAATGTCTTTCAATTCATTTTTTGTCAACCATGTATTGCAGTGCCTTTTATGTACAACTTCAAATGGAGCTTTAGAATTTTGTCCTATAAATGTAACAAATAATAATAAAATAAAAATAATAATAATAATACTTCTTAAAATGCTATAACATTAAAAATATTTTTTTTAACATAATACCAATGTGTAAGTTATTCAATTTATAAAATAATATTTAATAATGTAATTTGTTAAGATTTAAAAATAAATAAATAAAAAAAAAAAAAAAAATTATAATAAAAAAAAATATATATATATATATCAGATTTGCTAAGTTTTGCAATGGATGCAGTACAGATGACTGAAAGCTGTAGTGTCTATTTCCTAGGGGGACATTTTTGATCTCAGCCTTAGTAGAGTACTTTGCAGCCCTTAGGAAGCTTGGTGAATCTATCCCTGGGCATCCAGTTTTAAAACTCATTACAGAATATTGGTATTACTAGAAATACAGTTGATTTTAATAGCATACAATTAATAGTATAACAAATTCATACAGCAGAAATCTACGATATGTCTTTTTTATTATTAGACATTTCAAACTATTCTTAAATCAGATATGTAATACATTTCACTATATTGATGGAATGGTGATAATACACTTTTATTGTATATTTTAATAAAGTAATTTATAATATTTGCATCCACATATATAAACAGTTCAGAAATTCTTTAATATTATAGTCTCTTTTAACTACGGGAAATATTTTGAATTCAACTAAATTTTATGACCTTAAGTTGGGATATAATGACATAACTGTTCTTATTCAACATTCATAATATCATCAAGCCAGACAGGTGTTAGCCTTTTTATTAAAACTGAGTAAATGGGATCAGACAGGTTATACAATACACCTAATGTTGAACTTTACTCTGTATTTTTATTAATTTTAATTCTAAGAACAGTATTATAATTGAACCTGATACTTCTTAAATCTTATATTGTTGCATACATAAGCCCACATTTTATAAGAAATGCATAATGAATAGTTTTAGAATAATTCATGCATTTACATTTGTATTGTTATTTTAGAAATATAAAAGTAATTAAGCAAATTAAATTAAATAATAGCTTGAACTCATTTAGCTGAAATAATGCAGCTGTAGTGTAGTTATTTCTAAAGATCTGACATCATTATACACCAGCAAGAACATTATCCCCAATCCATTGTAAGCTCAGTTAACAAATATCCAAGCACATTAATTATGAAAGAAACCAGCCTGTGTAAACTCATTGTTACTAAAAACATCTAATTCTAAAATAATATGTCAGTAAATTCTAATGTCAAACACATTATCTCTTACTCTCAAACACATATATTTAACATAAATCTCCATTAATAATAAACAATAAAACTGCTTGCAATTTAATGCATAGGGAACCACTTTAATGTGCTGCCACACAATTATGCTGTAGAATATTATCTAGAGCAAGTGAGAGATTATAATGTGTTATATATAACTATAGACAGTCACTGACCTTGGCACTGGGATACTAAGCCCCTTGATTCATTGTAAGAAATTGTCAAATTATTAAACAATGCTATAATGTATTTTAATTCAACAAGTGAGTTAAACAATCTTGATAAATACTACATCACAATATACATTACACTAGGACAATGATTTATTTGCAATACACCTGCTGCACAATTAAGGAGCAATTCCTATGAGCATCATGCATAATAGTTGTTGTTTTTTAGATTTTTCTAAAGTCTACATCCCTGTTTATATATTCTAAGGAAAAAATACACAAAATCAATACTAGGAAAGGATAAACTCACCGTTTCTTTGAGCAGGGGAAGCTTCCATTTTGCAGATAGGGATTTGGCTGGTGGACTTGGAGACTGAGCTAATAGGATGATGAGTAAATGCTGCTACTGTATACAATCTGCTCCTGCTTCTGACCTGTCTTAATTTGCGAATGGTGCTGCCAGCTAATTCCATCCCCAGCTTGAATCTCCTTTAGGCAAACACCAACTGGAACTAATTAGCCAGACCTTCTGCTAACGTAATCATCAGCATGAAAGAAAAAAAAATATACACCAACAAAAGCCCAAGAAAGAACCACAGACCAGGACTCACAAAACCTATCTATTGTGCTAGACAATTCTCCAAACACTGGGCCACAAAGCAGACAATAGTCCACTATAGGTCAAATATTTGTATAAAAAGTCATCCCAGCTGCAGAAATACATAAAAAAAGAAAAATAAAGACAATATCCAGAAGAAGAGACATCCAATGGTCACAAAAGATATGCTCCTCTTGGTTCTGCACCTTAGTTTTGTTGCAAAGGGAGCAATGTTCTGAAAATAATAGCTCTACTGCAATGGTCTATGGAGATTTGGGAGGGTGGGAGCCTTTTATATGGCTGTTTTTTTTTTTTTTAATTCTCAGGTTACACTAGGTATAGTAAGACATGTTCCTGCATTAAATATTAAAACAGTTTACAGTAATCATCTGCTCACTAGGAAGTGATGGGACACTATTAACCTTATAACACTGCAGTAAATTAATAGCTGAGAGCAGGTGATGATTAATTACTATACATTGCCTGGGAATTTAATGTAAAGTTATTAGACATTTATAATAATGACAAATCAACTTTGACTACACCATATAATCCACACCGAAACTTTTTCATTTTTATTTCAGTTATATCCCTAGATATTCTTATATTCTTCAATGTAAAAATGAAGTCATGTACATACAGTATATACAAAAATATTGTAATCCAGGGGGAGAATGTACTAAGCATATCAAGTGCATCTCACATTTACTATGTACTATATCCCATGGCGAAAACAGCATGACTCATCTCAGCACTTCATCTCAGGTGAGAAAGAGCTTAGTAAATGCCACCCCCCCAGTTGAATTTACTAAGGTTCATGGTGGATACAGAAAAAATCTTCAGTTGATCAAGCAAGACAATTCACCATAGTACTAAGACTTTATAATTATTATTATTATTATTTATTTTTTTGCAAATTAATATCTAGCTAGTCATCCACTTTTTAGTTCTCCCATGCAAGTCCATGCAATGGAGCAAATAGATGTAAATGGTAATAATACATTTTCCTTGATAACATTCCTGTATTCTATGATATTTGCCATTAGGGTTTGTATCATAATAGAAGCCAAAAAGTATTTTAAAATGGCAGATATCATAAGGTAAGATTGCCAGTAAATTATAGTATGGTGAATATACAGGTAGTTACATTAGTTGGGAACCTGTATAGCAGGCTTGATGCATCTATGACAGGTGGTAGGTGCTTAATAAGTACTGCAACTGGGACTAGACTAGTGTATTATATGCTACCACCTCTGTCTAGCCCACACTGGGGATTGTAATTACTTGCAAAGGTAATGGGAAACATAACTGCAATGCTGAAAAAAAAAAAGTATGACCAGACCCATAGCAGCTTATGCAAAGGTGAGCTTCAAACTACTTACATAGGGCTTGTTTGCATGAACCATAACCAATTATAATTATGTCATTTACAGTGGTTCTCATCAGCTAGCCCAGAACTGGGGCATATCCCCTATTGCTTGTCTCTCAGTCTTCAGGGATACAGGTGGATGAGGACCTGTTCAGGGATACAGGTGGATGAGGACCTGTTCAGGGATACAGGTGAATGAGGACCTTTTCAGGGATACAGGTGGATGAGGACCTGTTCAGGGATACAAATGGATCAGGACCTTTTCAGGGATACAGGTGGATGAGGACCTGTTCAGGGATACAGGTGGATGAGGACCTGTTCAGGGATACAGGTGGATGAGGACCTGTTCAGGGATACAGGTGAATGAGGACCTGTTCAGGGATACAGGTGGATGAGGACCTGTTCAGGGATACAGGTGGATGAGGACCTGTTCAGGGATACAGGTGAATGAGGACCTGTTCAGGGATACAGGTGGATGAGGACCTGTTCAGGGATACAGGTGGATGAGGACCTGTTCAGGGATACAGGTGAATGAGGACCTGTTCAGGGATACAGGTGGATGAGGACCTGT